>OZ005742.1:242454410-243054410 GCA_963930735.1 Dioctria linearis
ATTCCGAAATGATTGAGAAATAATTTTGTAAATATTTTCTTAATGTTTTGTTTTCAGTTAGATTTTAAACAGCTTTAACCCAGTTTGGGCAGTAAAATGAGATTCGATAAATAACTGACTAATCAATTGTTTGTATTTAATTATTCGAGCTAGTCTTTTAAGCTAGTTTTATTTATCGTGAAATAACCAAAAAATAGTTATATACAAATTTGGGTTAGAATCTAAAGTATTACAGCATACGCTGTCCAGTGAAAATACGATTTAGGTTTGTTTGAAGTGAATTGATTTTATCAAAATATGTAGTTCTTGCAAACACAGTTCTCTTGCAGATTAATCATCATAATATAATAATATTGATCCTAAGATTGATCCTTGCAGAACTCCGAAGAATAAGAGTAACTAGTTTACCAAAAAACGAGTGGTAACCATATAAAATAAGTAAAAAACGAGTTTTCAAACAAAACTGAGGCCAAGCCGCATGAAAAAGTAGAAAACAAAACTTTTCTTCACACACAGAGGTGGACTCAGATTTTTTGCTTGGGACATTTCTCTTGAATATTCTTTCTCTTCATGAATCAAATCACTTATTACCTCTGATTGATCATACTGAAATATATCGGTGATTGTTAGCGAATGAAATCTGAGTCCACCTCTGTGTGTGAAGAAAAGTTTATTTTCTACTTGGCTTTCTACTTGGCCTCAGTTTTGTTTGAAAATTTGTTTTTTACTTATTTTATTTTCTGCCTTTTTCACGTTAACTAAATTGCTATTACGTGCTGCATGGAGATATTTTAAAACAATTTTTAAATCATGTTTGGTGCCGATCCGAAAAAAAAAATGTTTGTTGAAGTACTGCAACGGTTTTCTGAAATTCAAATTATGTTTTAAACAGCGTTTTTTAGCTGTATTCCAACTTGATCCTATATAACATGAATTTTCCTCGATTTTTTATGCAAGTTTTCATGATTGTGGAAGGGAAAGTATTGATGCCAGTAGGACGGAAAAAAATGATTCCGCATAGCTTATAAAACTTTTTTGCCGGAAAATTTTCCGGAATGGTCGGAAAATTTCCAAGAAAATTCCCGAAATTTTCGGAAAATTTTCCAAAAAAATTGGAAAATTCTGTATTTTTCCTGAAACAGATTTATCACTAATCATTTCGATGAAAATTTGTCCGATGATTTCCCGTTTTTTCGGGTTTTCCACGGAGTTTTCCACAAAAGCAACTTTATACAACTCATTTTGTTCTACAACTTTGTCTTTGGTTGCAAAACGCTCAAACGCTTCCTTGGTCTGAAAAACTCCGGAAAAGCGTTTTACATGAATTTTCCTCGATTTTTTCTGCAAGTTTTCACCATTGTCGGAGAGAAAGTAATGATGCCAGTTGATAGGGAACTTGATCCTGCATAATTTAGAAAACTTTTTTACCTGGAAATTTTCCGGAAAAGTCGGAAAATTCCGGAAATTTTTTCCGGAAAAATCGGAAAACTCTGCATTTTTCCTGAAACGGATTTATCACTAATTTGTACCCAATTTTCAAATTATTTTTCCCGATTTTCCGGGTTTTCCATGGAAATTTCCGGTTCAAATTTTGATAGATTCAATTGTCACGCGACTTGAGCCTGTGTGCCAAGCTCGCTGTGATGACGATAAGTGGGTCTACGAGAGTGTCGAAAATAGTAAAAAAGAAATATCTAGACAGACAAATTCGTGTACGAGTTAAAGGGAATGCCCTAAAAAAAACATACTCATATATGTTGTCGCCAAAGTACCTCAGCTATTAGTTGGCTTGGTGTAGAGGAGTCTTTCCACAAAGATTTTTTCTTAATTATCAATCAAACAAATCAATTATCCTGTTTACTCGTGTATGACTGACAAATTCTACCGCCTATTCCATTATTTTTGGTTAAACGCTATTACACTTCAAAATCACATCAGAAAATGTTTCCGAACTTGGAGCGACATCTGTTGTGAATTTTGGTCAATATTAAAATCAGATATCACTTATTGAAGAATTACTGAAATTATTTTTGATAATGTTGTTTCAATCTCTCTTAGTTGATGGAATACGTTAAAATTTATTCCTTAATTCATTTTTCATAAAGTGGTTTTTTAAATATGACTTCATCTTACGAACCTTCACCAATTTTCCTATTGGGTAGCTTGATCTTGCTAGTACTGATCATCAGTTTAAAATCAACTTTAACTTGCTACTTGAATTTTTTAACGATATTAATCAGTACTTCATTTTCAGTGTAATGCCGTAATAAAACCAAACGCTAAAACCGCATCCATACTAGATTAAAAGAACTCCCCCATTTAGCTATGCTACTGATAAGGCGATAATATTTTATGTCTGAATAGCTGATATATGTAGGTCACGTATATACTTCCAATGCTTTCTGCAATCACACAAATCCATTTCAAACCAATATCTCTCAAGAACTATTCTTCTTAGTTTATGACTTTCTGATAAATTCATAGAATTACTGACAGACGCGACATCCGAAAATTTATTTCCAGATGGCATCATTCTGAAGTTATGGACCAATTTAGTAAAAATCCAGTAATGTGCACTGCACAGAAGATATATCATTAAATAAGCTTACTTCGGAGCGACAATAAAACCTTTCCTAAGATGTACAAGATAAGCAGCTTAACAAGTCGTAAAACTCCATTTTTGTATGATTTATTTCTCTGATTACTGTGTAAAGCGCCTCGGCACCACCACCGCCGGGGCGATGCGATGGTGTATATTCATTCAGGGATTTCTATGTATACCCATCTGCCAATTGTCATCCTGTTGACATCGCCTAAAGAAGCCCATTCCCGGGCAAAGAGAACATTTATTGCCATTAGTTGTGTCATGCCTGCCTTGCCGTACCACATTCCTCTTGCAAACACACTTTTACCGAAGCTATACACAATAATTATTATTTAACTTAGCTGCAACCGTATTGACTGTGGAGCTTTCGGGGCATCCCCCTTTTTCTCTGTTTTCGCGAAACTTGCTAAAATCCATTATGAGGACAGGACATTGGGTAGAAAAAGGTCCTTTTGTGTGCACGGCATGAGTAAGATTTATGGTAAATGACAGCTCTTATCAGCTTTCAGTTAAATTCTAATTACGAAGGCCTTTGAGAGCAGTTATGCTCCCATTGTTGTCCCAGGAGGAAATTTCGAAATTAAAATGAGAAAGCAATGTCAGGAATAATTGCTCCAAGGAGTTTCCCTGAATATAATTAAGTTATGTAAATTGCATCGGGCACAATAGTGTCTGAAACGCGCGCTCTGTATATTATGATTTTGGCAAGACACTTGGTCTAATTCTGCTTAACTCTTGTATGTGTGTAGTTACAGTGTTATCTGCATTTTAGGTGTTGATATGTGGTACTGTTGTGATTGTGAATCTTTCAGTTGGAAAATATTTATGTTTTTTTCTGCTCTGAAAATTTCATACAAGTGAAAACTACTCGAATATTCTTCCGAATGGCGACAAATAAGTAATTTTGGGGTTAAAAAGGGCAATTCGAATTTAAATTTCGAATTTCGAAAATAACAAGTAAAAACGATAGAATTTGTATATAGGAGCAATTCTTATGATACCCTAGATAGATGGGAATGGGATAGGGAATGTGGTTACTCATCTGAGCAGTTTTGATTTTTGAATTGGTTTTTCGCATAAATTTCTAGAACGATTCGTCGGACAGCAAAAATGACTAATAATAATAATAATAATCATTCTTTATTTGGCCAGGTACAAAGATACATATGCTATCTTAGATTGTACAGAGTGCGGTGGTTAGATAAAATTCTTCGTTACTACAAAACAACTACGAACGCACTTGTGGGCTGAATGTCGTTTCCGTTAATACTAGGAGCCTGAAACCAAAAATTGATGAACTACAGGAAATTTTCGTAGGGTCGAGTGTTCATGTTATATTAATAAGCGAATCATGGTTGCATGCAGGAATTCCATCTTCGTTGGTTTCGTTACCATCGTTGCATCGCAATGATAGGAAAAATCGAGTCGGCGGAGGTGTAGCTATTTATGTTCGAACTGACCTTAAGTCGAAATCAATGTACCAGTCACACTTGCGTGACCTTGAATTCTTGTGTGTAGAAGTTAGTTCCAATAGTGAAAAATGCTTACTTACAGCTGTTTACT
Organism: Dioctria linearis; assembly: GCA_963930735.1. NCBI lineage: Eukaryota > Metazoa > Arthropoda > Insecta > Diptera > Asilidae > Dioctria > Dioctria linearis. The sequence goes on from OZ005742.1 coordinate 242,458,579, forward strand.
GCCCACCTGCACTTTTTAATGTTGAGCTTGCTATTGAATTTGAATCAGTGATTTCTAGGTACACTCAGAGCTACCCCATCAATAAATGATAAATTAAATATCTTATACAACCTGATTTACCATCTACACGACAAATATGCACCTCTCAGAACAAGGTCGGTCAAAGTAAACGGTTGCCCGTGGTTTTCCCAAGAGGTTCATTCGTTGATTGTTGAGCGCGATTTTCTGCATCGTCGATTTTTGCGTCTAAGAACTAATGAAAGCCGTAATCGTTATAAGATAGTTAGAAATAAAGTAAATTCCAAGATTCTTAGCTGCACGAAAATTTCGCTATTTCAAACGCAGGTTTGATATTAACCTGCCTCCAAAAAGACTGTGGAACAATTTAAAACGCTCAGGTATTTTTCAAAAAGATACAGATACATGTGAACTAGATCCTAATACCTTGAATGTTCATTTTACATCAGCACAATCTGTTGCTCTGAATTCTGCCACTTCTTTTGAAGATTTTGTTAACGGAAATGCAGGTGAAGCTCATACGGACGGTCTTAGTTTCCGTTGTGTTGATATCGAAGAGGTCAGTAAAGCTTTCCATTCAATAAAATCTGATGCAGTGGGTCCAGATAGAGTTTCTCCCCAATTTCTCAAGATAGTTCTACCTTATATAATTCATTCTATCATGCATATCTTTAATGTTTGCTTGACAACTTCTGAATTTCCCACCTGTTGGAAGGTCGCAATAGCTAAAATTAGTAACCCAAGTAACGTAACTGACTACAGGCCAATAAGTGTATTATGCTATCTTTCAAAGGCCCTTGAGAAGATAATTTATTCCCAAATAAGTGAACACTTGGAAAGCAAAAAACTCCTAACTCCCTGGCAATCGGGCTTTCTGTGCTTTCCATAGTTGTGAAACCGCTCTCTTAAAAGTCACCAGTGATATTCGTAAATGTTTAGATAGCAATGACCTTGCAGTGTTGACCCTACTGGATTTTTCAAAAGCTTTCGACAGTGTCAATCATCCTAAGTTACTGACAAAATTAGCTTCACAATTCAATTTTTCTACGTCGGCCATTTCTTTAATAGCTGATTTTTTGGCAAATAGATCCCAACAGGTGATTGCTGATGAGCGTCTCTCAGAAGTGCTACCTTTACATTGCGAAGTACCCCAAGGATATATTCTTGGACCACTATTGTTTAGTCTGTACATTAACGATCTTCCTAATGTCATCCAGGACTGTAACATCCATTTGTACGCAGACGATGTACAGCTATACCTGAATAGGCCGATTGGTCTAATGGAAGACTGCGTAGACCGCCTCAACTCTGACTTGGAGCGAGTATCAAGATGGGCGTCCGAAAATCAGGTTATATTAAATCCCACTAAATCTCAATCAATGGTTATTTATAGACAACAGCTTGATATAAGCGAGTTGCCTCCGGTCATTCTTGATGGAGTTACCCTGCCTTTTGTGAATAAAATTAAAAATCTCGGCTTTATTCTGAACACGCCAATGAGCTGCTGTGACCATGTAAATGGAATAATTCGTAATGTCTATGATGGTCTTCGGAGACTGTGGTTATCAGCTAGTATACTAACAGAGCCCTTACGTTTAAAATTAGTTAAAACGCTTTTATTGCCATATTTTTTTGGGTCTTGTCTAATTTACCCCCGTTTAAATTCTTCTTGCGCTAGAAAATTGGAGGTTGCTTTTAATGATTGCACGAGATTTGTCTTTGGGCTGAAACGATTTGATCACATTTCTTCGTTTCGGTTGCATATTCTTGGATGTTCTTTAAACACTTTTCTTGTTCGAAGGCAGTTAATTTTTCTTCATAGAATTACATATCGAAACCGTGTACCTTCTTACTTACAATCTTAACATTTTAATTTCGCGATACAGATATTCCATAATGGAGAACTCTTACTTTGTTCGAGTAATACGTTTGTGGAATTCACTTCCTGCCAACTTTCAAAGATCCAGCGCGTTAGGGGCTTTCAGGGAACTTTTATACCAATACTCGCCTATTAACAACTTATGATTACTTAACTTATTTATTTTTGAACTCACTCAAAACAGAAAAGACTTAATTGTCACTGTCAGAGATCTTAATTTTTAAATTCTTTTTTTTTCTTTGTTTTTTTTCTTTAATCAATACAATTATGTTATTTTAATTACTATTATTGAATTTATATACTTCATTCTGAATTCTGCTATTATTCTTGCTATAATTTTTATAATATTATTGTTTCATATTAATTCTTTTTTTCTTAATCTTCTAACTTTTTAGCTTTATTTAATTTCATTTTGTTTTTCTCTTAAGTTTATTCATTAGCTTTTGATTTTCATATATAATACATTCAGTATCAGACGGTGCAGGTAAAAGATTTTGTAAGTCTTATTGTACCATTTGCCAGGAAATAAAAATTGAATTGAATTGAAGCTATTCAAAATAGAGAAAACAAAAAACAAAAAACAAAAACAAAAATCAAAAGATATAATCATGTAATGGAAGTAGTAAAATAAATAAAGAAAAAATAAAGAAAAGAATAGTAAAGACTAAAAACTAAAAATAGCGTACAAGAGAGGGAGAAAAAAAAACAACAAAGACCTCAAATGTGTGTCACCATTACTAAACAGAAAGGCTTGCTAGTTTAATGTGCCTACAAAAGTTACTGTTGGAAGCCGTGCGCTGACTCTTGCATCGAGGAATCAAAAGGTTTTCATGTAGTATGGTCGATTGCAGGAACTGTAGCTTCTCAAATAAGTACACTGGATTCTTAAGGTAAATAAGCTTGTGCGGAAATTTCAGGCTGCGAAAAGTGAAATAAATCTCTAAATTGAAGAGAGTTTGCATGTAATGAGATGTGGCTATTTCTAGGCAATTCGTAAATATATCTAATCACATTATTGAATGCTACGAGTATTTTTCTCCGGCAGACTGAGTCAAGAACTGGGAAGATTATGCTGGCAAAAGTAAAATGTCGACTAACTAATGTTTTGACTAACCGCTGACGCAAACTAAGCGAGAGGATACTAAAGTTGAGCCAGAGCTGTCTCAAACAGCCATATATTTTCCCTAATGTCCTTTTAATGTGGTTGCAACAACAGAACTTCGAATTAAGTTCAACGCCCAAATTCATGACAGAGTCCCTATAAGGAAGTGTTACCCTGTTTAATAGAATGGGAGGAAGCATACTTGAGTTAATACCATTTCTGTAAATAGCTAGGCAGTTTGATTTACTTGGATTAAGTGCTAAACTATTTCGTAATGATCACTCATGAATGCGTTGGAGATCGCATCATTAAGTCGACATACACAGTCCTCCATTAATCCTATTAGTCTGTTGAGATAAATTTGCACGTCGTCCTCATAGAGATGTACAGAGGCATCCAGCACTACGTCAGGAAGATCATTGATATATAGACAGAACAGTAGAGGCCCCAGTATGGATCCCTGGGGTACGCCGAAACTAAGGAACTCAGCCTTGGAATAAATATTCTTGATTCGAACAATTTGACTACGTCCTTGCAAAAAGTTATTTATCAGCTTAATAGCAGACGAAGAGAATAAGAACTGACTTGCTAATTTTGTTATTAAATGTGAGTGATTTATGGAGTCAAAAGCTTTGCTAAAGTCAAGCAAGACAAGTATTGTGAGGCAGTCCTCATCTAGGGATTCGCGTATATCAGAAGTTACCTTCAATAATGCAGTCTCGCAACTATGAGAAGGACAGAATCCTGATTGTAAAGTTGATATATAATTCATGATTTGCGAATACATCAGCTTTTCAAAGATTTTACTTAGAAAGCAAAGCAGGCTGGTTGGACGAAAACCTTCCATATGTAAAGCTTTGGACTTCTTTGGAATAGGAACAGCAAGAGCCTGATTCCAGCGCGCAGGAAACTGTGAAGTTGTAAGACAGTAATTAAATATATGCGTAAGAACTCGCATTATTTCCGGAGCATTTAATTTAAGGAATCCAGCTGGTAACTCGTCCGATCCTACATCATTTGACTTAATTACATGTAATGCTGATAACGCTTCAACTTCATCAACGCAGCAAAAGGCAAAACCATTAACAGAGATGTCATCTATCATGGGACTGACGCTGGGTGCCGAAGATGAAGAAACTGCGGTTGAAGCAAACAATTTATTAAGCTCATCCGGATCAATATTTATCTCAGATGATTCCTGATCGAATATGCCCAAGTGGCGAATATTCCTCCATAAGGTTTTAGGAGGAAGATTGGTGTTTAATTTATCTCTGAAATAGGCACTTTTTGCGGATCGATTTAAAGTTCTAACTCTGTTGCGGATCGTTTTGTACCTGGAAAGCATCACAGGACTACGTGTCTGTCTGTACCGACCAAAAAGAAAATCTGTCTCAGCCATAATATGACGAATCTCACTAGTTAACCATTGACATTTGGAGAACTTAAGACGAAAACTGCGAATTGGAACGTAATTGTTGTAAAGACAAGTCAGTGTTTGTAAGAGAGAGTCGACTTTCATATCAATAGAGTTGGATGTGCATTCCAAGTCAATCCTCGGCACTCAGCACAAAGGCCAACATAATCAACATGCTTAAAATCACGATAAGTAATTACCGGTTCATTTGACAAGGGCTTCGATCTAAGGTTATAGTTTAAGAAAAGAAAGTCATGGTCGAATTCACTGGGAGGGCTAATTTGACTATGAAATTGAACTTTGTCGTAGTCAACTGTAAGCATATAATCGAGTTGCGACGGGTTTGATGTATTAAAGTAGGTTGGTTGATTATTGATATTACCAAGGTTTAAAGTCTGCAATAGATATTGTAAGTTATCTGATAATGCGTTGACACAGAGAGAGTTCACATTCAAATCGCCACAGAGAACGACATTACGATTTCGTAAAATGTATGGTGATATAGATTCTTTAAACTCTGTAGCTGCATCAATGCTGAATCTGACTATATCCAATTATATAGGATTTCACGTTCTGAAGAAGTTTATAGTTCAATAAAAATGTCTATAACTGATCGTTTTCACAGTATACGTAAAAATCCGAAATTTTTATATGGCAACACCAAGAAGGGATTCCCGATTTAGTCCATTTTTGAAGTTTTATTTGCTATTGCTATGAAAACACCGTGTACCAAATTTCACATTTACGTTCACGCGTTCTCAGGCAGTGTCAAAATATGTAGTAAAAAAACGTAATTTTTATATGGCAACTCTACGAAGGAGCTGATTTGTCCCATTTTCGAAATTTAATTTACTTTTTAAAAAAAAAAGCTCTTATGCTAAATTTCAACTCTCTAAGTGAACGCCTTCTCGAGTTATCATGAGGACGGACAGACAGATAGATTTCATGTGGGGTATAAAAATTTGTAGAGTTATAATGTGTCAACATTTGTGAAAAACTCATCGAATATGGCTTCAAATTACTCCAATTACAAAAGTAAAACGAAAAAGGTTCACATTTACATTTACATTTCGCGGGCTCTCTTCCACCCAGGGTCGGATCCATGATTCTTTTGAGGGAGGGGCGCAACTTTGGTTTAAAAACGGTATAAGCTGGAAACAGATCAAAAGTTCGAACACACTCGCCACCACTCGCAAATTTCAAATACCTACATAAAATTTATTATTAATATACGTGTCGATCAGATAAGAAAAACTTCCAAATCACCCATTGTAGTTAGTAAAAATAGGGAAACACATTTCGAGCAAATTGACGAATTAATCATAAATCGTAACTATTCAAAATACTACAAAAGACTACTACTACTACTACTACTACTACAACTGAAGTCAACAAAGTTTGAGTTTATTTTTATGTTATTAAGGCAAGTTAAGGGGATACCTTATGATGCAAAGCACAGCATGGTAGGAAGGTGATAGGGAAACGAATTAGGGAACGTGAGGAAATCGCCAGAGGTGCTGAATGTCACCCTTAAATTTTCGCAGATTGTATGTTGGAGTAAAGACAGAAAATGGTAGACTCTCCACATTCACACAGTTTGGGATAAAAACCATCACGAAATTTTACTGCATGGCCCAAAGTAATTTGATGGGCGGTTTGCTGCACGAGTTTTGTGTGCAGGAATTATCCTGCAAGGGATCAGACGAGATATTTCATTAGAACATTGACCACACATATAGGGATAAGGGAGTAAAGGGCATCCATCATTGCGGCGTTGTTCGAGTGAGTTGATATTTCAAGTTATTGCCACATCGCCAGTGAGCTTGAAGGCTCTCTTTTGGACAATATCCAATGAAGGTAAGACTGTGCGCCCAGCCTCGGGCCCAACTATGGAAATTATTTTATATTCTAGGTCTGGTGTAGTATTAGTAGAGCAGCTCTAGATTCTATGGTTGAAATATTTCTACACCTTTTCAGAAATCGTAGACATTTCGCTGCTTCTTTGGCAAAACAAAAGATGTGATCTGTGCAGCTAAGCTTACAGGAAATATTAAAGCCAAGAATTTAAAAAGACGGTGTATCGCAAATCTGTGCTCCATCAAAAGAAATGGGAGTGAAAAGCTTTGCTCTTGCTTCAAATAGGTGAGACAGCTTTGGTACTTAGATGGCTTGGATTCGACGCGAATCGCTTTACTCCAAGCAAGAACATGATCAAGGTCGTTATTCATTGATCTAATCACGCAATCTCGTTTGACAGATGTGACATTCCCTCTGGAGTTCATAAGAGTATCAAAATTTGATATTATCAAGGTCGTTATTGAATGATCTAATCAAGCCATCTCGTTTGACAGATATGGCATTCTGTCTAGAGTCCCAAGAATGTCAAAAGAGTAAGCGAAATCAAGGCTAATGTCATAGGCAAATCTGTGGATTGGATTAAAAGTACGGGGAAGTAGAGTATTAATGAAATTTAAGAAGATAGATGGAAAGATAACAGCGCCCTGGGACGTCTCGGCATTTATAGGGTTAGGTTCTGGTGAAAGCCCATCAAGTACAACCGGTATTATGCGATCAGGTAAAAAACTTTCAATCTATAATAGAGGAAGGGGGGAAAGACCAATTGCTTTAAGTTTAATTAAAACGTCTGGATGCCAGATTCTATCAAAGACCATTTAAATATCTAGAGCAACGATGTTGTGACTTCAAAACACCAAAATTCTGTATACGTTTGAATGTTCTGTAAGAAAAGTCAGCAAGTCTCCAGATGAGGGTCCAGTTCGGAAGCCATAATGCCGATCATTGATGAGTTGTTTGGTTTCTAGATACTTCAATAATTTGGAGTTAATGATAGATTCAAAAAGTTTTGAAAGATCGAAGTGATTGCAATTGGTCGATAATTTGAGGCGTCGCTACACTCACCTTTTTGGGAATAGGCTGAACGTGAGCTATTTTCCAACCATATGGAAACTTTCCTGTCGAATAAGACAAGTAGAATAGTTTGCGCAAAGGTTTAGCTAAAGATGAGGCACAGCTTTTAATTAACAGGGGTGAGAAACCATCAGGACCTACGGTTTTGAAGACATTGATCCCCTTAAGGACCTTGAACACATCCCTCTTACGGATGTGTATTGGCTGTTTTATAGAGAATTTGAAGCCAATCTATCAGTGAAGATACTAGCAATAGGAGTCAACAACCACTTCACCGATATTAAGTAGTGAATGTATAGAGGTATTGCTGAAGTTGTTCTTGATGGTCTTGCCCGGGGACCAGAAGCCTTTGCTATTCTATTCTGATGAAAAGGAAGTTTTTCTCTCCGGATAAAGGACTTCAAGGTGTTCTGGGCAGTCTTGTCGACTTGTTTCAATTCTAGACATGAATGCAAATGATACGCGCGAACTGATTGTTAAACCAAGAGCGATTTTACTTTTGTTGAGATCTGCTGTAAGAATGCGGAATGTGTTCACGCATACCAAGACTTCTCTAGGGTTCTGATTTAGAATTTCCCAATCAGCATTTAATTTTTTTTTGTTTAAGGTTTTAGCTAAATATTCTACTATAGCATTTTACGAAATAATAAAACTGTTTTTCCAAAATAAATGTCTTGCTTTAAATGTAATAACTCACTACATTAATATACAATGATTTGTTTGCCGTTGTGTTTTCAATTTAAAACAAATCTCCCATCGGTTTTACCCGAATAAGTTCTGCTTCAAATTGAACGTTTCTAGAAATTTGTATGTCTTTTGCAAAAAGTGCAGTAGAAGAATTCAGAAGATCTACTGCAATTTTTGTGTGGTCTTCGGAAAGGGGCGCGCGCCCCTCGCGCCCCTAGCTGGATCCGCCACTGCTTCCACCTCTTCGGCAATATATCCAAAATTTCCGAAATTCCCGAAATCGAATTGAAAAAAGACATATTTTGAAGGATCTACGGAAGATCAACAACTTCTCAACATTGCTACCGCAAACGATTCGGCATCTTTGACACTTCGTTTATATTTATAAACGAGTGATTTTGAGTTTGACCGATTTTCTCATCAGAGCGAATTTTGTTTTGTTTCTTTTGGTGTTGAAACTTCACTTTCTTCACCAATTCTGTTCTTATCGGAAATTTTACACAATTATTTATTTGAGATCAGATTTTGTTAATAAATTTTTAGGATGTAATGCAATGCAAACACCTATTTACAAATGTTTGTATTTGGTCTGTTTATGGATCGGATAACCTTTCAAGATTCACATCTCAGATACCTCGGAACTGCTTTACTCTTTTTTGATGAAATTTCTTATAATCTACATCGTGCAATGGCCTGGCGCATAAGACATTCTTTCATCCTCTTTAAGACATAATTATTAATTGACTCTTAATTAGCCTTAAAAGATATGGACTGTAATTTGGTGAAGGTCCTTAAATGAATCTTTTCGCTTGTCTGGAACTCACCATTGGTGATAGTGACTGGCAGTGGGTCGTCATGGCAGATAGTTTTTGTAAAATTTGTGAGAGCGGGTTGTAATAAAACGACCCGCCATATAAAATTTTTCAATATACAAGATGCGCATTCTTTCTGTTAGATGTTCTTTGATTGTAGGCTTCATAGTATTATGGGAGATACCCCAAAATGATTCCGTTCCAATGAGGGGCATTGATGGGGGGCATATGCATTTTTCGGCAGTATGTCGGCATTGTCATTCCTATCAACTCTCGGGTGTCTGAAGTATTTGGTAGCTCTTTGTACCAAAGTTTGTAATGCTTGGATGCATTCCGATATGAACTTCGTTTTGATCTCAAATGATGAGTTGGATTTCAGTGTAGCTGAGCGCCTGATGTTTCCCTATGCATATCTGATGATTGCATATATGTGGGATTACTACAGATTCAATGTATGTAGTTAAAATAAAGAACATGATATAACATACAAAACAAAAAAAAAATTATACTCCATCCTTTAAAAGGATAAATCCCTCATCACTCTAAATACATATCAAAATCGATTTAGATCAACAAAAAGCTAAATTCCTTTCAATCGCATTTCACTACCATCGATTTGTTCCATATAAATGTACGTACAAAAATATATACATATGTGTGCAGGTACATTGTACATATGTGTATGTATGTACACCAATAAAATCAGTTCACCAATAAATTAAGTATAAAATCCGGCGGATGAAATGCAACCGACCAGAAAAGAATGTCAGATTAACCATCAATACTGACAACTTGACAAGATATAAATCAAAACTGAAAATCATCTGGGTTTAAACCCTTGGGAGTCACCGGAATCAGTATTTCGCCGGGAGCATAATTTAACATTTTCATAGCTTTCATCCTTTCAGCACACTTTTATCTTGCTGCTTGGCCTTATACTGATGCTTCTGGTGCTACACTGCTGCTGTTGGATATTGTGCAGGGAATTATGGTCACTACATGACTGGAATTCTCGAGAAAATTCCTCGAACAGGAAAATTCACTTTTCCCAAGCTAATGGTGATGCGAAAATATGAAGAATGGAATAACAAAAAAAAAAAAAAAGAAGAAAAAATAGAAAAGGAGAAAATGAAAAAAAAAAATGTTAAATAAGTAAAAGAAAATTTAATGATGCTGTCAGAGATATGTACGTACGTAAGGATACTATATATCCCTCTGTACCTCCTTGGCCACGTTCAGGCTGTGTCGCACCGTATACGTGCAAAAAAGGAATCCATCTAGAAAAGTTTATCTATACGCCATGTAAAAAATTTATATCCTGCTTTTGTCTCTCGATTTATGGGGAGCTTTCCCTTTTTTTTCGGGCCAATAATGACACTTGATAAATCATCTGTAACTGACACTCTGCGCCGTAAAATAATAAATTCCTTATCGGGAGCAATTATCCATTATTGTTATATGACACGGCTGTCAACAGTGAGCTCTGGCAATCAACAGAATCGCCTCAGACAAATGACGAAGGCACAGGATAAGTGAAGAAGGATGGATCCTCATTTTGGTAATGGCGGGTGTTTTATTTTCCTTTTGTTTTTTGTCTTTTTAATGTCTTTTTTGTTTTTGTGTGTTTTTTTTTTGTATTTTATGGTTCGCTCATTCAATTTTTGACAAGTCGCTGACTGATTTTTTGTTATTTTATGATCAATTTATTGTAGTGTGTGTTTTGAAAGGTTTTGAGATAAATTGTTCAAAACTGGAACTCGTGAAGAATATGTACATGGCAACGCGCTAAACTGCAGGAATTTTTGTTTAATCTGAAAAATTCAGTTTAGGTATACACTAAATTTGGTATGTAAAGGACGATTCTAACCTTCAAATATAAATTTGATGTCGACCCAGTTAGCTAAAAAAGTGAATCAACCGAAAGGTAATGTTACACAGTTAGTCATAAATATTTGATTTATTTTACAAGAGTATTTTTAAATGTTCGTTGACAATCCTATCACGAAATACGCTCTAGTATTGATCAGTTTTTCTGTATCGAATGTCTGCTGTACCTTTAAGAGATTTTTAGAGTCGTGGCAGTGTATTGCAAAGTATAGTCCTGTCTTTGATAGTAGGTACCTATACAGTAAGTAGACAAAACGTCCGCTGCCATTTGAAAAATTCAAAGAAGAAAATTGCTTTAAATCAAAAATACCGACCGATATGTCGTAACATACATAAGTTAAATATTTCGAATGAATTCGAAAATGTTATTCGCCATTAACTGTAAAAATTTCATCAAAATCTATTTTGATGCATCGCAATCTTTCATTTTTTCTTTATCCTCCACTCGATTCTATCTTTTCTAACTCAAAATTACATTTCACTTTAACCTGAAACATAAAATCTGACAATCAAAAGTTCGAAATCGAAATTCGAAAATTGAACTTTGTGAATCAAAAATAATTGTAAGTGATATTGTAATTCGTTGTGTTTGAGAAGTTTACTCGACGTGAGTGACTAAGAGAAGCGTATGTTCGTTGACTCACTCATCACGGTGCTGAAAAACGTGGGATTCTCATGTGAAGCGTATGCGGATGACATCCCTCTGCTCATTTCCAGGCATAGCATGGCTGCTGCCATGTGCCTTCATGCAACGAGGCCTCAATATTGTTGAGGACTGGTGCACCCGTCATTATATGACAGTGAACCCAACAAAGTGCAGCTTGTTGCTCTTCTCCAGAAGACGTAAGCTGGGGTACTTTGTTCTTCCAAACCTTTTTGGACACACTCTGCAACTCTCTCCTCATGTCAAGCACCTTGGAGTCTTCCTTGACTCGAAAGTAACATGGGGATTGCACGTAGAGGAAAAAGTTAATGTGGCTATGAGGGTCTTCGCTCAATGCAGGAGAACCTTTGACTGCACATGGGGCATGAGACCGAGGGTTGCGCATTGGATGTACACCTCGATCATCAGACCCATGCTCACATATGCTTCCTGTGTATGGTGGCCGAGGACGCTTGTGGGACTGCGATCCGGAAGCTGGCGGGCCTGCAAAGGCTTGCCTGCGTAGGAATTACGGGCTCCATGCGATCTACGGCTAATTGGGCTCTTGTGGTTCTACTCAATCTGCCACCCCTGGATCTTGTCATTCAGGCAGAGGCCAAAAGGGCTGTGTGCAGATTGCGCTCATGGGGATGTTGGGAGGACGGCTGGACTGGCTCTTCTCATTGCTCTATGGCGTATCGGCTGGACTTGGAAAACCCTCTGGCCAGTATGCCACGGGATGCGATGGTACCTGAGCTTCGTTTCGGGCGTCGCTTCTCTGTGAGCTTTCCCGCAAGGGAATCGTGGACTGAGGGAGGTGCCTTATTGAGCCTTCCCCGGTCTGCTCTAAAAATCTTCACCGACCACTCTCTCACTAATGAGGGAGCTGGGGCAGGTGTCTACTGTCCTGAGCCGGATTTTGGAATGGGAGTAGTCACTTGGAAGACACACCACTGTTTTCCAGGCTGAAGTCTTCGCCATCTCAATGGCAGCGAAGTTAGCCCTTGATATGCAAATCAAGGGGAAAGACTTCGCTATCCTTTCGGATAGTCAGGCACCCCTGATGGCTCTGAATGGTCCTCGGATAACGTTTAAGTTACTGGGGGATTGCAGGTCGTCAGTGGATAAGTTGTATTTTCACAACAAAGTGTCCCTCCTGTGGGTTCCTGGTTACATGGGGATCATGGGGAATGAAAGGGCTGACCTTTTAATTAGGGCTGGCTCCGATTGTCAGTTCCTCGGGTCGGAGCCCGCCGTAGGCGATGCCACCTCGAGTATCGGGTCTCTCATCAATGCGGATGTTCATAGGAAACATTACCAGAGATGTAAGAACCTGAGTTCTTGTAGGTGTACAAAACTGTTTCTTGATGGGCCCAATGCGAATATCTTCGATTTTCTCATGGGGCTGGGAAGGAAACAATGTAGAACTGTGGTTACCGGCCACATCTCACTTCACGCTCATCTAACAAGGGTGGGAGTTGGTGACGGCCCTGAGTGTCTGTCCTGCCTGGAGGGAGAGCCTGAGACAACAGAACACTTTTTGTGTGAGTGTCCGGCCTTCGCCCGGAGCAGACTGGATAGTCTAGGGTCTCCCCTTCTATCTGTTGATGAGCTGAAAAACCTTCCTCCCCAAGACCTGATGCGCTTCATTAAGAGGACAGGAAGGTTTTGGTGAATGGGATTCAGGATAGTACAATTGGCCGCTATGGCCTCCGTGCTTGGGATGGGTTTCCCCTGTTCCCCGTGTTAAAAAAAAAAAAAAAAAAAAAAAAGCGAACCTGTGAGAAGTGATACGTTTCCCAAAATAGCGATTATGACTAAGTGAATTAAAACACCTAGTGTGCCATCCTATATGATGACGTAAAAACGATAGCCCACAATACTTCCAAGTAGAATTACAATCTGACCCGGAAATTGTTTTTTGTTTCTGCTCGGAGTGTTTTCTTTTATATGTATTTTTTGATCGGCTACAATTGATTCTGCCCACCTACGAGAGAAAGAGACAAGCCTGGCGAAGTGTAAAAGAAACCAAAGAAATTTTGTGCGCCATTTAATAAAAATATTGCTGAACAAACAAACAAACAAACAAACAAACAAACAAACGAATGAATTTGAAGTGGGTGGGCGATCCAGAGTACCTACTTAGTTCATCTTAAAATTTTCTCCACGTTGTCGAACGTAATCGCTCATGATTCCCCAAAAATCTAGGTCTTCCCCCACTAAATTCATTGCCGGCGGTGATACTTTTCTCAGATTTTACCACAAAGCCTGGAGGCCATTAAAAGCTTAACACCAATAATTGACATTTCACAGTGTAAACTCAATTTTGTGTAATTTAATTTAAACCATAGAATTTTGTTCTTAACACAAATACATATACGCGAATGCATACACACACACATGTACACATACACAAGTAATTAATTGCCAAGTGGCTTGGGATAAGTTCTGTTGTATATATGCCAAGGGAAACATAAAACGAAAACTCTCAGCTTAAACTATATAATACTTCCTGCAGCCTAAACGAATATGGAGGCACCAGCCTGCCAAAAACGAATGGAATGGCTTACAACTCATCTGCAGAAACACACACTCACAGATCCGAAGATAAACATTTTTATGCAATTCATTTCATTAAATTTAATCGCGTTTTCATGTTAAATTAATTTTTAGTTTAATCTGGGATAATTGCTAAATGACACGGACGCGAAGCAAGGAACAGCAGTAGAGAGCACATTTGGACAAGGACGTAATGAGGCTATCCAGACATTCCAGATTAAGTTGGGGTGAAATGACTTAGCTGATGACGACTAAAAATACTCCCCGCTGGCTGTATGTGGGCTATTTGATGGGGTGGGAGGGGTAAAATTTTAATTGCGAAATTAAGATTTTGTATATTTTTGAGTGTTTTAAGTATGTACTTTGTCTGTGAATAATTTTCTTGGTCGCAATGTTGAATTTTTTATTATACATAACTGAAGAAGACATTTCATTGTAACACATACATATATGTATGAAAGTAGTCTGGTACATGATTCCCATACTGATATTATGGAAATGATCAATATTTTAGTAAATTCACTTTAATTTGATCCTGGCGAGTTTTCTTGGGGTAAAAATAATGTACATTCATCGTTAGTGCAGTTATGAAACGTGCTCTGTCTAAAATTCGTAAGATTCTATCCAAAGACTACCTACCTACCTAAAATCCTCACGTGCCTAGTTACTCAAAATATTTACTCCACGAAAAGACTATTGCCATTTGCTTTATCTGAAATCATGCGGTCGTAGGTGTATTCCAGATCTATACATGAATTATTATACTATAGTACTCCCGATTTCCTTTCCTTTATCTTCATACATAGCACGTGTTGTGGGGTGACGACGAAGCTTTAGGTAAGGACGTAAGAACCTGAATAGCATGGCATTCGATTAGTGAACCTCATGTCGACTTGGGGCGAAATGTTCATCTGTTGTTACTACATACTATACTTGATGGCTTCGAGGTATCATAAATATTTGATTGGACATTATGTTCTCTGGGAGTCAAGTCAAACGTCATCCAGGAATGTGTATTGTGCCTATTAGCAAGATGACAATTGTTACGGAAATAATTTGATTTATCTTGACGCTATATGACGTGCCACACCACAATTTTGTGCAGCTTTGATCAATGATTTCTTGTGTTTGAGGTCGAGGTCGAATTGAGGGTGAGAGAGTGACATACATAAATATTGTTAAGTGAAATAATAGAACTAATTAAATTACTGAAATAGGTAGTACATAGTACTATTATTAAGCGGTATACAGAAGTTGTGTTAATTAATTGTTGAATGTAAGTAATTGTTTTTGAAATTTTACATCATGCATTTAATAAACTTAAAAAATATATAAAATAATTCATGGTGGGATGTATTTTATTTTTCCGGTTTTGAGTCGGGAGTGGGATTATATTATTTTAATTGTTTAGCCTTATAATTGATCATCCCCCGCCACCCAAACATTTTGTCTATTAATTAATAATGACGGAAGCATACAATGCCAGTCTAAAATGCTAAATGTAAGTATCTAATTAATTTTCGAAATATTTAGAAATATTGGTCCTTCGAGCCAGATATTAACGATCTAAGGGCTTGCAGAGTTGCAAAAAGTAAAGTAGATTTAGTGGAGATGGCGCAAATTAAAAAATATATATAATATTTGAATAAACAACTTAATTGAGAGAAAAACTAGAGCGGCAAATATAATTATACCTATGCAAATTTAGACCAATATTCATCAACCCTGCTACTAAAAGCAGCCAAAAGTTTGTAATCTAAAATCAGTTTTTTAACTTGTTTGCTAATGAATTTCAAAAACGAAGGCATTTGCGGTCCATTAGTAAACCAGATTACTGACAAACAAGGAGAGCAGTAGAGCACAACAAACAAAGTAATTATGGTATACTTAAAGGCTCTATTCTACTACCTCTAGTACCCTGTTTTTTTCGGAAGGGGGGACGAGAGATCCCAAGCACGGAGGCCAGATTGTGAGTGATATCATGCTAGAAACCCTATTAGCCAGTGCGGAACCAGAATTCCGGTGAGGAGGGGGGGGGGGGGCACAACTACGGTTTAAATGTTGGTATATGCTGAAAACTGAACACAAGTAGTTTGAAGACACTCGCCATCACTAGCAAATGTCAAATGTACGAAATTTATCATTTAAGACATACGTGTTGAACAGATCAGCAAGTGACTACCACTCGCAGCGAAGAAAGTTGCTCAAGGCTCTTTGCCACTCCGAAAAGTCAAAGGGGATGTTAGATTATTCATTTTGTTTTGGTTTGGTTGAAAGTGTAAATCTTCTCAATCATGCATCTTAGTTAATAAAACTAGGGAAACGTACTTTATTCAAATTCACGAATCATCATAAATTGTATCTTTGTAAAATACAGGAATTAAAAGTTTACATTTATTTAAAATAGCAGTCACAGAATAGATGCAATACATACTTTGTACGTATATACCTTCGTCGGCAAGAGAAAGTGCGACTTCTTTTGTTTTTTCTATTTTTAAGACAAGCTCAGGAGATACCCCATGAACTATGATTCAAAGCGGAGCATGGCCAAAAGGTGATAAAGAAAGGAATTAGGGAACGTGAGAAGGGTGGCGAAGGTGCTGATGTATGTCACCCTTAAACTTTCGCAGATTGCATGCCGGAGAAAAGACACAAGATTAGAGACTGTTCCACGTTCGCACAGGACTGAAAGTATTTTGAAGGATAAAAGGATATGCGCGGCTTGCAGTGCGAGTATTTCATCAGAACATTGATCATGCATGGAGTAATATAGGAGCGAAAGGCAACTAACATTGCGGCGGTGCTCGTATAAGTCCATATGACAAGTTTTGCAACATCGTCAATGAGCTGAAGGCTCTCCTTTTGGCAATATCCAACAAAGCTAAGGCTCCGCGACCAGTCCCGGCCTACATATGGAAAATGTATTCCATTCTAGGTCTGATGTAGGACTTGTAGAAGAGCGCTAGAATCGATGGGCTGAAATATTTCTTACACCTTCTCAGAAATCTAAGATATTTCTATGCTTATTTGGCAACAGAGAAGATGTGATCTGTTCAGCTTAACTTACTGCAAATATTAATGTCAAGAATGCATAAAGACGGTGTATCGTCAAGAAGTGCTCCATCAAAAGAAACGGGAGTGGAAAAATTATGATCTTGTATTAAAGAGATGGGACAGCTTTGGAACTAGATGTATTGAATTCGATGCGATTCGGTTTGCTCCAAGCGATGATACTATCATGGTGGTTATTTAAGGATCTAATCATGCAACTTAGTTTGACAGATGTGACGTTTCCTCTGTAGTCCCCAAGGGTGTCAATTGAGTAAGCGAAACCAAAGGTACTGTCATCGGCAAAACAATGGATGGGATTGAAAGTAAGGGAAAGCAGATCATTAATGAAAATTGAGAAGAGAGATGGAGAGATAGCAGAGCCCTGAGGCACCCTGGCATTTATTGGCTGAGATATAGATGTAACGCTTTAAGCTTGCTAAGTTGCTTTAAGTTTTGCTAAAAGGGCTGAACTTCAGACGCCTTTGAAATATCTAGGGTAACAATTTTGGACTCACCAAAATTGAGAAGACTAAGGCTTCAACGTTCCCTATGGAAAGTCAGAAAAAGAAAAGCAGCTATGGAGACGTTGATCTCCTTAAGGACTTTGAACATATCTCTCGTATGGACGTGTATTGGCTCTTGTACACATCTACAAGGGAGATGAAAAGTGGGTGGAAAAGGAGAATTTGAAGTGAATCTAACAGTCTAAATATAAGTTTTATTCAGGGAGACAACAATCACTTCATTGTAAAGTAGTGTGAAGGAATAGAGGAACTGCTGAAGTTGCTCCTGATAGTTTTGACCTGGGACGAGAAACCTTTGCACCCTTTGCGTCTTGCCAATATTCTAACGTTCTGGTCAAAAACAAATTTTTCTCTTTGGAAAGTCTTTTAGTTCTGGACATGGATGGAATTGATAGGTGCGACAAGCAGACTATTTCGCTTTTATTGCTTGGTTCTACTTATCATAAGCGATTTTGCTATTGTTAAGTTCTGCTGTGTAACTACCGAATGTATTAACTCATGCCAAGACTTAAAATTGTACTAAATTCAACTGTGCATTCATCAACATCCCTTGAAGCAAAACAGACCGACCAATCAAATTCTCTAGGATACTGATTGAGACTTTCCCAATCTGCAGATTGATTTTGTTTTTATTTAACGTTTGGGCTAAGTATTCTATAAAAACGATTGCATTTTACGAAATATTAAAAAAAATTATTTAAAAATTAATCTCTTGCTTTAAATGTACAACACTCACTACAACAATGCACAATGACATGTTCGCCGTTGTGTAATTTCTCCAATTACGAGTTATAATTATTTCTTTAAATGTTTGTTTTGCCACGCCGCCGCGCCGATAATGTTCTAAGAAGCCGTCTTTACATGGAACGCTAATCAGAGACCCTCTGGCAGCTGTTTCCATTTAAATCAAACCTTCCATCGCGATAACATCAATAGGCTCTGTCTTGCTTCAAACATCCCGAGCAAAGCGACGCTCATTTACAGGAATCCGCGCTTCCTGATTTCGCTATAGGCTTCAACAACCATGACCGAAGACCAAGGAACTAGCTAGGGCCTGCGTTCCTAAATGTATCATATTGAACGCTTCCAGAAATTGTTACGTTCCTTACAAAAAGTGCAGTAGAATAGATGTGAATCATTTTATTAGAAAAAATTCAGAAAATTTACTGCAATTTTTTTCAGTGGTCTTCAGGGGGCGCGAGCCCCCCGCGCCTACTAGCTGGATCCCCCCTGCTATCAGCACAACCTTCATGAGGCGCATCTGGTCTTGTTGAGGAAGGTTTCAGCTCATTTACAGATAGAAGAGCAGACCCTAGAGTATCCAGCCTGCTCCGGACGAAGGCTGGACAAGCACACAGAGAGTGCTCGGTTGTCTCAGGCAAGACAGATACTCAAGGCTGTCAACAGCACCCATCCTTTTTAGATGAGCGTGAAGCGTGCTGTGACCAGTGATGATGCTAACCACAATTCTACATTATTTCTTTCCGAGCTCCAAAGGAAAATCAGAGAAATTTCTATTGGACCCATCAAGAAAAAGTTTTGTGCCCTTGCAAGAACTCAGGTTCTCACATCTCTTCTGATGCTTCCTGCGAGCATCTGCTTTGATGAGACATCCGATAGCCGAGAAACAGAGAATCAGAGCCATCCATAACTAGATGGTCAGCCATTTCATTTCCCATGATCCCCATGTGACCAGGAACCCATTGAAGGGGGACCTTGTTGTGGGTACACAGCTTATCCACGGACGACTTGCAGTCCCCCAGTAACTTAGATGTTATTTGAGGGCCACTCAGAGCCATAAAGGTTTCCTGATCATTGATCTCCTTACCTTGATCTCCATATCAAAGGCTGTCTTCCCTGCTATAGCGACGACGAGGAATTCAGCCTGGAAGACAATAGTGTGCTTTCCAAGTGAGTACTCCATCTCAATGTCAGGTTCAGGAAACTGAATACCCGGACCGGCTACCTCATTAGTGAGAGAGTCATCAGTAAAAATTTTTAAACTTACTTTGTTCTATCATTCTATTATTTTTAATAATTTCTTGAAAGCTATACATACGAGCACTTATTATAATTTTTATGTAGATTATTGCCAACTCTATCTCTCATTTAAGATTGAAAGAAGGAGTAGAAAAAGCATATATTACATATATTCAATTTCAATTCAATCTCGCTTATTATTTTTATTCTCCCATTTACTTGATTGTTTACGAAAAAGTTTCCTCCTTCTAAACGCACATTCAAAAGCAAAACACTTATTGTAATCCATTTAATTTCACATTTCCCTGCACTAAAATTTCAAATCAATTTACGAGCTTCACAAATCACAAGGACAAAAACAAATCGAATTGCCATTGAACTGAAGAAATTGCACAGTTGAACTTTCCGAATCGTGTCTTTTCCAGCTAGACAAGGGATAAGGTCGATAGCAGCAACGACTGTGACTGCTTTTCATTTTGTTTCCTGTAGAATTGAGTAGATATAAAATAGTATATTTGACGCCCTTTGGTATACAGACCGTCAAGCAGTCAAGTTTCTGATTTCAACAGTTCTTATCTTTTCTCGCTCTCTTCAATAATGCCATTAGGAATTAGAAACACGTCCTCACACAAATAAGGACGCATATGTACCATCTGGAGGCAAAAATGCAACCTTCATCTATCCACCCCTTCCTTTGCACCCAACCCATAACCCTTTAGAAAGTTACTGAAGTGAACAGATAACAATGTTTCGAAGTTTCACTTGAATTTTCTTATTACATTGTCATCCTCAAGGCAAAAGTGTCCCCATATGACTTTTTCATCTTACACCATAGTATGTGACTATGAAAATTATAAGGCTAAGGAGTAATGCGGCAACGTAACGAAAGAAAAAAAAAAAAAAGGGAGTAACAGAAACTAAATCACTTTAGCTCTCAAGCACGGTAAGAAGAAGTTGTGAGAGACTTCGCGAACATACACACATATTGCTGGTGCCGACACTCTGTAACTTCCTTTAATGAGTCTTTATTTCCACTTGGGACTTCCTACCCTTTGTTTAAATGCTTTTTCTTTTACAACGGTATTAAGTGTACTACTAGCACTGAATCGCAAACCAAACTTTTGAAGATTATTGCAGTTTCAGATTGTAAGATTCTCACATTATATTTTTGGTTGCCTTTTAGTTTGCTAGTGAAAGTTTTATTATTGTGGAAAAACTTCTCCGATGAACTTGAAGTCGATAATTCAATAACATCATTGAATATATTAATCCGATGTAGGATCTAAGCTTCTCCATTGATTGCTGATTGTTGTGTCATTAATGTGCCGATCACATTACAAATCCACATATCGCGTGCAATTTGTTATCTAAAATGAGCAAGAACAACCGATAATAAAAATCAAGAAAATAAATAAATTGTAATGATTTAACAGTTGCTGCCGGAGATTGAAGATTTGGTCGTCTTAATTTTTTTATGAATCACACTCTAATTACCGACAGATAACTTTATGATGATAAAAATGACAAAGGCGTTTCGTATCGGCAAGACTTTAATACTCTTCAGTACGTTAGTTCTTGCCTGCCGTATACGCCTGAAATTTTTATCAATGGCAGTTCAATTCAATTTCATTTATTTTGTTATAATTTGTACAAATAAGAAATTTCTTTATTTATGTACATATCCATGAAGTTGAGAAAACAGTAATTTTGATTATGTATGGTAGTAAGATGTATTTGAAAGCTTAGTAATTATAGATAATAAAGATAAAATGAACGCCGAACAATGAATTGTGTATAAAGACGAAAATAATAATCTATTCAAATTCAAAATGAGTAAACTTAGTTAAAATTAGATAGACTATGAGAAGAAAAAAAAACGTTAAACTAATCTAATATAGTATTGGTCAGTGGCCTGTGTAATGTGCTTTCAGCAATACCCTGAACACCCTCAACGATCCCGCACGCCTTATGGCTGTAGGAAGTGAATTCCACAGGATGATGGCATGACCAAAAAATAAACGCTTGGATTGTAAACAAGAATTTCTAGCCACTAGAAGATTATTCGTGCGCGCAGACCGGAGAAAAATTTGCCATTCAAAATCAAATTGAATAAAAATATATTCAAGCGAATTTTCATATACGAGGAAATGAACATCCAAGGAACTGATCGACGAACTGGTATACATGATCAAACCGGCGAAGTTTATATACATACCCGTACAATAGAATTAAAGCAGACATTAAGTTTATTGCGCGAGATAGAGTCAAGGTTGCCACATATTATATCTCCCTGCGTGATGATTGGTAGTAACAGTGATTTAGCTAGAGTGAACCGAGTGCTAAGTGGTGTATACGATGCGCTGCACCAAAGTTTGCGAAGATTTCCATATACCCTTGAGACTATACTGTTGATATTCAATTCAATTCAATTTAATTTATTCTATGGCTTTGTACAATTAAGATATAATCTTTTTTACTTGTACAAGTTAAATCTATCATAAGCAAAAAAATAATAAAAATGTATATGTATAAATGGAAGAAAAAGGGACATTAGAAAAAAAAAATAATAAAATAAAGTCAAATGAAATAAGTAAGATACAAGAAATAAGCCCTTAAATTTACTGCTAAAAACTAAATCAAAAACACAAGGAAGAAAAAACAGAAAAAAAAAAAAACAAAATTAATCACTACTTAACGTAACTTGCTACATCTGCTGTACTATAAAGCAACCTCTAACTATTTAGCTCCTAACTATTCAAGTATTACTGCTTGAGCACATAATTTCAAAAATTCTTTCATTGCTGCTGGCGAAAGATCTCGACACAACCGATAACTTAATACTGGGCGGTAAGGAATTATAAACTTTGATGGCATGACTGAAAAACAGGCGTTTAGTAATTAAGTATTCAGATCTGGGCAGAATGCAATTAACTGTTCTAGAAGATCTCACGAATTGGAGAATGCTGTATAGGTAGATTGGACTGCGGTATTTGATGATTTTAACTAGAAGGATTACCGATCGAAAATTCAAAAATGTTAAAAGATCACAACCCAAAAAGGATGAAGCATAAGCTGACACGTGATCGTATCTTCTGAGGTGATATATATATCTAATAATGAAGTAACACGCGATCTGCAATTTAGTAAAATTAAGATAATCAAGTTTTCCAAATACTTCACAACCGTAAATTAAGACAGGAATAAGCAGAGAACGAGCAAGAAACATGCGCGTAGAAAATGAGGTAAAATAGCTCGAAGTCCACAGGGAGCGAAGACCACCATATATTTTACGTATTATTGATTTGATGTGATCACTCCAAGTGAGAGTGTTATTGATAACTACGCGTAAATTTCGGACAGACTCTACCCAGGGTATGACAGTATCGTTAAGTACAACGGTAGAATAAGTAGACGTATCAAGTTTACTACGATATACAGCTAAACAACATGATTTTCTGGGATTCAGCATCAAGCCATTGTCAGTCGTCCATAGATATATTGAATTTAGGTCTTCATTGATTCAACTAATTCCATCTTCGACAAGTCCTAAGGGTCGCGATAAGAAAAGTTGAACATCATCAGCATAGAGATGCATTTCATTGTGAGTAAGACAGTCAGTCAAACAAATCATTAATAAGCATGCAAAAAAGCAGCGGGCCAAGAACAGAGCCTTGCGGAACACCAGAGTTAATTCTAAGAAAGGTAGAGTAATTACCATTTGAAAACACTGTTTGATAACGACCTGTTAGATAACTAAAAATAAGTTTCGTTGAGCTTAAGGAAAAATTAAATTTAGTAATGAGTTTTCTACACAGGATTACGTGATCTACAGTATCGAATGCTTTGAATCTATTGCTTCTCTAATTACATTGACTACCTTCAAAAGGGCAGTGGTACAACTATGCCGAGGACGAAACCAGATTGGGAGTCATGAAGGAGACTATTGATGCGCAAATAATGAGAAATTTGCAAGAACATTAATTTTTCAAGAACCTTAGATAAGAACGGCAAGATGCTGATAGGGCGGAAGTCGGAGCAATTACGCCCAGATTCTTTAGGTACAGGTATCACTTTAGAGAACTTCCAGCTAAGCGGGAAGGTTGAGATGGTAAAACAGGTATTAAAAATATGAGAAAGTGGCAACACTATACATGGCGCAACAATTTTAGCAAACCTTGGGGAAATCCCATCCATACCTAAAGAATTAGACTTGATACTACACAAAGCCGTATAAACTTCATCCGTACAGACTCTGATGAAATGGAAAGGAGATAAGGTACCTGTAGTTTGTAATGAATTAATAAAATCACGGCCATGAGCAGGGTTAGAACTATGACACAAAAATTTGGTATTCAGCACATCAGGATCCACAGAGCATCCGGAATTACCAGCGGCAACTACACTCGCTTTTTTGAGATTACTCCAGAGAACTTTAGGAGGCAAAACCCAGTATTAAGATACCTTGAAAAATGTCGTCTTTTTGCTTCCCGAATAGCATGAGTAGTACGGTTTCTAAGCATTCTGTATTCCTCTTTGAAACTAGTGGTTTTATATCGCTTCCACCTTTCGTATGCCATATTGCGAGCAGTTATTAGACCTTGGAGGTGAATATTAAACCACGGGCAACTCTGATTAAGTAATCTTTTGCGAATGAGAGGAACGTATTTCTCATGTAAGTAGTTCAAAACATTATTTAATAACTCAACTTGATCATCAACATCAGGCATAAGCTGTACCGAGTTCCAATCTATGGACTCCGCTTCATTGAAAACAGCATTAGTATTTATGAGATTATAGTTATAGTAGGAGACTGTGTTGGGTTGATGTTCCGGAAGCACGCTAAAATTGTAAATAATCATAATTAAATCATGATCAGAGACGCCCGATAAAGATATTTGATTAAAAAATAAGGAGTTAGAAGTATCAGCTGTTAAGAAAATATCTAATACAGCCGAAGAATGGTTAGAGAAATGTGTAGGCTCATTATTCACACGGTGGATATCTAAAGCATCGATCATGTGCTGAAAGGAATTGGTCAGGTAGCACGGGTTAAGGAAATTGAGATTGAAGTCTCCACCGATAACTATATGCTGACCTGATACTTAGGCACAAGATTAATAAGTTCGTTTTGTAGTAATTGAACTGTCCGGCAATTAGGTGGCTTGTAAACACAGCCAACCAAACACCTCTCGCTATTTGAAAAGATTTCACAAAATATATATTCCTCCCCACCTTGACTGGTGCTGGCTAGTAGAAACCTGCATCGAAGATTTTGTTTGAAGTAGATGGCGACACCACCTCCTCTGCGATTATGGTGGTCATTACGAAAGATCTTATATATGATCAATCCATGTTAAGTTTTTACTTACAATAATACCCAAAGTTTTTACTTTATATAGAAATTGTATAGGCGTCGGACCAATATGTAATGGAGAAAATGTACTAGTATTAATAGACTTTCTGAATAGTACTATAGCCTGAGACTTGTCGGGATTTAACTTTAAATTATTTTTCAATGCCCAATTAAAAATAGCACTCAAGTCCTGATTCATCTGTCGGATGCAGTTCTCAATTAACCCATCATCTGCATCATCATTTTTATATAAAATGTAAACAAGAGCGGTCCCAATATAGAGCCTTGAGGAACTCCCGAACGTAGTAGGTCAAGGAAGTCAGACCACTTGGATTTAAATATTACCCTCTGTTTACGGTTTTCCAAAAATGCTTTCAATAAGATTCAAAGCAGTCGAATCAAAATTATAAAAATTCTTCAACTTGCAAAGTAGACGCTTGTGATTAACAGTGTCAAAATCCTTAGAGAAATCCAGCAGAGTAAGTATAGTAGGTCTATCTTTATCAACATCCAGGCGCACATCATCAGTTAATTTGAGTAGAGCCGTGGTGCAACTATGATTAGACCTGAATCCATTTTGCCAAGGGGACAAGAGCTCATTGACATCGATGAATTCAATGATACTTGTGGAGATAACTTTTTCCAAAACTTTACTGAAACAACATAAGATGCTTATGGGTCGATAGTCAGAACAATAGGCGGGAATTTTTCCTCTTAGCAATTGGTACCACAAGGGCATTCTTCAACAAAGAAGGAAATTTAGAGGTCATTAAACAAGTGTTAAAAATATGTGTTATGAACGGAAGAATACATGGAAGCAGAAGTTTAATAAATTTTAAAGGAATATTGTCAGGTCCAACCGCATCGGATTTAATAGATTTTATGGCAACAAGGACTTCAACTTCAGTGACATTACGAAATGAGAGGCGATTCCGCACTCCTAATCTTGGCTCGATATCAGAAATTGAAGTAGAAGAAGTGTCGAAATCTAAGAAACTCTGGTTAAGAATATTAAGATCAATATCGGAATCAGAATCAATTTTCTTATTCACTCCAATTGCTTGCAACTTTTTCCATAATTTTTTGGGAGGGAGTTCTGAGCTTAATTTGTTAGAATAATAACACTGCTTTGCATGCTGTACAGCTGACGTTACTCTGTTCCTAAGTACCCGAAAAATTGCCCAATTGGGAGAAGACTTGCACCTTTTCAAGTATAAATAAGCCTTGTCGCGATCTTTAATTTGTTTTTCTACGTGTTTGGAAAACCAGGGACATTTCAGTTTCCTGATATTAACCCTAGTATTTATCAAACAAGTACATCACTAGCTCATTAAAATAACAAACTTGATAATCAACTTCAGGTATATCATAAACATGGTTCCATCGCAGAGAAAATGCTTCCTCAAGCAGCACAGGTAAATTCAGTTTACCATAGTCTCTATGTCGAAAACAGTTACTTGTCTTGCTATGCGGACGGTCCAAGTTGTAGTTCAGAAAGAGCAAATCATGATCGGAGATACCCGGAATGGATAATTGGTAAAACGAAGCTACCATGTTTATATCACCCACAAGGAAAAGATCCAGCAACGTTGCAGCAGTAGGAGAGAAACGTGTTGGTTCTTTGTTTACAATTTTAAGCTCAACTTGATGTAAGTTTGAGAGAAAGCTTGAATTTGCATTAGATTCGTCGAGAAGATTGAGATTAAAATTCCCTCCGACTATTATATGAGGATAATCTGAACAAAGTTCGGAGAGTGTTTCGTATAACGGAGATAAGTTAGAAACATTGGGTGGTTTATACACAGAACATACAAGACATTTTTGTTTTCTCCGCCAAACAGTTCAAGAAATATGAACTCTACTTCATTTGTACCCGACGTTGCAATTATTTTGCAGGAGATGTTCTCACTAATATAAATTGTTGTAGTTTTTTGCAATAAGATTTGTTATCAATGTTTTTCAATTGTTAGCTTTTTCTATGAAAAGTTTTCATCAATGGCAGTTGCAGTTTTTGCAACAAAATTTCTTGTCAATTTTTTCCAATTGACAGCTTTTTCTATATGAATTTGGTTGGTCCCGCCTAGGGCTAATCTACTGAGTGCCAAGTAAATTCATACTTAGTATTTTGCCTCATATAATTAATATTCAGAATTTTAACTGAGACCGTACTGAAGAGTATTAAGTTTTTGCCGATACGAAATGCCGTTGTCATTTTTGTCAATCGCAGTCTTTGCAAAAACATTTGTCATAAATTTTATCAAATTAATAACTTTTTATATGAAAAGTCTTTATGATGATAGATAATCTCTTTTCCCAATTTAAAGATTTCATTTATTGCGTCAAAATTAAACGCTTTTTCGCATCCCATTTCTTCAAAATCTATTATCGTAACCATCCGGTAAAATAAATGAACTAAGAAAAGTTATATTTTTTTCAACCTATGTCTTTCAAGGGATTAAAAGAGAATTTACAAAGGGAAGGTCCATTAAAACAGTTATTACACATATCTTATACAAATTTTTTTTCCTCTCTGTGACCCTTTTTGAAATTTATCGAAATGCCCTCTCGTATAATTCAAAGCCTCGACGAAAAACGTTGAAAGAAAAGTGAATCAGCTTAGAATTTTCTAGGGAACAGCTGTGTTTATTTCGAAATAAAGTTAATGTAAAACTAAAAACTTTTTAGGTAGGATCAAAAACGAAAAAGATTCTCCATTCAATATAAAAATTCTAATAAAAAAAAAAATAAGTTTATGCTCTTACATAGTGCAACCATATGCATGCACCTGGAATCCAAACATAAAAGTGACATTTTCCGTCTTCTAAGCCAGCCTCAAGAAAACAGGGATAACAAAAACAAAAAACAGTCAATATAGTAAACATTAACGTTCGATGCACAACTTATATAAAAGTTGCTTGACTTTTTCCTCAACGATTTAGGACAGTCTGTCTGTCTTTCAGTCTGTGTGGAAGGGGCCTTCAATAAAGCGCACACCTATCTCTTTATATATCCGAAACATTCAATAGAAGTAAAAGTAGAAGAAGTAGAAAAAAAACGACACTTTTGGAATTATTCATGCGAAGTTGAGCAACTTTCTGCATAAATGCGCTTAAATATTTCCCCCCCCCCCCGCTTTTCATAAGAAAATTCAAAACTTCTATTTAACCACAGTTGAAGGAGTCCTGCTCCTTATAGTGTTGGTTGCATTCAGCTATGGAAAACTTTTAACCAAGGATTTTATTTTTTGCCTTATGAGTATAACAAGGTTTTTTTCGGCGGGTGAGAGCAGTGTGAACGGGAGGGAGGTGGGCGGTGAGGAGTATCAATTTATAGAAAATTATGTTGTATAAATTTTTATAGAATAATATGTTCGTAACCCCCCTCCCAAGTCCGTAAGCCCTGATGTGTAGTACGGAAATTTTATTCTACGTATAGCACTCCTTGTTCTGCCTCGTCTTTCAGTCTTATAACAATTTTGAATGTATAGCAAAAGTTTTAGGCAATATTCTATGCAAAGGAAATTTGTGCGACCTTATGGAAACAAAAAAAAAATTAAGATTATACTGCACCTTCATTCATTTTTGCTCACCTTTTCTATGAAAATTCGTCGACCATAAGGGCAATAAATTATATAAAAGTTTCCTTCCGCAAGGTAAAATTAATGAAGTAAAAATAAAATACGCCGACAATTTAAATTTTAATTTAAAGTTTCATTTAAGTATATGAGAAAAAACAAAAACAAAATATTAAAATTAACGGAACAACATTGAAGAACGTTTTTCACACTTTTCAATCTCCATGAGGTTTGCAGTCTTCAAATAAAATTAATAAGATGCTTATTACCTTCTTCAAAAAATTTAAACATTAGATAGAGAAAAAAAAAACGAACATTGAATTGAAAGAAAAAAATAAACAAGGTAAAAACGAAACTTCTTCAGTGCCAACATGAGCCCATCACATACCTTTTAATTTGTTAATTTGTGATTAGAGAAAATGCTGCTGGCTATTTTGGACCAATTGAGATTTATTTCGTCACTTGGACAGATTAGGTATATCTAGCGACTAAAAACTAGGCCAATCTGATGCGCTCTAATCCAAGTGATGTGGTAATGTTCGACAAACAGAGAAAAAAAGAAAAACAGACAAAATTAAAAGACAGAGGCAGCAAATCTTCATCAAATCAATTGAGAGCAAAACTTTTAAGGAAAGTTCAAGGTTAGTCCGAAAAAGCTGTTGAAAAAACTTGTTTGTTTGTTTTGTGTGTCTTTTTTTCTTTTCTTTTAAAGAAATAAATGCGTTCATTGCCTGCCTGCATCGCCAAAGTTAATCAAAATGTCATAATTTTTTTTTATCCATCAAGTCGACAGTGATTTGTAATAGATCATGATCCGCAAATTGGTTTTTTTGTTTTGTTTACTGCGATTTTTATTTGCTATTCTTAAAAGATGAGTGACAGTATAAAAAAACTATAACATAAAAATTGGGTCAAATATTGATAATTTGAAATTTCATAAATATTATAAGACATCATTATGGTGCTTGTAAAGTGTTCGATTGTAATTAGTGTAGTGCTGTCAAGTTTTATATTTGTTTTTTTTTTTCTACATATATGTATGCCCTCTTCGAATATTGCTGGATAGGCGGGACAAAATGTTGCAACACTAAGTGGTGTACTGTAGCTCTGAAAAAATGAAAAAATTGAAAAAATTGAAAAAATGAAAAAATTTATGAAAAAATTTGAAAAAATGAAAAAATGATGAAAAAATGATGAAAAAATGAAAAAATTTAAAAAAGATATAGATAAAACAAAATTAAGTAAAAAAGATTAAGATTAGGGCAACCAAATAAAATAAAAAATAGAATTATCACAAGCAAGAATGACTTAGATGTAGGATCTTCAGATATCATATAATATCCTCACTATAAATTTAATATTTAATATCAGCCAGGCATAAGAACTGGAATAATGACTAGAATAATATATATCCATATATATGTATATGTAAGAATAATACATATTCTACACATATATAAAAAAAAATTTCGTGCGAAAAACACAAACTAGGGGGTGACCATTCACTCAAAAAATTAGTTAAAAAGCACTGATGACGCTCTGTTGCAGGAGCAGAAAACGTTATGGTATTGCCAATAAAACGCCTACACGGCAGAATATGCAATATAATGTATTGCAAAAATAGGATATAATCGGCGGAGACATACTCGACTAATATGCTAAAAGCCCACTCAAGTTGGTGGCCACCATCGTTACATTTATCGCTTTAGTTTGTTAGGTAAAGAATTCCAGAGTCTGACAGCGTGAACGAAAAATAATCGTTGGCTCTGAAGATAATTATATCTAGGTGTACCAGCAAGTTGTTGGTACGACTCGATGTTAGGAAGTGCACCTTATTAATTAAATAACGAGGTAGTCCAGTCCAAATTAGATTGAAAAGAAATATACAATTTCGTATCTTTAGATAAGTCGCGAGAGAGCATCCCCCCAGCACATTGTTAACTACATGTGAGACGTGGTCAAAGCGTTGCAGGTTATATGCAAATTTTACAGCAGCGTTAAATGCCACGTTCAGACGGTACGCCGATGAAGAGTCCAGTTTGCAGTAAACAACATCGCCATAAGTTATTATAGGAATGATCAAGGATCTTAGAAGTGATAGTCATATGTCAAGGGGTGTAAAGTGGCTAGAGTAATACAATCGCTTCACTCGTCCGGAGACATCTTTTATGTGATCAAAGCCATGTCAGAGTTTGGTTGAAAATAACGCCAAGATTTCTCACCGTCTTTTCATATTGTAACGTCGAGCTCCCTAAATTGATACGAGGAAAATATGATGTATCCAAGATGTTCTGGTGAATAACCAAACACTTGCACTTCTCAATATTCAAATCTAATTTATTAGAATACGCACCAAGAGAGTATTGCCTGAAGATCAGCATTCAAGCAGCATGCACCATCTTCTATAAGTCCTAGAGGCCGCGAGATATAAATTTGTACGTCATCAGCATACAGATGTATATTAATGTGACTGATAACTTCTGTTATATCATTCATATACATACATAGAAAATAGTAGAGGTGAGAGTATGGAACCCTGAGGGACGCCTCTTTTAAGGCATAAAAACTCTGACAAGTTTTCACCATAATTAACTCTTTGTTTATGTACTGAAAAATTTTTAATAAATTTAACCGATCTACAACTAAACCCAATTTGCGACAGAGAATTCCATGATCTACCTTTGAAAAATCTAATAATGTTAGGAAAGATACCTCATCATTAATCAAGGTTACACCGAAGATCATCAGTTATCTTGAGCAGCGCAGTGATACAGCTGTGTTTGGCTCGAAATCCGGATTGTGAAGCAGAAAGAATACTGTGAGACTCAAGAAAAACTGCCATTTGGTCAGTCATGATTCTCTCCAAACCCTTAGATAAACAAGGTAATATACTGATTGGACGGAGATCCTCAACCTGACAAACTTTTGCTTTCTTGGGTATGGGGATAACATTCGCTTGCTTCCATCTAGGTGGGAATTGAGATCTCATAAGGCAGGCGTTATAGGTGTCAGTGATAGCTGGTAATGCAAAATAAATAATTATTTTCAAAAATTTCATTGAGATCCCATCCAGTCCGGTCGCATAAGATTTGATGCTACTCAAAGTCTTAAGAGTTTCCAATTCGCTGACACAACTAAAATCGAACTGCGGATAAACAGTCCTATAGCTAGTTCCAATCAACTCAAACGACATTGAAGTGATAGTGTCAGGAACGTTGCAGCTTGATGACTGAACAAAATAATCATTGCATTCATTTGGATCAAAATTTATAGATTCGTTACCGGATTTGGGAATACCACATTCTTTTAAGTTTTTCCATAAAACTCTTGCTGGTAAATTGGAATCTAATTTAGTGGCATAATAATTCGATTTGGCTCGTTTAATAGACGCTGTGACATCATTTCTTAGAAGACGGAATCGTTCCCACAGTAATGGACTTCTTATTGTTTTCCACCTTTGAAATGCTTTGTTCCGTGCTGAAATAAGCTCTTTAATTTCTATCGAAAACCAAGCGCAGTTATGTTTACACAACCTGGTTTTACAGGGTAGATATTTGTCAAAAAGATAATTTATTGCACTTTCGATAAAGGCAACCTTATCCTCAATGGCAGGGAGAGAGAAGACGACACGCCAATTTAGTAACCCAGTTTCATTCCTGAGAGCGTCAACATTTACATTACGGTAATCTCGAAAAGAATATGTATAATAGCTATTACGAGTGCCAGGGAGAATGTTATACGATATGAAAATTAGATCATGATCAGATATTCCAGATAAAGACATCTGATTTTTAAAAATTTTACCTTTTCCAAGTCGTTAGATATAAATAGGTCTAGTAAGGATGACGAGTGATTCGTAAAATGTGTGGATAGATTATTAATAACCTTCAGATTAAATGAATCTGGAATACTTACGAATGAAGCCTTAGCAGAGCTGTCCTGCAAGAGATTTATGTTAAAATCGCCACCAATAATAACGTTGGAGTACTGTGCATTCAAGTAGGCTAGAGCTGATTCCAAAGAAGCGATAGAAGAAACTGAGGGGGTTTATAGACACATCCGAGCAAGCAACGTTAGAGCCCGCCAAATATCTCAATGTAAATGAATTCAGTACCAGAAGTGCCATCGGATTCTTCAACAATTTTTGCAGGGATGCCCTCCCGTACATAAATGGCGACACCACCACCTCGTATGCCACCGCGATCATTTCTAACGACACGAAACTCCGGAATCACTATAAAAACTATAACATATTACTTCGTTTATGCCTTCATTTTACACTGCAAAAATAAAAATTCGTATCCCTTCTAAGAATAAATCACCATGGTCGAAAAAGTCCGGAGGAAGTGAAGCCAAATTTAGTTATTTCAAGTTTCTCTTTTCAACGGACACCTCAAGTGCCTAATGGCTAATTTACAGTACTCGAACATTGCTAGAAAACAGAGTAAGTATAGTTTCCCCTTATCTGAAAAAAACTTATAAGGACAAAAGATAATCCAGCAATACTTTATTGAGTTAAATGTCAAATTCCCTGACGGACGAAGGGGAAATTTTTGCTGCATTAATTAGCCATAAAAAGTTCTAGCCAGAAGTATATTTTATGGCAGTAAATTTTGCTATTATGGCAGCAAACTCATACATATAACTACTATCGTATAAGAATATATACACGCAAACAAATTTAAAATATTTGAAACAAGTTTCTAACTGTCAAATATTCATATATGAAAATTCTCTCGTAATTTTCATTTTTGCATATTTTCATAAAATATGGCCAGCAGTACTAAGGCAAGCTACCTATGAAACAATAGAATTCGGCACATACTACACATTAAAGAAATTAGCCACAGTAAATGGACTTTTAGTTGAGAATTATTCTAATTTTATTGTGTTAAATAACAAGTACAAAACGAAAAAAATGTGTCTGATAAATTTATTAACATGAATAAAGTTTTCGCGGCTGGAGCTTTCTTTAGAAACCACTACTATTCCCGATTTCTCTCTTAAGTTTACTGTAATTTTCCGGCATTTAAGGACATATTTCTATTATATAAAGATCGACGAGGATACTTCTTCTTTTTTTAGTGATTGCGCGGGATATGAGCAGGAGCTGGATCTGTTTATTTTTTCATCATCGTCTTAATATCCAACTAGAAAAGAAGTTTATGCGATATCTGCCCATTTAGTTAGCATGCTTAGCTGGATGTATCGCTGACCTTTTGAGTATTCTACACATCAATTAAGTTGGGACCGCCATTTCATGGTAGAAAAGTTTTGAATACGTCAAAATTTAGGGCTCAATTAGGGCTAATATAATGCCACTTCCACGAATTTAATGCTCTAGTACTTTTTAAAAAAATCCATGGATAATCCAACTTTATTAAAAGTTAGGACCACTACTACTGAAAATAGGTTAAATAATATTGTCACAATAGCCGGCCCTGTATTTTAGGGTTCAATTAGGTCTAATTTATTGCCTCAGTTACATCCAGTACGTGCTACTCGAAATTGGGTTGGTGCTTTATATACCATCGCCGCGCCGATGTCTGAAATCAACCATTATACTGTATGTTGTCTTCGGATCTTCCATGGATTTTGTAACAATACTATTTAACCTATTCTCAGTAGTGGTGGTCCGTCCTAACTTTTAATAAAGTTGGATTATCCATATTTTTTTTTTAAAAAGTACTAGAGCATTAAATTCGTGGAAGTGGCATTAAATTAGCCCTAATTGAGCCCTCAATTTTGACGTTTTCAAAACTTCTCTACCATGAAATGGCGGTCCCATCTTAATTGACGTGTATTCTGCTTCTGATGTAGTTGCCTTCTACGTTCTCCATTGTTTTAAGGATGAAGAAATGCATTAGATATTCTGATTGAAAATTTTTCTACAATGACACGCATCATATTCATAAAATCTATTACCATTAATTTTTTAACTTATATTTTAGTAAATATATCTTAAAAATCTAAAACAAAACAGAAACGAAATACTGAAATTTTAGATTTTTTTTTATCTAGCGAACTGCTGTAACTGGGCTATTCTCTGTACCAAAGTTCTATCAGTACAGAGCGATAACGTAGATCGATGTATTTGAGGAATATCGTGAGATCTAAGCAAATTACTTCGATTGTAGTGCTATTCCGCAATTCTTGGTATTCTCTAATAATTTGATCATGAACATCAGGAAGACACGGTGAATAACGACTGTATTCCATAGTAAATTTACTTTTACCTTGTCTACTAGATCTAATTGAAAAATAAAAACAAATATCAATAAAATCTGAAATTATTTTTATGTCTATGTACTGTGCCAGCAGTAATTAATTACCTTAATTCTCCGGCATATTCAAACATATTGTTAAGAGGAATTTCAGCATAAACGTCTAACTAATTTATGCAATTGAAAAATTGATGAAATGCCACAAGTGACACTTCGCTATAAAAGAGTGGAAAATAATGTTTTGACAGTCGATCACATCTTCCTATTTTTCTAATAGTGCAAAGTAATAAGAACCTCTCACTCACTTTGTCAACAAAATCGTATGTTCGAGTAGTGTAAATTGGCCATTAAGGAGGATTTACATTATGATGACATGCATTTTTTACAGAAATTGTGAGGGAGATAGCTTATTGAAATTTAAATGCTGCCGAAGCAATCATCGCAATACCTCACACGTACAGTCCCCTCCAGTTTTTATGGTACAAATTGCAAACTGTCACATTATCAAGTTTTTAATCGTTTGTAATAATAATTGTTGTTAAAAATTGGGCGAAAAACAAAGTCCGAAATAACTTCAATCTTTTCTATAAACAAATATGTAAAAACTTTCGATTTCGCAATATTTAATTACAAATTTAAAACTTATTTTTATTTTGATAATTTAATTTAATAAACATTTTCTATAAAATTATTGTAACAACAACAATATGGCAGCACGACTTGATGAAATTGACTAATTAGGGTTGCCAGTAACAATGTTTTAGTTTCAGTAACTACAAAAACTACCTATGCTTGAGGTCTTTTTATGGTTCCGGATACGCACACAGTGACAAATCGTCGTCCGGAAAAACTTCAGGGCGCGTTTGCTTCTCTCGTCACTCATCAATAAATTTCCGTATACGATGTACTATCTCCCTCACAATTTCTGTAAAAAATGCATGTCATCATGATGTAAATCCTCCTTAACTCTACTAGCAAAATGAGCATAACATTTTCCGAAAATTATAAATTATTTTGAAAAAAGTTAAAACTTCGAAATTTTCTAAAACTTCCTTTTTTTTCAAAATTCTAAGTTCATTGGCTTATAATCATTGGATATAAAAATATTTATTGTATAAAGTTCAAGTTTTTCTTATATGTTTAAAATGTGGTGAGGACCACCGTAAAATTAGTAATCATTAAATAAATAACTGAATTTATTCAAAATTTTTAATTTCGAAAATATTCGAAAAAATTATTTCTTCTGATGTGTACCTAATATCAGTTTTGAATCTAGCAAACTTTATGCTATAAAATGTTCTAATTTATTTTCTGGTAAAACAATCTGTAGATGGCATAATAGTTGAGCTCTGGACCCTTTAAATTTTCGATTTTTCAAAGAAATAACCAACGTAACATTAGCACTGTAAATTCGTCTGATTTGGTTCGGAACTACATACCTAATAATTTGTCATGAAAGCAATAAAAAGTGGTTCGGTATTAAGTTAATGGGCAATTTTCTGAAAATCCCCTGATTTTTTTTTTTTTTTTTTTTAAAGAACACGAAGAAGCTTTTGTTGGTTATATATTTAATTTAAAGATTAAGCCATTTTTATGCTGAGTGTCTAATATTAATTTGTTTTTAAATACATATATAGAATTTATTGTTAACCTAATTTTTTTCTTAATTTCAATGAATAGAAAGAGCATTTCGCGGAAGCTATTATTTCCTTTTACGTAAAAGAAATAAAAAAAAGGTTTAATAATAATGGAAAGTAATTAAAAGTATTGAAAAGCAAAAAAAAAGAGTATTTAAGAACCAACAAAACAATTACATTCATGTAATTTATTATAATTTACGGTATTTTGATTACCATTAATCGAAATTTCTAATTACAAGTACAATCGAGTAATGACAAAAACAAATTTTTATTGGCATGTAGACATTGGAAGACATTGGTATTCTACGTAAAGTGTTAAGAGATGTTAGACGTCAGTTGGGCCCGGATTCACTAACTCGGAGAGTTGTGGAGTTGTGGAGATGAGAGTTCTTTTGCCACTTAACTCTCCACTCGGAATTCTGTAACTCGTGGAATTTGTATTGAGATTTACCAAACTCTCTATTCAATTCGGCAAAACTCTCGGCTGTGTTAGTTGTGGAGAAGTAAGAAAAATATTTCTCAACTGACATTATTGTCCTTTGTGAAGGTACCAATGTACCTAGGATTTTCAAATTGATTCATGTATTCACTGCATATCCTGGCTATAATTACAAAAACAAATTATGGAAATCCTTGCAATACTTACAAACAAATAAGGGTTTTGGTGTCTCAAGGTACCCGCTAAAAATTGTAATTCACGCGAATATGGTCAATTTGGTCGTTTTCCAGTACAGAAGAAATGCTATAAAATTTTCAAATATGCACGTTAAACCTTGTATGTACAATGAAATCGCATCTACATTTTGTCCCCTAATTAGATATGTAATTATTTTTTCAATCCAATAAATGGTTTTGGAGATAACTGCAAAAGAAGTGAATCAGTCCTTCTTAAGATGAAAAAATGGCTGTTTTCTGGTGCAAAAATGGACATATTTTCAACTCATCATTATGAAGAACTGGTAAGTCGTGGAAATTCACTTTGCATTAGAAAAATGTTCACAACAGAGTACTAATAGATGTGAAATAAAGAACGGTACAATTATATGCAAAATACGGGAACTGGGGTGTATATGACCCAAGTGCAAAAAACCCGTCTTTCGGCTGTAAAAAGTCAGTTATGAAGTTAAAATGATCAAAAAAAAAACTACACCACTCGATTACCCGTTTCTCCCTCTTTAATTTGATACCAAACATGACGTATTTTGGACAACCCCCATCCCCAAAAGCCCCTCCCTCAGAAATTGTTCACCTATATTTTTTAAACTCTAGACTCTAAATCCGTAGGAAAAAACCGCAATGCTCTACGACTCTCCCACACAGAGTTAGCCGTCCTTCAATATTTGGACACTTCTCACGTTTTCTTTAACTCCCCAAGTATGTTAGAGAATCTCGAATGGAGAGTTAGGGAGTTTTAACAGGGGAAAACGAAAATTCTCATCTCCCAAACTCTCCGAGTTAGTGAATCCGGTCCGGCCCCTGATCTCTTAATTTTTGTGGAGATTGTTTTTAAGAGATTTGGTATTCTAGCAAACAAAAATATCTGTCAAATATCTCTTAACATAAGAACTCTTCACGAAGGTACGTTTAAATCTGTTATCGTGATTAGTTCGAGAAAATTAACAAAATCAGGGGAAATAATTCATGTAGTTTTGTAAATCGGTACAGTTATACCTTGAGGCATCCAGATGAACATACTGAAGTCCTCATTTGTGCGGATGTGCTGAGGATATAGGGGGGGGGGGGGGGGGGGGGTTAAGGTACCTTTTTTTCTAGTTTTTGCTCATATCTCGAATATCTGTATGCGAATAGCGTTATTGCCCTCAGTATCTACATGAAATTTCCTACAAATTTGGTCATATTAATTTTTTTCTCTACGAGCAATACTTTAGGAGCTACAGGGTATATAAGTTTTAAGAGAGATAAAAAATAGATGATTTAAGAAATAGAAACGAAACAGGTTTTAAAATTTTATTTAAAAATAGAAAAAGCAAATCAGTTCGTCGTTATTATGTTACTCGTCGTCTTCTACATCGATATCTTCGTCTTCTTCTTCTTCTATGATATCTACAGGTAAACAGTTTGTACATGACCCCAAGTAGCTGAAGCATACTAGACTGCATGAAATACCGGGTTTTCGACATCCGCATTTTCCAGTGCAACAACTTTTGCAGCGACAAAAAATTGAAGTCAGCTCGGTGTCAGGAGATGAAGGATCAGTGGTGGTAAATGGCTCGAGGGTTTCATCAGCTCCTCGCTTCCAACCCCACATTTCAGGAGGCATTTCGTTATCCAGCCACTCTTGTACTTGGTGGAATACTCGTAATGAGTGATATTTTGCTGACCATTTAGTAGGGAGGAGAGATGAGAGATCAGCTTTGGACTTGGTGCTGGACTTAACAAAAAGGGAGTATCGATGGTTGTTAAGATCAAGCTGAGTTGTGGACGCACGATATATCGTCAAAAACATGGTTTCTCCTGATTTTGTTATGGTTTCCGATGTTGATGTTGGGTCATAGAAAATGGCTGCTATATCCTTGTTTATTGGTTTTTCCCAAACAACCTTACAATTGACAGTTTACCTATCCTGTAAATTGCTGAGGTTGTGTCGCAGCCGCTAAAACTATGTAGGAAAAGAAGAGCACAACAAAATGAGAGTTTTTGGAGTTCTTATGACGAAAATATCTTTTGGTTTCCACTTTCCCTCTTCCTGGCGTCTTTGGTGGTGATAGAGTCATTAGAAGAACTACTAAATCCACATCTTCCCCAGCAACAGGAACCACGGGATAGTTTGCGGCTTTCTGAATGGCACTTCTTATAATTCTACAGCCAGCATCAGTAGGAGCGACTCGTGGTGTTTCGATCCCTTTAGCCTGCAGTTTTTCTGTCAGAAATTCAATGAGTCGGGACTTGTTTTTCGCATTTGATAGGATATGCTCTTGTTGAACAATCACCTTCAATACAAGATTAAAAATCATGTCAACAGACGTTTCCGTTGTTTGTCTTTTTCTTTCTTCTGATGCTTTTGTA
Source organism: Dioctria linearis (assembly GCA_963930735.1). Taxonomy (NCBI): domain Eukaryota; kingdom Metazoa; phylum Arthropoda; class Insecta; order Diptera; family Asilidae; genus Dioctria; species Dioctria linearis. Next base: position 242,497,881 of record OZ005742.1, read on the forward strand.
TTGTTTTTTGTGTTATCGTACTTTACGTACTGGTCACATATGTCGGAATTAGTAGAACAAAATTGCCGCTTGGTTCGGTGCAGTAGAAACCCACCATCGATGATCATGACACTAGTTTTATAATGTCTTACAAAGCTGCTTTTTTAGTTTTCCTCATGCTGCTTTAATTAAATAGAGACAAAGGATAGGGTGCTAATTCATATTCCAAAAGCGATACCAGATGTTCATCGTCCTTCTTGGCAATCGCAATCCTTGGAACAAAAGCAATGGATCGACGGCTACAGTTTCGTCATTGATCTTGATGGCACTACTCATGACCCCCCAACGATTAAACTTTGTCCTACGATGAAGTTTCATGTCAGCAAAATTGTTTCCCAACGTTTTGGCCAATAGCTGTCTACTAAGCTCTCGACATGGGGTTATTTATGTTGGGTCGGCAGATGACTAAGCTTGCTTACTTTAAACTAAAAATGTAAGTGATGATGAACAATGACGAAATAAAATAAGTAAAAAACGAGATTTCAAACTAAACTGAGGCCAAGGCGCATGAAAAAGTAGAAAATAAACTTTTCTTCACACACAGAGGTGGACTCAGATTTTTTGATCGGTACATTTCTCTTGAATATTCTTTCTCTTCATGAATCAAATCACTTGTTACCTCTGATTGATCATACTGAAATATATCGGTGATTGTCAGCGAATAAAATCTGAGTCCACCTCTGTGTGTGAAAAAAATTTTATTTTCTCTTTTTTCATGCGGCTTGGCCTCAGTTTTGTTTGAAAACTCGTTTTTTACTTATTTTATTTTCTGCCTTTTTCACATTTACTAAATTGTTATTACGTGCTGCATGGAGATATTTTAAAACAATTTTTAAGTCATGTTTGGTGCCGATCCGAAAACAAAAATTTTTCGAGTATCAAATCGTTGAAGGACTGCAACGGTTTTCTGAAATTCAAATTGTGTTTAAACAGCGCTTTATAGCTGTATCCAACTTGATCCCATATAACATGAATTTTTCCGATTTTCATTGTTTTCCACAGACTTTTCCTATTACTATGAATTTTTTTTAAAAATTTACATGAATTTTCCTCGATTTTTCATGCAAGTTTTCATGATTGTTGAGGGAGAAAGTATTGATGCCAGTAGGACGGAACAAAAATGATTCCGCATAGCCCATAAAACTTTTTTGTCGGAACATTTTTTCAGAAAAGTCGGAAATTTTCGGAAAATTTTTCCAGAAAAATTGGAAAATTCTGCATTTTTCCTGAAACAGATTTATCACTAATCATATCGATGAAAATTTGTCCGATGATTTTCCCGCTTTTCCGGGTTTTCCATGGAGTTTTCCACAAAAGCAACTTTATGCAACTCATTTCGCTCTACAACTTTGTCTTAGGTTGCAAAACGGTCAAACGCTTCCTTGGTCGGAAAAACTCCGGAAAAAGCGTTTTACATGAATTTTCCTCGATTTTTTCTGCAAATTTTCACCATTTTCGGAGAGAAAGTAATGATGCCAGTTGATAGTGAACTTGATCCTGCATAATTTAGAAAACTATTTTACCGAAAAATTTTCCGGAAAAGTCGGAAAATTCCGGAATTTTTTTTCGGAAAAATCGGAAACCTCTGCATTTTTCGTGAAACCGATTTATCACTAATCAAATTTGTACCAAATTTTCAAATGATTTTTCGCGATTTTCCGGGTTTTCCATGGAAATTTTCGGTTTAAAATGTTGATAGATTCAATTGTCACGCGACGTGAGCCTGTGTGCCAAATTTCAGCTCACTGTGATGACGAAAAGTGGGTCTACGAGAGTGTCGAAAATAGTAAAAAAGAAATATACAGCCAGACAAATTCGTGTACGAGATAAAGTAAAGGGACGGGATGGCCTCAAAAACGACGCCGTTTTCTTAAATCGTCTATTTTTTATCTCTCTTAAAACATACACACCCTGTAGCTTCTAAAGTATTGCTCGTAGAGAAAAAAAATATGACCAAATTTGTAGGAAATTTATGTAGAAACTTTTGTCAGAAATAAAAATAATGATATTCGTACAGTTATTTGAGATATGAACAAAAACCTGAAAAAAGGCACCTTAATAGCTGGCTGACTGAGACTCTCAAAACCCTCTTAACCCCTTAAAGTTAATATTTCCCCACACAAATTTATGTAGAATGTTAATTTTGTCTTACTTGCTAAATTAAGAGATCTCTTAAAAGTGTCAGGGGGTAAGACATAATTACTTTTTCCTAATTCATCGACTGGCGAAATCTTATCAACAAACATTTTGAGCTCAGTCCTTATTTCGTTCAAGCTCCCAAAATCTTGTCAAGTTGTTTTAATCTAGAGAGGTTAGTTTTGAGCTAAGTTCGAGGTTTGAATGGAAAATTCCAAAACATTCCAAATAAAAAATTGATTTTCAAGTAGGTACTCCCCATTCACTCTGTAAACACTGTTTTCAGAATCTTTCGAAATAATTTTTGATACATTTCTTTCGACATGTAGCCCAATTTTGCTTGGCAATTTTTATTTTTCGAGTCCTCAATTAACTCAAAACGTCTACCTTTGATGACTATCAAAATCTTTGATTATACTGCAAAAAATCTCTCTGTTAATAAAATTCGCATCCTTTAATCTGAAAATACATTACGAAAATGGTGAACAGAATTTCAAACTGAGCAGCAAATATCGTAAAATCTTCTTTTTTTCTTTTAATTTTTTTTTTAGGTACGTCAATTTACAGACAAATAATGAGCTTCAGGATGAGCTAAAAAATTTCTTTGCATATAGCACCACTACAACGACGCCCAAAAAAACATTATTCCAAAGCGAAGCTAAATAATTATGCGCTTTGCTTCATTCGTCTTTTGAAAAGGAATATCAAATGCGGTGGTTCTTTACTATCTTCCTGATTTTACTACATCTAAGGAGTTGCACTATACTTAGATAAAGATAAAATCAAAAAACCAAAGCTGAGCTCAAATGATTTTATTTGGAGTCGTCTATTCGGTGATAAAAAAAAAAAATTCAAATGAGTGCGCTTCTGAAGCAATTTCAAATAGAAAAAAAGCAAAATTTCTACATAAAGAATTCAGTGGAAGGCAATGAGGCAAAGGGTTGCAGCGATAATTTGAACTGATTTAAACTTGAACTCCTCTAATTTGATTGAAACAAAAAAAAAAAAACCCGGCGGAAAATGAAGTATAATTAGAGTTTGCTGAAAGCAGGGAGGTAGAAAAAAAACTACCGAAAAAGGAAGGCAGCAGGAAAAAATCAATAGGGGAAGCTCGCACTAACTATGCCTGGGTATGTGTAAATGTGTATACTGCAGGATGTGCTGAATGCAGGATGTAAATGAGCAATATAAGCTTAGAAATTAGGGCTGCCACTCCACTAATGAGAGGAAGGATCTCGGTTCAGCTCGAAAAGATGTGCGATTTTAATTAACTCCCAGCCAGCTATGGCACATTGGGTATATAAAATGTTAACGAGGATGGTTTTCTGGTTAACCGCAAGTCCTTTTTAGCTGAGAGTTTTTGAAATGATGGTACTTGACTACTTCGATTCAGAAAGTAATTTCATTCTGGCATTGGGGATTGCTTGTTTTTTTTTTATTTTATTTACTTTTTTTTTTTGCACGAATGCTTTCCTACTGTGGAAACTCAACCTTACCATTGGCTCTACTCTCTATTTCTCGTCTTATTCAAAGGCGTCGCGAATTATCTAAGGCGCGATTGTAAAAATTGCCAATGCGGTGAAAATAGTAAAAAAAAAAAAATAAAAAAAATAAACAAAATATAAAAACATTTCTAAAAGTGGCAGAAAACAGAAAATTCAGTTTCGTTGCCTGAATGTTGAGAGATAGATAGGCGAAATATTGTGTATTCACAGTGCATGTCATATGATCAAGAGTGGGGAGCATGGTGGGAGCTGGTCGAAAAACGGAATAGGCTTTTAAGCGAAAGAACTTGAAAAAAAAAAATGTACAGCAAACGAATAAACGTGATCAAATTCCCTAATGGCATCAAGCGATGTTTGTCATTGTCACTAGTCCTTTACAGGGGTAAAGTTACCCAGGGGAACATTGAATCAACGTTGAGATGAGATATGTATGTGAAATAGGAGGGAATGTTAAAAGCTATAAAGTTAGAGAGGGGAAGGGGGAGGATTAGGGTTGAAATCCAAACTAGAAGTCAATACCTTCCAGCGATGTACATATTTACATACGTATACCAGGCAACCCGGGTAACTTCCCACAATGAAATATTTTCAATTTTTGTGACTGATATTTATCAGATTTTAAGATGTTCCACTCAATTATTTGACAAAGTACGTAAATTTGAGGCAGATTCGACGGCGGCGGCTCCCCAATCCGCTCCGGGACTATAAATCAGCCATTTTGAAATTTGTATTTATTATTTGGTTCGTCCGACGGCTCTTTATGTGACTGCCTGCCTTTGGCTGGTAAATGCGTATTTCGACGAAGGATGGAAAATTGAGAAACGGTTCAGTTCAACAGGATTTGCCTTTTTTCCCATTTTTTTTTCTTTTTTTTTTTATTTCATCTAAATGAACTTGAACTAACTTTGAGGGTCTTCTCCAAGATTGATGGGGATCGATTTAAATTTCTACTTCAGCTGGGCCGGAAATTAAGTGAAAAGGGAAACTGAAGGGTTCTATGAAATTGAAATTGGGTCAACTTTAATAAATTTAAAGTTTACTTAATTTCAATGGAAATGGGAATTCGAAAATTTAAGAGCACTTTTTTTTTTTTACCTCCCATAAAGTATGACAAGTAATTTGTAGAGAAATTCGATTTAAGGGGGGAAAAAAGGTAATCTTTAAAATTGATTTCTTGATCTTTCTCCATTCTGTTGAAAAGCATAGCGATTTTCGTGTTGTATAAGTGTAATATGTAGAGTGAAGTTAAATTAATAGGTGTATTCAATTGAATGAATCAATTCTAATTACATCATTTACGATGATGCGACGATAAATTTATTTATTATATTACTTCATGCATTCTAATTTTGATATTTCGCTTCCTTAAGAAGCTATTAAGTTTGAGTTGCTAAAAAATGAGGGTTATCTCTCCTAAAGCTTAATGGCCTAATTGCTTTTCTCAAGGAGACCTTATTCAGAATCTCTAAATGGTGCCAGCATAATAAATTAATTTTAAATCCGACTAAGAACGTAAACAACAATAAACATAACCCAAAAATACTAGTTTTCCATACAATTACACACAATTACACAACTACACTTTCAAAAATTATATGCGTTATGCTATTGTAGAGGGCAAACTTACAATATTTGTTTTTTTTTAATTTTCTCCAAGGCTGTTCATTTTATCAATCATATAAATTGCTAAAAACTTATTAAATAAGTACTAAAATTAACTTTTAGTCTTAAAATCAAGAAATTAATTCTCAATTAACTCTGTTGACCTCCATTCTTTCACCCTTAGATTAGAAGTTAAGCGGAGCGAGTGGTTCTTGCACTGCAGCCATTCATTGGCTTGTTGTGCACCACTTTCTTTATAATTCATTAAATAATCCCACTCTTCCTGGGAAGAGCAATATTTTTTTGGGTGAAATTTCTTCGAAGTTGGCAAGCTTTGAGACATAGCCCACATCTTAGATTATATAGAAAAAAAGATAGGCTATGAAGAAGAAAAACTTAAGCATTTTTCTTCATATAGTAGAAACGCATTGATGTGTTCGTTAAGTCATGGCACATAATTTAGTGGTTGAAACTTTATTAAGTATTGAAGAAATTCAATAGAAGAGATCTCGTTATATCACAAAATGATTACATTAATTTAATTTTTAAATTTATAATTTTTTAAATTTTGAAGAATTTTTCCTGTGCCCCATATTTTTTGAGAATATTTTTTGGCGTTGCCTTTTTATGACTCATATCATGTAAGTGACCAATTGTAAACAAACAAACCAGCATTGGAAAATGTTCAATTTTATTCCCACGGCTGTTTATTGAGGCCAGCCCGTCCCTTTAACTCGTACACGAATTTGTCTGTCTGTATATTTCTTTTTTACTATTTTCGACACTCTCGTAGACCCACTTTTCGTCATCACAGCGAGCATCACTGGCACACAGATTCATGTCGCGTGACAATTGAATATATCAAAATTTGAACCGGAAATTTCCATGGAAAATCCTGAAAATCGGGAAAGATCATTTGAAAATTTGGTACAAATTTGATTAGTGATAAATCCGTTTCAGGAAAAATGCAGAGTTTTCCGATTTTTCCGGAAAAAATTTCCGGAATTTTCTGACTTTTCTGGAAAATTTTCCGAATTGTGCAGGATCAAGTTCCCTATCAACTGGCATCATTACTTTCTCTCCGACAATGGTGAAAACTTCCAGAAAAATCGAGGAAAATTCATGTAAAACGCTTTTCCGGAGTTTTTCCGACCAAGGAAGCTTTTGACCGTTTTGCAACCTAAGACAAAGTTGTAGAGCGAAAGGAGTTGCATAAAGTTGCTTTTGTGGAAAACTCCATGGAAAACCCGGAAAAGCGGGAAAATCATCGGAAAAATGTTCATCGATATGATTAGTGATAAATCTGTTTCAGGAAAAATGCAGAATTTTCCAATCTTTCTGGAAAATTTTCCGCAAATTTCCGACTTTTCTGGAAAATGTTCCGACATAAAAGTTTTATAAGCTATGCGGAATCATTTTTGTTCCGTCCTATTGGCATCAATACTTTCTCTTCAACAATCATGAAAACGTGCATGAAAAATCGAGGAAAATTCTTGTAAATTTTTAAAAAAATTTCATAGTAATAGAAAAAGTCTGTGGAATACATGGAAAATCGGGAAAATTCATATTATATGGAATCAAGTTGGAATACAGCTAAAAAGCACTGTTTAAAACATAATTTGAATTTCAGAAAACCGTTGCAGTTGTATTCGGATCTGCTCCAAACATGACTTAAAAATTGTTTTAAAATATCTCCATGTAACACGTAATAACAATTTAGTTAACATGAAAAAGGCAGAAAATAAAATAAGTAAAAAACAAGTTTTCAAACAAAACTGAGGCCAAGCCGCTTGAAAAAGTAGAAAATGAACTTTTCTACACACACACAGAGGTGGACTCAGATTTTATTCGCTGACAATCACCGATATATTTCAGTATGATCAATCAGAGGTAATAAGTTATTTGATTCATGAAAAGCAAAAATATTCAAGAGAAATGTCCCAATCAAAAAATCTGAGTCCACCTCTCTGTGTGAAGAAAAGTTTATTTTCTACTTTTTCATGCGGCTTGGCCTCAGTTCTGTTTGAAAACTCGTTTTTTAATTATTTTATTTTTATGACTACATATTTCACTTCTATTTTATTTCAAATACTATAATTTATTATTGAAACAATTAAACTTGTCTGAAAAATGATTTCCTACGACAAAAACTCGGGTTGTTTCTTCACCACAGCACTTTCACCACCATAATTGAAGACTCCGGGGTCTCGATTATATAAAATCTCTTGCATAAAAAAATATTTTACTATTGTTTCTCACTATTATAAGGTCTAAATCAATTTTAACCACACTTCTTTATAGAAAAATCACTAAAGGAAGAGCGTACTTCATTTCGTAAATACAAAAATGTTGAACTGACAAAAAATAAATGACTAAGGGCCGGTTTCACAGTTCGAGTTTAAACTCAGGGTTAGGTAAACTCCGTTCGTTGTTTAAACTGAGTTTAAACAGTGTTCGACCTTTTTTAATATGGCAGCATTATGGAATTGTGAACTAACAAGCTATTTTCTGTACAATTGTGAACTAGCACACTATTGTGAATCATTTACTGTCAAAATATTGCCGGCCAAATCGTTGTGATAAAAAAAAATAATTAATTAAACCTACGAAAGTGAAAAAAATAAAATATAAAATAAAATAAATTAATTAAACCTACGAAAATGAGTAGGCTCTTTGAAACCAGTGTTGGGCAAAATGCAATCTGATTGATGATTAATGATTACGATTACAATCTGTAATCTGTAATCATGATTACAGATTGATAATATTAATCAGAAAAGTAATCATTTTTGGCGATTAATGATTGATCAATCGTAACCATGATTACATGATTACATTTTTTGATTACAAATTTGCAAGAGTTTTAAAATTGTGGGCACATAAACTAATGTTTGTAAGCACATAACTGTAGTGGGATGGTAATGGAATTATCTGATATCTGTGGATTGCGTTTATCAATTAATAGTAATTAAGAAAGGGAGGTAGAGTTAGAATCTTCTGATATCAAAAACATTACTGTATCGGTTTGTTAGGTAGTAGTTAGGAAATGTAATCTTTCATCCTCACTCTTGCTGTCATGTCAGTAATATTTACCCATTGCAGCGCTTCGAGCATGCTTCTAGCTGGTGTATATGTGCTGCATTTCAGAATAACTCACTTTGTCTTATTCTACAACAGTTGCAATCTGCCCTTGGATTCATTCGAACTAGCATATAACAATTTGGAGCAATACGAAAACTGTGGCAAAATCAAAGCGTTAAAAGGCATTATTGCATTTTCTGTGCTCAACGACTCTCTAATACCTTTTTCCCACATAATCAAGATCCTTGAATTTAAGTTGATGATCAGATATGTGCGTGTCTTTGAGTTTTCTACAATAAAAATTCTTACTTACGATCGCAGATTGTTTGTTTTCTCAGAAATCTCTTGATAAGTTTCATTTATAATCAAAATAAATGTAATCATATAATTATGATTACGGTTACATTTTCCTAAGATTACTCGAAGTAATCATGATTAATGATTGATGGGTAATCATGATTGATGTAATCATGATTGATATGTAATCATGATTGATTTAATCATGATTATTAATCTGATTACAAATGTAGTTGATTACGCCCAACACTGTTTGAAACGCACGAAATGTCACTTCATTCACATTTTTAAAAATAAACTGAGTACGCTCAATTTTGGTGGTTTAAACTAAGTTTAAACGAGGTTTACCTTACCACTGTGAAAATGTGTTGAAGAGATAAAGTGAGTTTAAACCACATCTTAAGTTTTAACTTGAACTGTGGTGAAACCGGCCCTAAGCCCTCTAGTCATCCCCCCCCCCCCCCCGTGTCTTCCAAAAAAAAATTGTTATCACGCGTACACGCATTTCACACAGCATAGCCTATCCTTTTTGCTATATAATCTAAGGCCTACATACATTAGTGGGTGTATGCCAATCTGATGTATGTGTTTGTATAATTTGCAGTGTCCGATTAGGATTCGTGTAATGATTCGGAGTTGATTCCTAGATGGCCGCAAAAGATCCAGGCCCTTTTTTAGTCAAGGTCCTTTCATGAATCTTTTGGTCCATTTGGTATTGGAACCAGATTTGTATGGTAAGCTTCACGGTATTGTCAGATATTCCGTAGAATGGTTCCGGTCATATGAGGCGCATGAATGCTCCTTTTTTGGCCTTGATAAATATAAGCTCTTGATTTTACACCGTATATTTCTGATCCAACTCCTCTCTCAGTTTTAGAACAGTCTATGTACCAAATGAGGGCTTCGTTTCCTAGATTGGACCTTTCACGCTTACTTTTTTGTATTTTTTCAAATATGTGTATATCTCCAACAATCATGTCCACCCACCCATATTAAATAAGGAGAATATTTTTGGAAGAACGATTTGAAAAACAAATATTTAAGTAAATATTTGGATAATTCTCTCAATAGTTGGTCCTTTAGGCAGTTTCCGCGAGTTTGTTTTTTTTTTTACAGTTTTCGACATTTTTGTCATTGAAATTATTCAGACGAAATTGAATACAACACGAAAATTAATTAGTAGGTAACTAGTTTTGCGTTGAATTTTTTTAAATTAGCGATAGGGGAAGTTGAGGTAAATTAATGGTAAATGAGGTGGAGCGCGGGAAGATAGGTGTTAGATGCGATTTTACCGAGTTACCACCACTAGGTGGAATTTCCATCCATTTTTTTTTTAATTTAACTCCAATAATATTATGCTTGGGAAAAGAAGCAAAACTCATTATTTAAGAATTACCTTAAAACAAAATGTAGAAAATAATAAAAAAACAATTACAATCCCAATATAAATTCTCATTTAAACACATTTTTAACTTCAACAAACTCAAATTCTAAACAACAAACAATTTCACTCCGCAACAGTTTTCTTTTTAAGGATAACAAATCCCTCCAGAACTGAGGATACTGAAATATATTCATCTGTAGCCAATTCAGCTCTTTCGCCAGCAGCTAACAATACAGGTGTAGTATTAGTTTGGAAGCCTGTTATTGTTTTTGGTTTACCAGCTTGAGCAACAATATCAACAGCGATTCCAACACGTACAGGAACCTGAATATGATTTAATTTCTCATCGAATGTAATTAAGCAACGCGGCTCAATTGCTGGAGTTAGTAGATAGATTAAATAATGAGCTGATCCTAAAATCACTGAAAGTAGAGAGTATTTTTTTTTATTTTATCACAAATAAATGTAAATGTGATTATAGGAATTTTATATAAAATCACTACTTACAATTTTTAAAGTCAAGAGCAGCAAACAAAGTATTAAGAAGTGCTGCTATAGATGCAGGTCGCATTATTTGTCTATCACTGTGATATGGTGCCAAAGTCATAGTACCCTTACCCAAATGTGTTAATCCTTGTGCTATACGTACCAAAAATAAATTATTTGCATCTTTTGCATAAAATTGTGCTAATTGCCGTAAAAGCAATGCCAACCGAGCATTATTAGTACCCGCTCCAACAAATCCCATAGCATAAATTGCACTATGTGTCACTTCGGCATCATTATCATGAGAAAATTTGTTCAACATATCCAAGATATTTTGTTTCGGATTTGAAATACTGCTCAAAGCAATCGCTAGTGGTACTGTACGACGAATACTTGGCTCTCCATATCGCATCAAATGTCCAAAAGTTCTAAATGCCATTTCTGTTCCAATATCTTCACCCATTGAAATAAGTGCAACACCAATAACAGCTACAACTTGTGTTTCAGTTATGTCGATTTTTTTTTGTACATCTTCCTTTTGTTTATCAGCCTTTTCTAATAAATCTTCTGGTCTTCTTCTGTTCTCACAATGTTCACAACATACATGCAAAAATTGTTGAACTTTCAAAACATTTCCAGTTCCAGCATATGCACACATTTCTACTACTGTTGTAGCATAACTACGAAAAGGTTCCTTCAGAATTCTTAAACTTTCGATTAAGGTTTCACATTCTCCCTGTTGTCCCAAATATAAAAGTCCTATAGCAAGAAAAATGAAACGAATATAAGGGCTATGCTCCTTGCTGTCACTATAAAGTAAAGCTTGCTGAAATAGAAGTTCAGTATCTTCTGAATTGCAAGTAGATACTGCTATCATTCCAATACTAATAGCTAATGTGCCTTGTAATTCAAAATTATTTCCAGTTTTCTGTACTAATTGTCGCAGTGATTTAAGTGCTAGAGAACTATTAGTTCCGGCATATGCTACTCCGATTCCAAGAATGGCGCATTTTTGAGTCAATTTATTTTCATTTGTTAGATAATCAGATAGAATCGCATGTGCAGGTTCAACATCACTTCGAATTCCAGAATTTAAAATTCCACAAGCATATAGTGCTCCAGCTTTGATATTATCATCAGATGAATACAAATATTTATCAATAGCTGCTAGACCACCGTCAACATCCCACAGTTTTAAAAGACCTAATGAAGCTGTTGCACTAATCATTCCATGATCTTTATTCTTATACAGCCATCTGCTTCCAAGATCTCTGAACATTTCATCTGTACCGAAACCGACATTGAGGAATCCATTAACAAAACTCGCCGCAAGATTGTTACGAGCTGAATCAAGTTGTACACCTAATGTTGCTCTTGGAGCATCTAAATGAGTTTTGTAAACATCTTCAGGTGATTTCGGTTCTAGAATATCTAAATCGCGTGCTAGACACATGAAAAACGAATTCAAATGTGAATTATTCATTAATTCCATGATTTCTTCTGATGGAGGATTATTCGATTCTGAAAAATCTAGACATGATCGTTGTCGACCTAGTAATAGAGCCAATTGTTTTGTTGTCAGTTCATCAGGACTTTGCGTGTAAATACTTCTGACTTCCTATAAAAAGAAGAAGTTTTCGTTTGTTTGTTTTTGTAAATGTGTTAAAAAATATAAAAAAATATTTTTTTACTATTATCTACACTTCCATCAATAACTAGAAATTAATCATAAACGATTTACATTTTCTAATCCTATTTAGACATTGGGTGGTAGGAAATCTACTTATATGATTGGAAAATTGGATAACTGTAATGTGAAATAAGCTTTGCTATTAAGGAGATAGTTAGCGGAGACTAGCCTATTCTATTAGATAGAAGAAGAGTCTGTCAGCATGTAAAATGTGTAGCTACCCAAGGCCATTTGGCGTATTTTGCAAAACCAAATCGGGAAACATCCTCTTGTATTGCAATATACCTAATCAAATCTACGAAGTACGGCGTTTTACTGATTAAATCTCCCACTTCCCAAATACGTCTAAATATGACGATAACCAATAATGCAAAAAACAAATGATTCAATTGAAAATCATTAGATATTTTGGGAGCTTGCACGACATGACATGGAAGTAGTTCCAAGTTTGTCCTACCTCTTGTGGGATAACACGATTTCATTTGACATAGCGTAATCAGGAGGGTGATTCTGGAGGGTGATTCTGATCTCTTTGTCGACTATTTAGTCGTGAATTTTGACATATTTTGTCGATTTTTTTCTTTTAACACAGTTCATTTTGTGTCTTCACTATTATATACCACAAATGAACTATAATGAATTTTCGATGAACAGATGACAAAAAACACGACTAAATAATCGACAAATTAGTCAACTGCTCCCAGAGGTTGTGACAAAAATTTTACACTGGTAAATGGAAATTCTACACCTAATTAGAGAGCATTACAAGTGCTTAAATTCGAAATAATATTTTGAATTTTTAATGTGAAGTGTCATTTTCTGTTCATTCTACGTCATGCAAGGCTTGCTGAGCTAAATAAAAACACGAAAAAATCAGTAGAAATGTTCATTTCATTTAGTCGATTATTTTGACATTCAAGATCGACAAAACACACAGAATCACCCTACAGATCTTTTGTCGTACTTGAATGTCAAAATATACGACTAAATGAAATGAACTTTTCTACTGATTTTTTCGTGTTTTTATTCAGTTCAGCAAGCCTTGCATGACGTTGAATGAACTGATAATGACACTTCACATTAAAAATTCAAAATATTATTTCGAATTTAAGCACTTGTAATGCTCTCTAATTAGGTGTAGAATTTCCATTTACCAGTGTAAAATTTTTGTCACAACCTCTGGGAGCAGTTGACTAATTTGTCGTATATTTAGTCGTGTTTTTTTACGTTTGTTCATCGAAAATTCATTATAGTTCATTTTGTGGTAGATAATAGTGAAGACACAAAATATGTCAAAATTTACGACTAAATAGTACGACAAAAGATCAGAATCACCCTCCAGATCTTAGGATGTGATAAAAAAAGAAACTGATATTTGATTAGTTTAGTAAAAGTAAGAAAAAGAGCGTAATGATCGGGATAAGATACAGCAGAAAACATTGGAAATGACGAAGAATACTAACGAGGTTGTTCGGGAAATAGAAAGGAAAATAAACGCATAATTGAGGAAATAAATAAAAAGGTAGACACTCTGCAAACGACAACCGTCGAAACTCACAATCAATACAAGCAATCTTATGCAGAAGTACTTAAAATACCAAATGGAAAAGAATCAAATGAAATGATTCAAAAGAATAGAATCACTGAATCTTGTTCCTATAACATAATATTATCAAGCCGAAGTCGCAACAGTCACACGATGTAACAAGGAGACAACTTAAAGAGGCGATCGATATAGTGAAAATAAAGGCACCAATCAAAAATATACAAAACATCAGCAATGGTGGAATACTTATTAAGACTTCTATAACTCAGAGGCCCAGGAAAAACTCTTACGAGAGGCAAAGAAAAAGATGAATAAGGAAATTTATGAAGTAACAACACAAAAAAAAAGGCACCCAACTATTCGCATATCCAATTTAGACAACGATTACAAGCAGGAGGAACTAAAAGTCGACCTAATGTCGTGTAACCACTTCATCAAACATAAGGATGAATTTAGAATTGTCCACAGAAGGGAGTATGAGGTAAAAGGAGAAAAAAGGTGGACACTCATCGTTGAAGTTCCGGAAAAAACCTTCAACAAGATTATTAATAGACACATTCATTTGGGATATAGGGCGCACTTTATAAATGAAGATATAAACAATATAAGATGTTTTAATTGCCAAATGTATGGCCTTTTAACTGCACAAACAAGATCTGTTGTGCGAAATGTGCGGGAGAACACCATACGCAGATATGTTCCTTCAACATCCTCAGGTGTATAAAGTGCGTTACATGGAAGTTTCATAAGGATATAAATCATTGTGCACTAAGTTATAACTGCGGAAAATACTAGGACCTAATTGGCAGTTTGAGGGAAAGAATTAATTATAGCTCAGAGACGCTAAAAAACTAAAGGAAAGCGCCAAGAAACACAAATTTAAAAATATGGATTTAAAGATACGCCAACACAAGAAGCTTAAGAAATAAGTTAGAGGAAATAGAATTTAATGATAACAGAAGTAGGAAAAGTGGACATTGTAATACTAGTGGAAACCTGGATTAAACAAGATGAAATACACTTCTACAACTTGCAAGGATTTACCCCGATATTCAACTGCCGAAAATCTGATACGAGAGGGGGCGGAACAGCGATTTATATAAAAGATTCTATGAAATTTTCAACTGAGCAAACCACGGAACCGGTATATGAGCAACTAAATGTGATACCAATAATGATTGAGGACATAATTCCAAAAATTAACGATAATCGCATACTACAAGCCGCCTAATGCTAATGGCGAACAGTTTCTAGAAGCATTAGAATCTATACTAACTAAATATAAAAATTGTATACTAATATCGGATACTAATATAACTTGCTTAATGATAACGAAGACACTAGGAAATACTTGGAACTACTATCAACTAATAATGCAACAGTGCTAAACAACATTGACACAAAGTATGCTACCAGAATTTCGGAACATAGCTGCTCAATAATAGATCACGTGGTAACTACTCTTAATGTGGAAAGATACGACTTTGGATTGGAGCTTAAGGACTGGCCTCAACTGGACCACCACATCATAATGTTCACGCTTAGAAAGGCTTTAGAAAGGAGACCAAAAATGTCCAGCAAGAAAACTGTAAGAATAAATACTTAAAAATTAAGAACAAAGGTAAGATCAGATCTGCTGTTGTCGATTGCGATAATCTAAATTTTGATAAGCTTATCGAAATAATACAAAAAGCGAAACAAGAAGCAACTGATATAAAACTCGTTAGAACTCGAGAAAATAACTGGATCACATTAGAGATTATAAGCAAAATAAAACAAAGGAATAAGTTATATACTAAGAAAATAAAAGGGGGCTCAAATAATTCACAACTAATACAAAACTATAAAAGGATTAAGAACGACATCACCTGGAATATAAGAAAAGCAAAAATGAGTTATGTGGAACAAAAAATGCAAAAAGCGGGAAGCGACTCAAAAAAGATGATGTGGAAAGCAATCAACGAGACATTAAGAAATAGTAATTCGGATGACAGAAAAGGCAGTATAGAAGAATTAAAAATTGAGAATAGCAACTTTAAAGACAAAGAACAAATTGCCAACTATATGAACAAACACTTTGTGAATGTGGGCCCCTCACTAGTTAAAAAAATTAGAGGACAAGTGCAGGTTTCCTTGTGAACCAACTAAAAATGTAACAAGGTCAAACTGTGTATATTTATCAGACCTGTGAATGATACTGATATTGAAGGGGTACTATCTCAGTTGAGAGAGGACACAGCACCAGGATTAGACAAAATAAGAGTAAAAGACGTAAAGAATATCAAAGATATAATTACTGAACCTTTAACGAGAATAATAAATAATTGTATCGAAAAGGAGGAGTTTCCAGACTGTTTGAAATCTACATGCATAGTACCTACCAGTCTTCAAAGAAGGAGATAGAAGAGACCCAAACAACTACCGACCCATAGCGCTCCTCAATGTGTTCAGTAAAATATATGAGAGACTCCTTCATAATCAGCTTACAGCGTTTATTCAAAGTAGTCGACTTGAAGAAGGCGTTTGATACTGTGGATTATACCGTATTAATGGAAATATTAGCCGAATTGGGAATTAGAGAAAAAGCAAACCAGTTACTAAGTAATTATCTGTACAAAAGTGGGAAACAGCTATAGCGAGAATGAAGCGATGAGTACTGGAGTCCCGCAAGGATCAATTCTAGGTCCGCTCCTTTACTACATCCAAAATTTAATGGAGACTGGACTGGCAGTGGATTACTACATATATGCTGATGATACCGTGCTCCTGTATAGTGGGAAGGATGGCGATGACTTAGAGAGGGTAATAAATGAGGACTTAATACGGTACACAAGATGGCTATATGGAAATTAACTTACAATAAATACATCGAAAACAAGCTTCATGGTTTTCAAACAGAGAGGCAAGCAAAAGCTGGACATTGGACTGCAAGTGGAACGAGAACCCATTAAAGGAGTCGACTCAATAAAATATCTGGGAATGATAATGAACGATAAACTGACTTGGAAACAACACACAGCATATGTGAGGAAAAAAGTTACACCACTTATAGGAATCATGAGAAGAGACTTTTTTAATCGACAGACGAAAAGCTTAATCTACAAAGCATATATACTACCAATAATTACTTACAATATAATTAACTGGTCACAAAGTAGCAATCACTTATTAAACTGCATGCATAGGGTATTAAACAAAGCAATAAGTCAATATTAAATTTACATAGACTCACACCAACGCGCATGAACTGTATGAATCGACAAATTTTCTGAACTTAAAACAACTAATTTATGTGGAAAAAGCTAAAATGATATATAAGATAAGAAAAAAGAAGATAAAGTCGAGCATAAACCTAATAGAGCATAGTGATACACATAACTACGGCACAGGATTACGCCAACATCTGCGTCTATCGTACGCTAGAACAGACAGAAAACTCAAGAGTCTAAAACACACAGCTGTACCCATATACAATGAATTACCAGAGGAAATAAAAAATACAGAGCAAGTGCACAAGTTCAAGAAATTAATTAAGAAATTTGCACATGAGAATGATGCAATAGTACCTATGATGTGTAAACTGATTACAATGTAACAATGATAGCTAGTGACTAAAAAGAAAAGAATTGTTAATACGAGAAGTGCACTTCACTAATACCAGCTCTTGGTTGTCTGTGAAGATGCCCAAATAGTTCTTATAAGAAAAAAAAAACAATTAGTCAGACTAGTGAGATGGAGAGAGTGGTGGAAAGGAGGATAGCTCGGTAATTTTTTTTTTAACATAAAACTCTACAACACATCATTCCAGTTCATTCCCAATTTCCATTACTTCTACCGCATATATATGCATTTGTAACAAAACTGGCTATGCAACTTCCCTCTGATTGGCTTTAATCATTTAACAATGACCGGAATAAGCTAAACACTCTCACTCGAAATAGAGTTTAGCGGATAACTTAAGTCCTTATATTCCGCACAAGAACGAGTAGAAAAAAAAAACGAAAAATAATATTGACAGTAAAAAATTTTAAGAGATTATAATTTTTCTTGCAATGTTCACAAGAACATGAATCCTGTGAATCCTATCCTTTATCTACATACACATTTTTTGTTCCTTTTTACTCCTTTTTACAAAGTTCGAAATTTTCCTGGAAGGTTTACCAGACTCTTACACAACGGTAGGTATATATGTATGTATGCAAGAATGTATGTAGGTACATGAAAACTCTTTTAAAGAGCACAGAAATTCCTAGATCAAAAATTTAAACAAAAATTTCAACCTTGGTAAGCGCTTTAGAATATAGAGCGAAAAACTCAAGCACAAAAGAATGTATGTAGTTATATCCAAACCTTGCAGTCATTTAATATTAACGCAAATCTCATGGCTTCGACCGGTCGCTTAAACTTCTTTGCCAGTTGTAAAACAAACTTCAATAAAGTCGTATTCTCAGGTTCCGGCACATAGGGTACACAGCTGTGCAAGTAAAGTGAGATGCGAGGGTAGGAGCCTTCATCAATGAATTCCTCCAAAAGGTCAAGTTGATCAATTTCCATCAATAAATCACAAGCTTCAGCTTCAGCATTGTGCACCAGAGTATAGGGAACAATTTGTTTTACAAGTTCGAAGAGTTTTTCTTTGTAGGACTTGTTAGCATTAGGCCAGGACGAAGAGATTTCTGATGATAAGTGGCGAACATATTCATGGCCCCAATTACAGACGCTGTCTAAAGGATTCGCCAACATACGATAGGTTACACAGTCCTTGTCCTGTCCCATTGTCATGGCCAAAACGGAAATTATATCGGCACAGGATTCTTTGCATTTTTTATCTTGCAAGTTTTTGTATATAGTTTTCATTGTCTCGTAGTGTAAGACCATATACTTAAGGGGTTTAGGAACTGATGTGATACTGGTTGTAGATGAACGAATTAATTGCTTGATAGTTTCTAAAGCTGGAAAATAGAGTTCCGTATTTGGTTCACAGAGACGTTTCACGAGCATTTCCAATTCTTCTTGTAACTTTTTATCATCTTCACTCTGAAAGAGAAATTTCATTTTGGATTTTGGTTTTTTTTTTTTTCTGTAGTTACTGCTTTCAAGTGAATAAGGTGGTGGGAGTTAGGTCACTTACGATTTCATTTTTATCTTCTTTATCTTTAGCTTTAAGATTCTCCGGAGGATGAGGATGTGAAACGCTGGCACTCATTTTTATAAATTTTTTTTTTACATGACAAATTAAGTTTTTGTACTTTTGTTACCTACTAGATTTTTGAAAATGAATATTTTTTACTTTTGAATTAATTATAGTCTTTCTGTCATAGCTCTAGCGTCGTGTAAACAATTGACTCTTTTTGTTTATTTCATAATTATAATAAATGGCGGCAATGGAATAGTTGCTTTCACAGTTCAGTGAGAAATTTAACGTACCCATTTCTAACACATTGACACTGATATTGTTTGTACATAAGCGCCGTAAAATTTGTACAACCTGTTCGCAATTTTAATCGCTTTTATTGTAACATACTTAAAAGTATTTACTGAATTTGCAAACATGAACATAAAAAAGTTAATAATTAAGAAGAAAAGTTCAGTGATAAAAAGTTTTTGAGTAATATTTGCTTCATGCCCCTACGGTTATTTCATGAGTTTTCCTGCGTCAATGCGCCAAGCCCAAATCAAACCAAACCTATGTATGGGTCTGACAGCGAAGACCAAAAATGGCGGAATGAAACATACACAAATGCAGGGCAATTTTGGGTACGCGATATGACCGTATTATGTCAATTCAAATCTTTTTGTGTTTGCCTTTAGTTTATTATAAATAATTATTAAAACCCTCACAGGCAATTTCTGTACAAATTCATAGTTTATGCCGTTGTCAACGAAATATAGGCTCTGCTGTCTAATATCAAAATACATAATTAAACCTTATATTAGATTATATATAGTAGTAATAAAATAAGTAAAAAATGAGTTTTCAAACAAAACTGAGGTCAAGCCGCATGAAAAAGTAGAAAATAAACTTTTCTTCACACACAGAGGTGGACTCAGATTTTTTGATTGGAACATTTTTCTTGAATATTCTTTCTCTTCATGAATCAAATCACTTATTACTTCTGATTGATCATATTGAAATAAATCGGTCATTATCAGCGAATAAAATCTGAGTCCACCTCTGTGTGTGAAGAAAAGTTTATTTTCTACTTTTTCATGCGGCTTGGCCTCAGTTTTGTTTGAAAACTCGTTTTTTACTTATTTTATTTTCTGCCTTTTTCGCGTTAATTAAATTGTTATTACGTGCTGCATGGAGATATTTTAAAACAATTTTATGACGGCTGAAAAGGCACTGATTTACTGAATTTTCCCGATTTTCCATGTGCTCCACATAATTTTCCTATTACTATGAATTTTTTTTAAAAATTTACATGAATTTTCCTCGATTTTTCATGCAAGTTTTCATGATTGTTGAAGATAAAGTATTGATGCTCGTAGGACGGAAAAAACATGATTCCGCGTAGCTTATAAAACTTTTTTGTCGGAAAATTCTCCGAAAATTCGGAAAATTACGGAAATTCCAGAAAAATTGGAAATGTCTGCACTTTTTCTGAAACAGATTTATCACTAATCATATCGATGAAAATTTTTCCGATGATTTTTCCGCTTTTCCGGGTTTTTCATGGAATTTTCAACAAAAGCAACTTTATGCAACTTATTTCGCTCTACAACTTTGTCTTAGGTTGCAAAACGCTCAAGCGCTTCCTTAGTCGGAAAAACTCGGGAAAAGCGTTTTACATGAATTTTCCTCGATTTTTCATGCAAGTTTTCACCATTATCGGAGAGAAAGTAATGATGCCAGTTGATAGGGAACTTGATCCTGCATAATTTAGAAAACTTTTTTACCAGAAAATTTTCCGAAAAAGTCGGAAAATTCCGGAACATTTTTTCGGAAAAATCGGAAAACTCTGCATTTTTCCTGAAACGGATTTATCACTAATCATATTTGTACCAAATTTTCAAATGATTTTTCCCAATTTTCCAGGTTTTCCATGGCAATTTCCGGTTCAAATTTTGATAGATTCAATTGTCTTGTGTGCCAAATTTCAGCTCGCTGTGATGACGAAAAGTGGGTCTACGAGAGTATCGAAAATAGTAAAAAAGAAATATACAGACAGACAAATTCGTATACGAATTAAAGGGAATGGCCTCAAAAATGGACTAAATCGGGCAGCTCCTTCATACAAATATTTCGCTTTTTAGTATATATTTGGACACTGCCTGACAACGAGTACACGTAGAGAGCTGAAAATCGGTGCGCGGTGTTTTCATAACAATGGTAGGTAAATAAGATTTTAAAATGGACTAAATCGGGCAACTGCTGCTTGATGTTGCCATACAAAATTTTGGTTTTTCACTATATATTTTGAATCTGTGTGATAACGGGACGATTTGTAGAGCTCAATTTTTGTACACGCCGTTTGCATGCAAATTGCAAATACAAGTTCAAAATGGACCAAATCGGACGACTTCTTTTTGGTGTTGCCATACAAAACTTTAGGTTTGCACTATACAGGGTGTTTCCTCCATGGTGGTCCATAGAGCGGAAGGTTATAGTATCCACCTAGCCAAAAAAAAAAATTGTACGGTAAAGGGGGGGGGGGGGGTTCATATCAACCATTTTGAAGTTATAGCGTGATTAAGAAATTATGCTAGGTTTTCACAAAACACCCTGTATCTAAAAATATGCAAAGCGTACGGTCACCATGTAAAGCTAATAGTATTCAGAACTTCGTGGCCTTTCCAACGACTGTTCAACCAGCCCCGTACCGCTCTTCCCGTTGGAGTTATGGGTGTCTAAACTAAAAAAAATCGGATTTTCTTACTTTTTGTTTTACTTTGACCTCTATTTTTTTTTTGCAATATAGCTTTAGGATTGGCACGAACATTTTTGATGATGTTCCTCTCCTTTAGTTTCTTACACGTAGAGAAAATCTCATGATGTGAGGGACTCTGTTGTTGACTGCTGTCCCAAAATCTTTTCGGGCTGATGTCTTTGCTTATTGTCAAAGCTTTTTTATGATGTTATAAACTTTACAAATGTTCATAGTTACACATAAAGTTCATTTCAATTTTAGAACTTTAAGGATTTCACAACCTTTTTGGGGTGATAATTCAGTGCGCTTAGGTACCACTGAGATACTGAGGGTAATCAATCGATTAATTATCCCTGTCTTAGACACCATGTTTCCTATCAATACTGAAGAGCTCTAACAGCCATACCATGTACATATGTTTTCGAAGGGAGCAGTTTTATATGTTGCCATTAAGATGATTAATTTTAAGCGATATAGTAACTTGACAACAAGCATTTACACAAATGCAGGCACACTTAAGTTATTATGTCAATCATAAGTAGTAACCGCAACAATCAAAATCATTATTAATAAATAAATAAAATACATAATTAACAAAAAACTTACCATTTCGCAAACAACGTACACGTCCCTCCAATTGTTTACGTATCTTCTGTCATCAAATGATATTGTCACAACATGACGTCAATTCGTGACGCTGCAGTCAAGTCAATGTTCAATGGAACACAACTTTGAGAACGAGCGTTGCCAGGGCAACCATTCATGAAGCCGAAAATTAGGAACACATCTTGCCGTCGCGCAACAAGCTGTTAATAATTTTTCGACATCGCGTAACCTAAAGTTAATAATTATTCGAACAATTAAAGTGTAAAGTGAATCAAAGGCAAAAGTGAAACCTAGTCAAAATTAAAGCCTGTACGTAAATTTTTGTCAAATATCCCGGGATATCGGTTCGGTTTATAATTTCGTCATAATTCGTTTAGTTTCGTAAATCGCTTGTGAAGAACTCTGATTGATTGATTGATTGATTGACAGGCACCTCATTCTTGGTTCAGAATTTACTCTGAACACATCCTCCACCAGAATTTAATCTGTTTCCTATCCTTTCAACATAATCTAATTTTTGCTCACATCTAAGTAGGAATTTACCCCTGCTGCAGAAATTTACTTCAGCAGCAGCACAGAAACTACTATTTTATTTTTGAATTAATTCATGAAGTTAATTGTGGATTCTCTTCTCTTTTTTTACAGAATTAAAGGGAACCAAATCACAGTGGTGGCACTGGATCTATCATTGAATTTTAACTTGTTTTTTGAATTTTATTGAATTATTTTACATAGCTTTAAGATATTTTTGTATTTTGTTAGAAAACTGAATTTATGTGTAATATTAGTTTTAATCAGTATATTAAATAAAAGATTTTATATTTAGATTCTAAAGGTTGAGTTATCCTTTATAACCGGCACGTAATGTGAAATACTTAAATTGCTATCTGTAGCTTTGCCTGCCTACCACTGGGCAAAGATAACCTAATAAGAACATACGAATCAGCCGAACAAAATAGAAAATATTTCGTGTTATTTAGACCGAAACAAGTAATGTCATATACTTTCATCTTTTGCATGAATAGGAGAAAAGAACTTGGCTATGCATTGTTGTAACTAGTGCGACTGAGACAACGAGTTAAAAACATCAATCGAGAGAACGTAGGATTACCTGAACGACAAAATCTTCTTGAATACCTTCAAATCCTTTCAAACTATTCACGTACATTGGGTAACTCAACCTCAATTTTTAAAGATAAAGATAAATTTCGTTTTGGCCAAGGTGCTAAAAGGAGATGTTAAGTTCCTCTCAAATAAAACTCTCATTTTTCCCAAAAACATTAGAGATTCCAGTTTCCAGCAGGAGTTTCTCCCCACTTAATCTCCTCAGAGCAAAACGAATGTAAACAGAAGCACGTGCGTTTAAATATCATAGGATTACAGCAACAACTTTGGAACTAACTCTTTCAATATTTCAGAAAAACCTGTTTTCACAAATGCGCGGGAACATTTTTTGAGAGTAAAATCTGAAAACTCAGCCCCTTTTCATTTATTTATGAAAACGAATCATTTGCAACTCTGTTTCGTTGCGTGCAATCTGCGCTTTCATATTTTTTATCTTTATTCATAAAGGTTTTAAAGAAAGTTTGATTTTTTCGTCTTTTTTCCTTTTCTTGCCATGTAAATTTTAATTGCCGTGTAAATTTTAAATGTAAGACCCTTGAAAACCTCGCCTGATTCTTAACTTTTGGTTAAGTTAATTTTGCCACTGGGCACGATTTACAGAGTAACAAGGTATGATCGTCCGGGCAGTCAAGTGCGTGTGACTTCACACGAATAAAAGGGAAAAAATAAAGTAATAATATTTATGTAAATTTATTCCACTGGATCCATTGAAAATGTTGCAAATAAGGGTTTTCCAATAAGAGGTGTTATTTTAATTAGCCCGCTATTTCGGTAGATGTAACTTTCGGAGCTGTCATTTTTTGACATTTGACAAGAAGAAACTACGCCATTAATAAAAATGGAATGATACACGATTCAACAACGCATTGAAATTATTAAAATTCACTATAAAAATGGTGAAAATGTGGCAGAGACGGTTCGTAAAACTCGAACAATTTTGGGTCGTCGTGAAGCACCTTGTCGGACCGCAATACAGAAATTGGTAGAAAAATTCGAGCTATCGGGACAAGTTAGTAATGTGAAGAATAAAACCCGTGCACGTCGCTCAAGAACAGCCGACAATATTGCTGCTGTAGCCGAAAAAGTTGAAGAAATCCCAGGTTTGTTCATTCCTCGTCGTTCTTTGGAATTAGCCATTCCACAAACGTCATTACACCGGATTTTGCATAAAGATTTGGGTCTTACGGCTTATAAAGTTCAGTTAACACAAGAACTCAAACTGGCCGATCATCAACAACGTCGAGTCTTTGCTGATTGGGTCCTTGAAATGCATGAAAATGATCCGCAATTCCATCGAAAACTCATCTTGAGTGATGAGGCCCATTTCCACCTCGATGGCTTCGTCAACAAGCAAAATTGTCGCATCTGGGGCTCGGAAAACCCAAGAGTTATTGTTGAAAAGCCTCTCTATCCTCAACGTGTGACATTTTGGTGCGGTTTATGGTCCCGCGGGGTCATTGGACCTTACTTTTTCGAAAATTAGGCTGGAGCAACAGTTACGGTGAATGGATTGCGCTATCGACAGATGATTAATGATTTGTTATGGCCGGAATTGGATGGTATTGATCTGGACAACGTTTACTTTCAACAAGACGGCGTTACGTGCCATACAAGCATGTTATTTTTGCCGTTGCCGCGCTGCAGTGGCGACAAATTATTTGAAAAGTGATTAGAGTTCCCATATCCGAATTAATTTTAATGGAAAGGAAATTTATTTTTTCTAGCCAAATATGATACTCGGCTAGAAATAGTAAGAAACCAGCTTGACTTTTTATACTTCCTCAAAAAAATAACCAGCTTCAAAACCTGTTACTTCCAACTCGAAAAAATAAAAAGCCAAGCTGGCTTTGTTGAAATGCCTATAATTTGCACTCTTAATTGATTATTTAAGATCTTTTTATTATTTCTATACTGAAATTAGTTAGTGGTAATGGTAATTTTCTCAAATAGAAGACAAATTTTGCCGGATTGTCATACCTTCTTAGTCTGTATAGCGTGCCACTGGGTATCCGTCAGGTATAGCAGCTTCTACTTAAACGCGTATACAGGTTGAGGGTCACGGGGGTTATGACCCCTTCCCCCCAAGTGCCACCTCACCTATGCGGTGAATTGAATTGGGAAACACAATGTGGTGCTGGACTGCAGAGCGAGATGTAATAGTTTAACAGAACGATTTTCGTATTGCACGGGAACAATGTGTAGCTGACGCCGGCATTTAATGATTGTGCTGGAGCGTACTTTTCTCAATTTTTAACTTTAGCGCTGTTGCGTCAACAGAGTCAATCTGCGTCAACGGCTGGACATTTGCCTGTCTTCTTATGAGTAGTAATAGCGGGTATAAAGGCCAATCTTCGTCGAAAGCTACACGCTGCAAGCTTCAAGCTACAAATGTCGGTTTTCACATATGGCGTACCGTAGAGACTGCTACCTAGAGGGCTTCAAGCTACATGGTGAGCTAGAAATACATGAAGCCGTAGGTGATTTTAGGCAAATTTCTAATTTTGCAGCTGTAGCTGCAATAACACCAATAATGAAGTAAAAGTCATGTTTCATATCAAAAACATTTTGTGGTTACGATTAGTCAATGCGGATAAAGAGGACGTATAGTGGAAAAAATCATTAATTTTATGCAAGGTAATACGATATATGTAATGGCACTAAAAACTTGAAAAACTCTCAAAGAAAATTTCACTTTATTCGCGTTAAGTTGTCAGTACAAATGTGAAGCTTGTAGCGCTCATTGTAGCAGAAATAGAGCTTCGTGTAGCTTGTAGTGTGTAGCTCTCGATATAGGTTAGACCTATTAGGTATTCGCTCGTAGCTCTTCGTCTTTCAAACGTGTACGAATTTTTTAGAAATTTTTATATAGTGTTGAAAGTTCATCTCATACCTATCACAGGGAAGATAAGTAATTTTGGAATACATATTTATTTGAGTCTTTGATTGTTTAGAAAAAGGCACCCGGGTATAATGGTCCTTTTATACTACATTACTCGTATAAATGAAAAAAAAACACAATTTCGAGTTTTAAAAGTGTTCTTAGCTACTTTTTTTTTCGTATATGGGTCCGGGTCAAGATCAGAAGTAATTTCCGCATGAAATTATTTCGATAGAGCGATATGATGTAAAATATTTTTGGAAAACCGCAAGATTTTTTTTTTAATAATTCGTATGTCAAACATTGATCCGTATGGGTTCTACGTTCAAAATTTAACACTTTTTTGAGGCCATTCCCTTTAACACGTTGACGCTCACTTTGAAATCGGTGATGGACGACAAAAACGACTTTTTGTTTTTTTTTGTTAATTAGTTGGTTCTTGGTATTTTCCACCAAATATTCCTAAAAAATTTTGGACGTCTATAGCCGTCATTTGTTTTTAGTAGCTTCGATTTCACTGATACACAAAAGACGTTTATAGACGTCTTGGTAGCTGTAAAGACCATAACGATATTTGTTGAGAATAATTTAGTAAAAATGAAATAAATATATTTTTATAAACACCAAACTATCCGTCACCTAAAACTGTTGGGCAGGCCCGACGGCTACTAGGTATGGCGGGATGGTATCAACCATTCATTCCGAACTATGCTGATCTAACTGCCTCCATTACAGATACTCTGAAAAATCCCAGTCAGTTCCAATGGACACCTGAAGCCCAGACGTCTCTGGAATTGTTAAAACAGAAACTTACCTCTGCTCTTCTCCAAAAAGTTGAATTCAGCACAGCGAAATTACACAGTTACAGAGCAGGAATGCTTAGCAGTGATCTTAAGTGTACAGAAGTTTCGGCCCTTCATAGAACTTATGCCATTTAATATGGTGACTGATCATGCGAGCTTGAAATGGCTGATATCTCAAACGGACCTCAGCGATAGACTTGTTCGGTGGAGTTTGAAGCTTCAAGGTTTCGACTTCACCATCGAATACAGAAGCGGAAGCTTGAGCGTCGTTCTGGATGCTCTGTCACGAATCCACTGTGACACCTTCTCACCATCTGAAGATCCTGGTCCGGAAGTTGAACTTAGCTCCCCACATTTCAACTCGTTGGAATACGAGGAGCTTAGGCAGAAAGTTAAATCAACTTCTGTGTCAGGAATGGCTTCGTCTATATTCGGACTCTTCCGAGAACAGGCGATCCGATTCAGGAAGAAGAAGCCCACTTTTAGACCACCTATGGGAGTTCAGTCTGTGATAAAAAGACCATGCAAAAGCTGTACGTCGACTTTCTAAGTCCATATCCCAGGTCAGCGAAAGGAATTGTCTGCATACTACTAATTCTTGACCACTTTTCTAAATTCCCGATTCTCAAACCAATGAGAATGGCATCTATTCTTAGTGTATGTCAATTCATCGAGACAGAAATACTTCATGTGCTCGGAGTTCCGGAGACGATAGTCTCTGACAATGGAGTCCAGTTTTGCTCGGCTCAGTTCGCCAAATTACTGGATAGGTATGGGGTCAAACACTTGCGAACGGCAGTCTACTCGCCGAAAGCAAACGCCTCAGAGCGAGTGCTCTGGTCTCTATTGGCAGGGATTAGGCCATACATTTTTTTTTAGCTTGTCAGTAGACCTCTGACTTCCGGCACGAAAAATCATGTCGAGGTCCGATCAAAGATTGATGGGACTTCAGGGATGTGTCTCCGATTCGGCACACTTCAAGTAGATCAAATCGGCCTGGACAATTCGTCTCATTCGCCTGGCATTACTGATAGGAAATGCTTTCATGGGTCGTGGGTCGATTGACACGGCGATGAGGCCTATATTTTAAGACCGGCTAGCTAGAATCCAGTGCCACAGTGTAACCTGTCAGAGGCGCCTCGGGGAGGGATCCTCATCAACAAAATTCATGTAAATTGCTGCCAAATGTTTGTTTGATTATCTTATATACCCTTTTTGGAATCTCTTTCTAATTCTGAGAATAACTGAAAAAGACGACGATTAAGAAATATTTCATGATTCAAATCTTAGAACAAGATTGATGAAATATGAAACAAATGAATTTAACACTGATATACATACAGTTTAATCATTTATTTAGAATGCTAAGAATATAGGACGGCTATAGCAGTCATTTGCATCTGTAAACACTAGCGTTGGACGGCTATAGACGTCATTTACGTCAACGTGTTAACTCCTACCCGAATTTGTCTGTCTATTTATTTATATATATCTTTTTTACTATTTTCGACACTTTCGTAGACCCACTTTCTGTCATCACAGCGATCTGAAATTTAGCACACAGGTTCATGTCGCGTACAATTGAATCTATCAAAATTAGAACCGGAAATTTCCATGGAAAACCCGGAAAATCGGCAGAAATCATTTGAAAATTTGGTACAAATTTGATTAGTGATAGATCCGTTTCAGGAAAAATGCAGAGTTTTCCGATTTTTCCGAGAAATTTTCCGGAATTTTTCGACTTTTCCGGAAAATTTTCCCGTAAAAAAGTTTTCTAAATTATGCAGGATCAAGTTCCCTATCAACTGGCATCATTACTTTCTCTCCGACAATGGTGAAAACTTGCAGAAAAAATCGAGGAAAATTCATGTAAAACGCTTTTCCGGAGTTTTTCAGACCAAGGAAGCGTTTGAGCGTTTTGCAACCCAAGACATAATTGTAGAGCGAAATGAGTTGTATAAAGTTGCTTTTGTGGAAAACTCCGTGGAAGACGCGGAAAAGCGGAAAAATCATCGAACACATTTTCATCGATATGATTAGTAATAAATCTGTTTCAGGAAAAATGCAGAATTTTCCAATTTGTCTGGAAAATTTTCCGAAAATTTCCTGCATTTTCCGACTTTTCCGGAAAATTTTCCGCCAAAAAAGTTTTATAAGCTATGCGGAATCATTTTTTTCCGTCCTACTGGCATCAATACTTTCTCTTCAACAATCATGAAAAATCGAGGAACATTCATGTAAATTTTTAAAAAAATTTCATAGTAATAGGAAAAGTCTGTGGAAAACATGGAAAATCGGGAAAATTCATGTTATATGGGATCAAGTTGGAATACAGCTAAAAAGCGCTGTTTAAAAAATAATTTGAATTTCAGAAAACCGTTGCAGTACTTCAACGATTTGATACTCGAAAAGTTTTTGTTTTCGGATCGGCACCAAACATGACTTAAAAATTGTTTTAAAATATCTCCATGCAGCACGTAATAACAATTTAGTTAACGTGAAAAAGGCAGAAAATAAAATAAGCAAAAAAACGAGTTTTCAAACAAAACTGAGGCCAAGCCGCATGAAAAAGTAGAAAGTAAACTATTCTTCAAACACAGAGGTGGACTCAGATTTTATTCGCTAACAATCACCGATATATTTCAGTATTATCAATCACAGGTAATAAGTGATTTGATTCATGAAGAGAAAGAATATTCAAAAGAAATGTCCCAATCAAAAAATCTGAGTCCACCTCTGTGTGTGAAGAAAAGTTTATTTTCTACTTTTTCATGCGGCTTGGGCTCAGTTTTGTTTGAAATCTCGTTTTTTACTTATTTTATTGTCTACATATTTCATTATTCCAATACAATGTGATTGAAAGTTTGTATTTTGCCAAAAATATTTTAAATCATAGCGCTCCATCGAAATAATTTAATGCGGGAATTACTTCTGATCCTGACTCAGACCCGGAAGAAATGCAGCTATTGTTTCTAAAAAATTGGTCAGCGATCATAAATTTTTTTACCTATCTGATTTTCCGACATAAAATCGTTGGCAGGACAACTTGGTGGGGATCTCACAACAGGAGCATGCAAACTGACTTAACACATTTTGTTGTAGTGTTCTTCCAGTAGAACCTTAGTTCCATGCAATCAACGAATAGGCACCCGTTGATTTTGCATAGCGATATTGATTCAAGCCTGATTTGTTCAAATCTTTTACAATTGTAGGGAAGCATTAAATTTTACTTAGAAATTTACTTGCAAATTGTTCCTAAGTATTTGAATGACAACGGTTCAAACGAATTGGTGAATTGAGTCTTGTAGTTTACTCTTTCGACCACAAGGGCAGGTGATTCAGGTGTCTTGATGGTTTGGGTCGCTAAAGAGATATTTATGAGCGTTGGCAAGCATACATTTTACAAAATTTTAAAAGCGACTTCTTCCGACTTCCTCTCGATCATTTTAGTTGTGATCCCCCCAAGCTACTGGTCTGTATACGCGCCTGTGTCTACCCACTAAAGAAATTGCCTTGTGGCTGCCTCCACACTTCTCCGTAACCGATATCAGTGCATAACTTGCATGTAAATGCATGCTGCCAAAACTGACGTCATAATTTACTACATAGAGATGTAACGTACATGGTCCTCATCTTTAATTATACCACAGGAGGTAATTTGTGGTGATTAAAGAAGTTGAACGAAGATCTCATGTACCATGTAGTAACAACCTATGTTGCTACCACGTAATCTACGTATAGAAGCTGGTAACAGATGTACTGACGAAAAGTGGAGGTAACCACAAGGAGGAGCTTTTAAAAAACCAGATCTTTTCTTATGAATGGCGCAGCTAATACTATCAGGCACCAGACCGTTATTAATATTTCAATAGTCGAATGTCTTTGTATAACTGAACACTTTATTCAGTTATTGCTGTACCTTATTATATAAAAAATAGTTCCTTACTCATTAATATAATTTGTTCCTACAACAAAATTCGTACGTGCATTTTGTTCAATTATTCTGCGACATGACGCAACCTTTGTTTTTGACCCAGTTCCAGCCATTGCACTCAAGGTAGGTATGTAAAGTGGAGTAATTCCGGCATCAGCATAAATTGGGTTAGCAATATGTTCTCGCTGACATGAATTTTTATTATTGATTTTTTATTGATTTTTTATTGATTCTTTTCCTTATACGTTTTTGTGGCTTTCAAGTTGTAATTGTTATTTTTCCGAGAATGCTTGTACTTGGGTTAATTTTGATGGTCATGTCACAAATTTTGAAGACGTTATTCATGGATGCAAAATCGAAGAACATATCTATAATACAACCTTAATGAGCTGCCCAAGTTTTAGGATTTCTGCTCGAACTCATTTCATTTGCAAAAAAACAAAGAAAAAACCAGATTGTACTTTTCTGCGACTGCCACTTTAGGTTGTCACATAAAGCGTATCTCATGCTTCTCCTCTATCCTATAATTTTATGAACTATGAACTACGTTCTACTTTTCAAATCACCTTCATGGGGTCACAAAGTAAATAGAAAATAATTAAATCAAATATATTTTTTCTAGGTATGCACTATACCTAGTCGTGTACATGTATTTTATATGATATAAAATTTCCCCAAGTAATATCTTGTAAGAAATATTGATAATAGTATTAAGAAAACTTTTAGTCTAGCGAAATATACATACATAATAACATAATTTCCCTGTGTGAAACTAAGAGGACAAAGTTACCTACCAGGACATTATTGCCGAGAATTCTTGAAGACTTGTAGGAGTAGTATGATGGCAACCTCTATTTATTCTAGTAGTGTTCGGTGACAACATAAAACTTTCTTTTCAGTTATGAAAGTTTTTAACGTCCCCTGATGATTTTCCAACCTTTTCTATATAAATACATATTGTCGTATATGTAGGTATATGATATGTATACATATGCATGCATATACATATACACATACACCAAGATGGAAATTTTTTTTTTATTTTTTTTTTCTGATATAAGACCATGAGAGCAAGACTTTAGCCAAGATACGATAGACGAAGTTGACGACCACATTAGGAGACATCGGCAAAAGTTTTAGTGGCACTAGCACACAATTACAGCAACGAATCTGTACAGATAGATTGTAACTGCACGAGTACGAGGATGTTTTCTATAGTTTCTTGTCATCCATGGCGGAAATCTTAGCCAAACTGAAAACTTTTATTTGCGAGTTGGGAACTTTAAAATTCTTATTTGACTCAGTCCCAATGATGTCAAGATTTGGTCGTGATTCTGTGTCAACCAAAATACTTCACAACTTTCTTTTTGAAAAAAGTCGATAAAGTTGTTAAGTAGTTTCTATGCTATTGATTAGACCCGCAAAAAAATATTCATATACTATATACTTACTTGTATATAAAAATTCGGCCCTCTATATCGCTAGTTGAATTTGCTGATATTGTCAGAAGTTTTTTGTTTGTTTTTGCTATCTAGGATATAAAATTTATATATGTACAAATAAGTATTATGCGAGTATAGTTTGAGAAATATTTTAGTGTTTCGGTTTTTAGTCTGAACAAAATCTTGTAAGGGGACGACACCCGCCTAAAAGATCTCTTATCTAGCTTACTTAACAGTGTTATCGCTGTTTGTCGCTGTTATGTCGAAACATTGTGGTGGTCTATCTAACTTTTCTTTCTACTTCTTATTTCAATGTCGTATCTTTTTTGAAATGGACATAGCCAAGCCTCATCAGTTAGCTCATCATTCTATCTTGATTTAATGATTTCTTTTAAATAAATATTCAATGTGATCTCATTTAAATAAAGATTAAAACTGTCGACAGTGTTTTGTGTGAAGAATGACCTTCCATATATTACGTTTATATATGCAATGTATAATACTGATTGGGCATTATATTAGCGTAGAATAGTTTTATTTTAACTCAGATTTCATCATCCTAATTGGAGGTCAGGTGTCTGACCAAAAATATTTCTTATTTTACTTATATGGGTTAAGTTATTAAATTGATAAGGCACAATCTCTTTGGCTGACAACTATCTTGGGAAAGAAAATTACAGAAGTAAAAGTGCTCTTATTAACCTTGTTCTAGTTAACGTACCAATTTGGCAGATAACCGAAGATTTCGCAAACTACCATAAACCATACGAATAATAATGTCAACACTTCGTTTTAGTTTAGGTTTAAGTTTGATGCCCAATCCTATCAACCTTTTCGATAAATGGTATAAAACTTGTCCTGCAAGGAATATTAGAACGTTATCTGTTAGTAACGAACTATGATACAAAGCAATACATCAGGATTTCGAGGAATTTGGACGAGTCCAATATATATATATATATATATATAATATATATTGTCGGTATATACATCCTATTCACATCATGTACAATGCTTGGTAATTCATTAAAAAGTAGCGGACCTAGAATAGATCCTTGTGGAACATCATTTATTTTTAACGTACTTCCTTAATTCTAACATAAGGAAAGGAATGAATAAATTTAATCACTGATGATGTAAAACTAAAAAATACTTTTGTTTGGAAATTAAGGAATTTCAGAATTCCAACTTTTTTTTACTATCCAAGCTGGTTCTGAAATCCGTTCGATGTAACTTTCAATGTTTGGCAGAGCGACAGTCAGCATGCCTATACAAAAGGGAAATCGGTAGAGTCGGCATTACATGCAGTGGTGTCTGTTGTTGAGAAGTCCCTACAGTATCAGGTGTACACTCTAGGTGCTTTCCTGGATATTGAGGGGGCTTTCAATAACGTGAAGACGGACCTTATATTTCATGGACTGAGAAGGGTGGGTGTTGATAAGGGTCTATGTGACTGGATCAACTCAATGCTTCTCAGTAGAAAGATCAGCTCCTGCTCAGGTGACGCTACTGTCAGAAGAGCAATCTATAGTGGTACACCGCAGGGGGGGGGGGGTGCTATCACCACTCCTGTGGCTACTGGTAATGGATGAAATCCTCATCAAGTTAGAGAGAGAGGGCTTTAAGGTAGTTGCCTACGCGGATGACATATGCATCCTGGTAACTGGCAAATTTCTCTCTACTATTAGCGAAAGGCTCGAGTGCACGCTGCTTAAGCTGGATGGCTGGGCCAATAATAGTGGTTTGAGGGTGAACCCCTCGAAGTTGAAGCTAATCCTTTTTACAAGAAGGAGGCGGGTGCAAGATTTGAGACTTCCAATGCTGGGAGGAGAGGAGCTTACTCTCTCCAGTGAAGCGAAGTATTTGGGTGTCGTCCTCGATTCCAAACTGAGCTGGAAGGCTAATCTACAAGAACGCGTGAAGAAGGCCAGTGTGGCCTTCTACATGTGCAAGAGAATATTTGGCGGAAACTGGGGATTAAAACACAGGGTGGTACACTGGATATACACAGCCATAGTTCGGTCCATCCTCTGCTACGGCTCTACTATCTGGTGGACGGCACTGACGAGGAACTGTAACCTTGATGTGCTGTCAAAAATCCAAAGAGCCGTCTGTATGGGTATAACTGGGTGTCTGTGCGAGGTCATGCTTGACCTATTGCCGCTGGACCTTTATTGTAAGGGTGTGGCGGCAACTAGTCCTGTCAGGCTGAGAGCGGGGGGCTGGTGAACAGAGAGGGGTTTTGGGCACTCCAATATACTCCAGAGACTGTAGGGACTGCAGGGTAGAAGCAGACTATCAAGTACCCATCCTGGTTTTTGGTTAAGGTATCAATGCAACAATAGTCACCAGGAGTGACAGGGAGGGGAATGAGGTGGTCGTTACATCCGATATTTCTATATTTACGGATGGCTCCAAGACTAGTGAGGGCACAGGGGCTGGAGTGTACCCTAGAGGTCTCCAGTGGCACGAGTCTTATAGACTGCCTGACAAATGCAGTGGTTTTCAGGCAGAGCTCACAGCGATTTATCAGGCGGCAACATTGGTATCCATGTGCAGAGAGCCCGCACGACACATCTGCATATATACTAATAGCCAGGCAGCCATCAGGGCGCTGGATGCTGGGCTGGTAAAATCAAAATTGGTGCAGTTATGCAAAACCAGGCTTGAGGAATTGACTGTAAGGCGCAAGGTGACCCTAAGCTGTGTACCTGGCCATAAGGATATCTCAGGCAACGAGATGGTTGATGAGTTGGCCAAAAAGGGCTCCGAATTGGATAGCTCCGCAGCTGTAGCTTACGTGAGGATCCCAATCGGAG
Source organism: Dioctria linearis (assembly GCA_963930735.1). Lineage (NCBI taxonomy): Eukaryota > Metazoa > Arthropoda > Insecta > Diptera > Asilidae > Dioctria > Dioctria linearis. Next base: position 242,533,125 of record OZ005742.1, read on the forward strand.
CCTTAAAAGAGGAAATCATCAGGGACGTCTATCCAAAGGCAGGCCTCCAATGGACTAGCAGGGATACCTGTCGTATTGCGAGGTAATTGTGGCCTGCATATGACAGGAAAAGGAGAGCAAATACCAGGAATCTAGTAGGGGTCATGACGGGTCACTGGGCCATAGGGGATCATGCTAGAAGACTGGGAATAGCGGCGAACGATTTCTGCAGGAGTTGTAGGGACTCAGAGGAAATTGAATCCGTCAAACATGTGCTTTGCGAATGCCCCGCTCTGATGAATAAAAGAGGAAGGCTACTAGGTAGCTACTTCTTTTCAAGTCTGGGTGAGCTTCAAAGTATAAAGTTCAGAGACATCCTGAGTTTTCTGAGTGAGGCAGAATAGATCTAGGTTAAAGGTCTTGGATATATATTCCCAAGGAAAGCAGGATAAATCCGCGGCTTGAAGGGTTATCCCATGAGGTCTAGGGGCACAATGAACCCGTTGGAGCTCTAAGTGAGGGTGGCTGGTTGTCTAGCGGCACCCCTCTTACCTAACCTAACCTAACTTTCAATACGACTGACTTCACTCATAGCTGAAATTACTGCAAAACCAGACTGCCATTTTATCAATTTTGTTATTAAGTTCGAGCATCAAATATTTTTTCAAACAATTTTGTCACGAAGCACAAAATCCTCATGTGCCGCAAAGCAAAGAATGGAGAAGCAGCAGAGCTTTTTTTGGGCCTGGATGGAACCACAGTACCAATTCTTCAATAGGCGGGAAGAAGTAGGAAATCAGACAAAAATTAAACTCGTGTCAAATGTATTAATTGATGTAAAGTGGAATGTTGTTAGAACCACAATATCATATAGTCTGAGTAGATTACAGTAAAACATATTCCAAATTAATTTTTGCAATACTTGAATTTTTTTGTACGATAAAAGAGTTTATTTGAATAACTTTTAACGTAAAGTTTACGGGAAAAATAATTAAAAAAATGTGTGCCCTTTTTTTATGTCGCAAATCTTATGTAACCAAATGGTTACATTTATGCATTCATTAAAGGAAACAATTTTGCTTGAACTATTTAAGTGTGAAATGAGTTACAGCAGTCCTTATCTTTGGTCAGACTGATATCTACATATGTTACGTGGTAGTAGACTGTTTATTTCATTTTGGACTCTCAACACATTTTAAAGGCGAAAATATAATAAAGTTGATTTGAAATATCAGAGCAGGATCACAAAATTTTTAATGCGGCACCCTATAATTGACGAGTTATTGATGATAGAATAGGGGTGGATAATGTCCTCCCTATTTGTTAGTAATAAAATCTCATTTCCAATATTTCTCTGAGTAGCAGAATGTAAAAGATTTCACAAAGAATCCGAAATTTTAATCGTAAATTATATTAGTAGTAAAAATAAAAACTCAAACAATATGTTTTTAGTTGTTTCATAGCCCTCAGACAGTCCAAGCGAAGAAGGTCGCCTGCCTGCCTTTGGTATTTTTTTATCCTTTCATCATTTCATAGTTTCTCAGCTCTTTAAAAAGAAGAACTTTTTAGTAAGAGTAAACTTTTCCTTTTCCTGGGTAAAAAAAAAAGACGTTTCATTTCGTATGTAGGTCTACTACGTTACTTAGAAAGAGAGACTTTGATGAAAACCACCGAATCCATAGCGAGCGCCCATTCCAGCTCATTTTCAGCACGTTTCCAAGCTGATGATACGCTGCTTTCATAACTTTGATGCACTTTAGAAGTTTCCTTCATGGTAAAGTTGGTACAAAGTTGTAATCTCATCTTTTAATTACCCCACCGCCGCTGCTGTAGAAGTTTTTTTTTTTTTTAATTTTATATATAAATGAATACGTGTGTAGTCCGTCCTTCTATGAGAATAAGAGGAATAGGAAAAGGTGGACGGGGGAAGAAGGACAGAGGGTGGCGTTAATTAAAATTCCTTCGCAGAATAAATTTCTAGCCCAAAGTAAAAGTTCATTTACACGATTTTAATTTTGCGATAAAGTTGTTCGTCAGGAGTTTTTAAATCGCTCTCCACCGACTGCAAGAGTTTCTTTTTATATGAGGGATGAAACTGTTCGTAATTCATATCTCATCTCGTTTACTTCATTTCAAGTTTAGTCAAATCTTCTATTGGGAAATCTAAGTTTTAACATTCAAAACAATCACTACAAACATAAATACACAATAATTTCAAGGATTACACTATCTCGAAGTGGTTTCTTGCAGTGGCGTAGATAAGAAATCAGGGGCTCACTCGCGAAATTTTAAAGTATATGTATTATTTATTACATTCATATGTCTATACTTAACTAGAAATATCTTAATATTCCACAAATTCTTGCTCACATATTATGATTTTTTTGCGATCTATAAAGTACAGTATCGACTATACCTGAAGAGTTACAATTTGTGACTTGCATTTCTAAATGTATATTTAAAAAGGGCCCTTAATAAAGCCTCTCTGGTGAAAAAATAAAAAAGGTGTAAAATTTGGTATTTATTATAATAATATTCAAAAATATTATTACAAATTTTTCTTATATCTGAATAAAGAATATGTGGTTTGGATTTTATCAAAATCGGCTAAACAGATCGTGAGATAACTTGTACACCAGTTTCAAAAACGTAGTTTCGGGAAAGAACTCGAAAGAAAAAAAACAACTTCCGCCTGCCGCGCTTACTTCTAATTGCTATAATTTCGGAGATATTTTGAAATGGTTAAACGCTTAAATTATTCTTCAAAGTATGAACATCTAGCAAGAAAAAAAAATTAGATTTTTTACAACCTCAAGGTTATGTAACCCCTTACTCCAGTGTTTCTCAACCTTTTCTGATTGACCGCACTCTAAAATTTCTGGAATTCTTTGCAGCACATCTGAAAATAAAAAATAAAAAAAACAAAACATATTATTAGTTTTTTATGAAATTTATTCAATGAATGGGCTGAGCCTGTTTTTTTGAACGAATTAAATCAAAACGAGTTTCAAAAGCCGCCAGACAAGTGTGCATCTCATCGTCAACTTTTAAAAGTGTTTCCAGTTTTTTTGGGCTTAATTTTTGTCACTTCTGAAAATCCAAATTCACAAAACCATAAAGACGTAAAACGATGAAGAATTTCAAGCTGATTTGAGGGTACAAATTTTTAACTGAAAGCTAAAACTCATCCAAATTTTTCTCGTAGCACATTGAACGGTAAAACTTATCGTTTCTCAAATCAATGAGCTGTTTTTTTTCTATTATTGTCAAATTTGGTGTCCTGCAAACTACAAATGGGTTGATTAACCATTAATATTCTGCAACTGAAGGAAAGTAGCGTTTAAATGTGCTTTGAACTTCTTTACGGGTACTTATAATTTCGTCTGCAATTTGCTTTTTCGATTGAAATTCATTGACATCTGGAAACAATAAAAATTTCCTTTTCATATTTCAGATTTCCACAGTGCTAATTTTACTACAAATGACAGCAATTTTGCTGTTGTTGTGATGATATTCTCAGATGGCCATCGAAGACTTAAGTCCAGAGAGTTCAGATTTTCAAACATGTCCGAGAGAAATTGAACTTTAAACCACTAAATTTCATCATGAAGACAAAATGCAAAAGGTGTGTTTTTTTTACCCTTAAGAACACAGTCACTCCACTTTCACCTGTATGAGTCATTTCAAAACCTTTCCGTTTGAAAGCCAACGTACTTCGGTGTGATATAAAAGGAATTTGTAGTCGGAGTCCATTACGTCGAATAGCTGAGAGAAAAGTCGGGATTTAAGAGGTCGGCTTTTGATGAAATTGACCACTTGAATGATTTGTTTCATAACGGTCGACATATTTGGAGTTAACGATTTTGAAATTAGACATTCTCTATGAATGAAGCAAGAAGCTGTGATTTTCCACTGATATCTGTTGATTCATCAATCTGAAGTGCCCACAGTTTACTGTCCTGCGATTCGAAATGCGCTAAAATTTTCAAGTCTGTAAACAGCTCTTCGATTCCATGTGATATCGAAAATTGAGTTTAGGATTATTTTTTTAGAAACCGTTGGCGCAATTATAAATATTATTTCAAAGTTACTAAAACTCATGCAATTGCAATTATTTATCGTAAAATCTCGCGGCACATTTAGCAATCTCGCCCGGCAAACAGGTTGAGAAACACTGCCTTAATTAATTAATTAAGCATTAATTTGTTTAGAAATTTACAGAAAATGTTTCAGCCGAATTTTTATTCATTTTTGGTGGTCGACAAGAGTTATTTTCAAATTCTGTGTCGGTTTCGAAAATATGCATAAGAATTAAAAAAAAAATCCAGTAAATTTCTAAGTAAAAATTGAGTTCGAGGCATCGTTTTATATTGGAATACATGCATTTATATACTATATGTACACACTTTCATTTTCATTCACTTATACTGTATGTAGAAAACCACCAAAAACCATCCAACGTAAACAATTCAAGTAAAGTTTCAGGATTTTTTGTATATGTATGTATGAATCGAGAGTATGGCCCAGCTTTACACCGATCCTGGTTTAGTGACCAGACCCAGCGAAACCCCCCAAACTAGTCTAAACACATTCGGAAAAATTTATTTGAAATAAGCTGGGCGGTTAACCGCAGCAGCAGCTCATATCTAAGGCCTATTCTACATCACAAGACAACACACAAAAGTAAAATTAAAATCATAAATTAATTAATTGGAAAGGAAGGATTTTAATTCATGAATGTTTTTTCCTAGCAAAAAATTTAAAAAAATGACACAAAATTGTAGGGATACGAACCGCTAAGAGGGTTTTTCTTAAGCGGTCTCTTGGTACCCAGTTAACCAGTTAAGCTGATTGGATGCCTTCTTGGGACTACTTTGGAGGCTCTTTATTTTTTCTCATTTAATAAATTGCACTTGACTTAGCTTTTTCTCACACAACACATATCTCCACACACACTACCGCATGGACTTTAAAATAAAAAAATATAAAATACAGAAAAATATTTATGAAAATTTGAGAAAAACACAACAATATGAGAAAAGATAAAAAGGTGATAAGGTAAATCCACTGCACACACAATTACACTCTACTCGCTATGCTGCAGAAAACAAGTGTGCATCACTTTTCATACATATATCCTATCAATCCACACACACACATGTATGAAGAAGAAGAAGTAGGAAAAACTCACTAACTTTCGATATGGTTTTATAAAAAAAAAATGCATTCATGCAGAGCAGGATACAGATAAAAAATAATAGTTTCAAGCGAGCGCAGAAAATGTCGCATCGGTATATTGAACGCAAATACATTTATAAAAAATAATTAAAAAACGAGTTTTCAAACAAAACTGAGGCCAAGCCGCATGAAAAAGTAGAAAATAAACTTTTCTTCACACACAGAGGTGGAGTCAGATTTTTTGCTTGGGACATTTCTCTTGAATATTCTTTCTCTTCATGAATCAAATCACTTATTACCTCTGATTGATCATACTGAAACATATCGGTGATTGTCAGCGAATAAAATCTGAGTCCACCTCTGTGTGTGAAGAAAAGTTTATTTTCTACTTTTTCATGCGGCTTGGCCTTAGTTTTGTTTGAAAACTCGTTTTTTACTTATTTTATTTTCTGCTGGTAACTAAATTGTTATTACGTGCTGCATGGAGATATTTTATAACAATTTTATGACGGCTGAAAAGACACTGATTTACTGAATTTTCCCGATTTTCCATGTTTTCCACAGACTTTTCCTATTACTATGAATTTTTTTTAAAAATTTACATGAATTTTCCTCGATTTTTCATGAAAGTTGTCATGATTGTTGAAGAGAAAGTATTGATGCCAGTAGGACGGAAAAAATGATTCCGCATAGCTTATAAAACTTTTTTGTCGGAAAATTCCGGAAATTCCAGAAAAATTGGAAAATTCTGCATTTTTCCTGAAACAGATTTATCACTAATCATATCGATGAAAATTTTTCGATGATTTTTCCGCTTTTCCGGGTTTTCCATGGAATTTTCTAGAAAGCAACTTTATGCAACTCATTTCGCTCTACAACTTTTTCTTAGGTTGCAAAACGCTCAAACGCTTCCTTGGTCGGAAAAACTCCGGAAAATGAATTTTCCTCGATTTTTTCTGCAAGTTTTCACCATTGTCGGAGAGAAAGTAATGATGCCAGTTGATAGGGAACTTGATCCTGCATAATTTAGAAAACTTTTTTACCGGGAAATTTTCTGGAAAAATCGGAAAATTCCGGAAATTTTTTTCGGAAAAATTGGAAAACTGCATTTTTCCTGAAACGGATTTATCACTAATCAAATTTGTACCAAATTTTCAAATGGTTTTTCCCGATTTTCCGGGTTTCCATGGAAATTTCCGGTTAAAATTTTGATAGATTCAATTGTCACGCGACATGAACTTGTGTGCCAAATTTCAGTTTGCTGTGATGACGAAAAGTGGGTCTACGAGAGTGTCGAAAATAGTAAAAAAGAAATATACAGACATACAAATTCGTGTCCAAGTTAAAGGGACGGGCTGGCCTAAAAAAAACAGAAATTTTCTGGGATCAAACTGGGTAAATATGTAGTTTGGGTGCAGGTCTGCATGCACATTTATAAATCGCCCTGTTAAACCAATACATATACATATACACACTATAGCTCGCCTCTCGATGTTCGATATCTCACGATCACAACAAATTTCCAAATAATTTCCTCACATGAATTTTCGGTAATTTTTTCGTGGGGCAAATGTCTAAATTCACCATAACCTGATAAAACTTAAAGAAAAATTGTAAATTGTATTCAAAATTTTATGTCACGATCACCTAAATTTATAGAAAACCCTCTCTCTGAGCGCAATCCTTATTTAGGGATATTAAAAAAAAAAAAAAAAAAAAATCCTCAGAGAAATTTTAAGCAGAGAGCGATGTGTGCACTGGCGTTGTTAATGCCTGAGAAGGGGTCGTACGGATTCTGCTAACAAATCCCTGGAAGTAGTTTCCTGGTACAACCCAAGCATGGTCATGGTTATGTGTTATATTATTTTTGGTAAAATGCTGAAATTCTTTGAAAATTTTAGTTACCAGTTTGGGGCCCTAAATTTCGCCCCCCCAGTCTGGTAGGTTCTACAGGTGTCTTTACTACGCCACTGGTTGCCTTTTTTTTTTGCATTATTTAAAAAAAAAACATGCAAACCTAGAAAATAAATACATAAATACAGTTGCATCGAACACAAAGAGTATAAAAAAAATTTGTCTAAAATCGTCTCAATGTTAATTTTTATGAAAACTAAACCACCCCATCATAGAATCTTTAACAACCCTACCACTATTGCTTTTCTTGCAATTTCTGATAGGAGTTTGGAAGAAAATTAGCTCATTAATTTTCTATTTAGTTATTAAAAGTAGGTACTTTTATGTAATTATTCGATTTGAGTAACCCACTGTCTTTTCTGTAAGTCTTGCATTCTATTTCGTAAAAGAAACAGGCTATCATAATCAGCTATGTGCATTTATCTAATCTGAGGACAAAAGTCCGGTTTCGATTTGACCGTGGCTTCCATACGAGAATATTCGGGTTTTATTGAAGACCGAACGAACTGATTTCTCAAGCCCTATACATATGCATGTGAAAATAGTTTATATGCCATCTATTAAACTCCCCAATTTTTAGTGTTACAGAACTAAATATGTATGTGCACCTTGACTGCTTTGAATATTTTTCACATTCTGATCACGACTCGTTTTGTCCAACTCTCTACAGGGACATTCTTCCAACTGGCAGTGATATTACGATCCTATAATTTTAATAAATTAAATTGGGGTTTGGAATAAAAACCACATTTTATGAGGAATGGAATTCCTATAACCACAGTATGTACCACGTTATGCTGATAAATTTTCATTTCGCTGACAAAGAGTTTTTGTCCTCTGAACTCAAGTCTTATCTCTATTCTTGTTCCTATTTTCTTATGTAAAATTCTATACAATTTTGGAGCATATGTCAAAATGTCTCCTAACATGAGAACAATAACAAGTGTATAAAATAACATAAACGATATGCTCTGATTTATTTCCCTTTTACAACCGAGTAACTCACTCCCTCGACGCATTCAAATTGATTCAGAGCATATCCTTCGAATGAAAAGGATTGAAAAAAAAAAATAAAAGGAGAAGAAAACAAGAGAAAAGGATTTCACTTGAAAGCTAAAAAGCCGATTAGAATATCTAGCGACAACTCAAGTGGGATGTGATAGAAGAATATCACGGGAAGATTTCAAAAGCGTACCATTTACATGGAAGTTGAACAGAACTTCTTTTCGTAGGCAGTCAACCTTATTATTCCCTCGAAATTGGGTACTTCCTTCCGTTGGCATGGCCCTCTCTCTATCGCAAACGAATTATCAAAACAAAATATTTGTCCAAGACTATCGGGACCACCAACCAAAGGGAATCATCACCACTCATTTCCATCGCGCTTGCTATCCTTATTTAAAAGGCACAAGACTTCATCCCACCTCTGCCTCCCATCCTCCCATAATTCTCGAACAAAATCTATAGTTAGGAGCAGTCTAAAATTACTTCAGGAAAGAAAAAAAAAGGAAAAAGGAAAAAAAAAACTCAAGTCAGGACCACTTCAAAGCAAAAAAGAAATATCGTGCCCGAAATCTACATTCATGCAAAAGGAGAGAGCACTACTCTGTAACGTGACATGCCTTAGCGTTATAGCCAGCCCAAAGCGCTCTAGAAGCAGCTCATACTGCACACCCTGTACGTGTACTTGTACACATTCGTTTTTATAAGAAATGGAAAATTATTCAACAAGTCCATGAAATTTATTGTGGAACTGGAGGATTTCCGGATCCTCGTGTTTAGCTTTGCGGGCAAAACCTGAAGATGAATTGCCTTCCGAGAGATAAATCACCTGGCACCTTCATCCCCGGTTGAAGCATTGGGTGGCGGCCCGATTCGGGCGCTTTGGCATTTGTATTTTGTATGTTCCACTGTCTTTCAGGTAATCCCCTTTCTAGCACAGATTTGAAGTGAATTAATTTTGAGTGGCGGATTCTTTCCGTCCGTCACTCGAAACATGTCATGATTGCTTGCATGCCCGTGTTGCTCTCGAGTTTTATATAAATTTTCTTCACCCTGTCAAACTACGTACAATAAATTAAAAAAAAAAGAGTGAAATATTTTTATTTTTCCTATGGATAATCTAATAACAGAGTTTTATTGGTGGTATTTGAAAGCTTTTCTAGGACTAGATTTAAGATTTTATTAAATTTGGAATCATGGCCAGTGTTGCCACATTTTCTAAAATAGAATGCGCTTTGCAGAACTTGCTAACAACCGTGCTATTAATTCTTTTTGAGTTTAGCACTATTATATAATGAATAAATTATTAATTTTTTTAAAGTAATTTATATAAATTAAAGTACCTGGAGTAATGCAAAAATTATGCAATCCAAGAAATTAGTTAGTTTCAATTATTTTTTTTTTAATTCCCTGTATTTCAATTACAATTAGATACCATCACCAGGTAAAGTATTTAAAATTGGTAATTACAAATACTAAGTAAATACTTAATGTTAATTGAGAATGGAAATTTTAATTCTTTAATAATGATAGGTAATGGTATTGTAATGGTAATTTAAATTTTAATTAATTCGGTTTCTAAGTAATCGGTAATTTTCTGAAATTTTCTAAGGTTTCAAGAAGATATGGATCGGGTGAAAACCATCGAGGGTCACATTTTTTATTTATCTTAGCCACAGGCGTATAAATAGTGAGATGAGATAATATATATTGCAAAAGTAAAGAAAATCACTTAGTTGGATTATCAAAGTCAAAAGTCGAAAATACTTCAACTTTATTTTCTATTTTTTTACAAAAGATTTTAAGATCTTATAGTAAGTAGTACATACACTCAGGCTAAGAATGCCGGAATATTTAACTAACTGTAATAATGCATAAATAAATAAGCAATGCAAATTATATGGAAAGAGATAAATATATATATAAAAATACAGTGAGAAAAAAAAGAAGGACAAATGATTATTGCTTACTGAAAAATCTAAAATAAAATTATAGACTGAGAAAGCTAAATTAAAGAAAGACCGAGACGCAGAGTAACAAAGCAAAAACTCGCGTCCACTTTATACTATCAAGAAAAATATAGAATTCAAGGTAAGCGGATCGAAGTCAAAAGCCTGCCGAATATATCAGCGGAACTAGCTCTTTGAACGCTAGTGGGTAGACTATTCCATTTGCGTATAACCTGCACAAAGAAAGATCGCTCGCAATTTTAGTTGGAAAGTGAGGCAATAAAAGGTTGCGGTGCCGTGATGAACCTAGGAACTGAATACGATCATACAGATATTCAGGCTCCTTAGAATATACCAAATTATATAAAAATTTTAATCTTCTTTCCATTAGATACACATATAGTGTACAACCTAGGTATGATTTAGTGTAAGGTGACACATGAGATGTTCTGGGTAAACCGTGAACAAATCGAACAGTGTCATTAATAGTTACTGTTAGCTTGCGCTGACATTGTGAATCGAGTTTCGGAAAAATTAAACTTCTAAGATTGAAATGTGGTAATATAAGAGCTTTTGAGAGTACCATGCGCATTTGACAGGACAACATATTGGCAGAAAGTCTCAACATTCTCAGACAGGAATAAATTTTTCTAATCGTATTAGAGACATGATTACAGCAAGTGAAGGAGCTATTTAACTCAAAGCCAAGATTCTTAACAGAATCGACATAAGGTACGATGGTGTTGTTTACCTTGATTGGAGATAAGTCTGAAACGTCGTAGCTTCGTCGATATACTGGCATACAAGTGGTCTTCTTGGGGTTGAGTATAAGCTGATTACGTTTGGCGCATTCACCAATTCTAACGAGGTCGTCATTTAACCGCTCAACACAGTCCTCAATTAGCCCAATTGGCCTATCTAAATATATCTGAACATCATCAGCATACAGATGAACTGATGCATCAAGAACTTCCGTGGGTAGTTCATTAATGTAAAGCGTAAAGAGAAGTGGTCCGAGAACGGAACCTTAAGGCACGCCACAGCTGAGAGTTAGGGATGATGAAAGAATGTCAGAAACTTTGACCGACTGGGTTCTGGAGAAAAGGAAATTTTTTTTATCAATTTGATAGCTGTGATCGAGAAATTGAAGTGTTGGCGCAGTTTGAAGAGGAGCAGGCCATGATTGATGAAATCAAATGCCTTACTAAAGTCAAGGAGAACTAATATGGCCATATGATCTTTGTCTAGTGGCTCAGATATAACAGATACTACTTTGAGTAACGCAGATTCACAAGCTACGCCTTGGTCGAAAACCGGACTGCCAGCAGGTTACCAAATTTCTTTGGTTAACATATGTGGTAATTTGATCATCGTTCATTAATTTTTCGAGAGCCTTGCTGAAAAAACAAAGTAGATTGATCGGGCGAAAATCTTGGAATACAGTACACTTGCGGGACTTGGGAATCGGTAGGATAACAGCCCTTTTCCAGTGCATTGGGAATTGCATTAAATACATGTGTCAAGGCTTGTAGAATAAACGGCAGAATAATTTTGACAAATTTTGGTGGGATATTATCAGGACCTGTAGCAGACGATTTAATTTTATTTATAGCCGTAGATACCTCAGACACATCGACACACCTAAATGAGAATCCATCGCCAATATACGACTCAGACTCTCTGTCAAAGTTAGCTATTTATTCTGGACAACCATTTGCGGAGGATTGAGTAGATGTGAAGAATGAATTTAAGCTGTTGGGGTCGAAATTACATTGTTGTGAATCCTTATCACATACTCCTAATACGATCAAGATTCGAATTAAAATATCTTCTTTTGGCTGTATGTTTCGTAGTGTGGACTTTATTACGTACGATTTTATGACGTCTTAAATCGACAGGTGATCGTGATAACCTGTAACGGTGGTATAAGTTGTCCTTTCCGGGATTAAGTTTCGGATTTCATTAGTAAACCAAGCACATCCCACATTTCGCTTGCGATAAACTCTAATATTAGGTTATCATAATTTATGTTATAATAGTCATGATATGAGTACGTACTAAAACGCGAAATAGTATCAACTTGAAAACTGTAAGTCAAGAAGATGAAATCGTGGTCGAAGTTATCTGGAGGACTAACTTGATTAACAAGTAAAGCTGAGTTTGTGCTTCAGTTGTTAAGAATAGGTCCAATTGTGATGGATTTGTTGTATTAAAATATGTTGGAGCTGAGTTCATGATTTTCAAAACCAAGCTATGCAATACGTATTTCAAACAACGGGTGGAGTTCCCATCTCGCTGGACATCAACATTGAAAACACCACCAACAATAACATTCCTGCAGTGAGTTGATATACCAGCTATGATGTTTTGAAACTTAGCAGCGATAGGTTCACTAAAACAACTGGGTGGGCAATAGACCGGCAACCAGCATATATGTATGACCATTTGAGTAAATTTCTACACAGAGAAACTCTAACATATCACCGGAATCTGAACAGACAAAGAACTTGGCCTTTAATGAGTCCCTTACATATATGACAACACCCCCCACCTGTACGACCGACGTGATTGCATCGATAGATACTGTATCCAGGCAGAGATATAGAACGGGATGTAATATCCTCATTCAACCAAGTCTCAGAGACAAGCACAGCATGCAGTTTAGATTCCACAAAAATTTCCTGTAATATATCCCCTTTATTTTTGACGCTTCTAGTCTAGCATTTAGATGGCAAATATTAAGTCCATTATTTTGGGCGCTAATGATATTGAAAAGCGATCTAACCTTGAGCAAAGGCGATAGATTAAAATGGATCGACAAATTCGTTTGCCATCCCATTAGGCGAAACAGCAGGCATACCGAACGCGGGCAACGCATAATTACTACATACATATATTACTCGACATCTCGATAATTAAAAGGAAGTTTACACACAAAAAACTAAATTCACGCACTAAAGTTATAACTAGTAATCTACGATATAAACTAAAATAACCAAGATAAATATTTAACAGATAGGAGAGCGAGCAAGAAGAAATATAAGCATAATTCATTTTGAAAGATTAGCACTTAACTAATAAAAATTTCACCAGAAAAATAAAAATCTAAAAGTTCATTGCAAGAAAAGTTTCAATTAATTCAAATAAAACAATAATTAATTGCCAAAACACTCCAACAATTTTATGAACTGGAGTTCAGTTGACTACAGCTGGTTATCCGGATTGCTATATCTTCCTTCGTCAGTTTGATGTAAACAAAGCCATTCCTAGTAAAAGCAGTATGCAGCTTTTCTGAGCTACGCAGGCGAAGAGCAGAACGTAAAATTCCATTATTTAGTGGAGTGAGGCTTTCATTAATATTAATCCGTCCATCGGAAGTAAAACCGCATTTAATATCCTGTAATTTTAGGTGACCATATTTGTTGCAGAAAATTTGTTTTTCGTTGCTCGAGGAGAACCTAACGATTAACGTAACAGGGCTAAGTTGTATATTAGAACTTATCCTCAAAAACTACAGGGATATCATTAATAAAAATTTAAAACAGTGAAAATGCTAATATTGAACCTTGTAGATCACTGCTGAATAGCACAATAATCCCAGACATAATATTATTTATCATAACCTGCTGCCTTTTGCTAATTAAAAAGAAAAAAAAATCTGGATTAGTTTAATGGCTGACGTGAAAAATTCTAAACAGTCTGCCATATATTCCATGGGAGTATATTAAACTGAATCGTCTAAAAGGATTGCTAAAAATCATTTAAGATACGATGCTTCAATTATCCATATTACTATACCTATAACAATAAGTAGGATAAGGTACGTTCATTAGAAAATAATTAATCAGGATAATTCCCTACCACTCAGATAATTTAAATTTTCCTCACATACATATGTATGTACCTATATATCTACCCGTGTAGATACTTAATACAGTGATTTTTGTTTCCAGCTCAATTCTTGAGATTATTTCGCTGCACTAGAATTGTTATACCTCACCCTAAAAATATTTCAATCAAATCAAAGACAAAACCATTTTCGAAATTACTTAGAAGACTGTCGTTTTACAAAAAATCAGCAACCAGCATCCTTTCGACTTCTGAAGAAGGATTTGCCATTATAATAAAAGAAAACATCAAAATTCGGAAGACTACACAAAAACAAAAAAAAAGCGTCATAATCGAAGGAATTATTTTACAAAAATTTTACTTCCAACAATAACCAGGCTCTGTAAACATTGTATACATTGTAAGCAAACACCATGTGATTTGTATTATTTGCTGGATCAGTGAATCGAGGGACTGTGTCTGTCTATACAGCTATAGCTTTTATCTTGTTTCAACCATTAGGAAAAAAAGGAGCCATCTGTTGAGAATCTAAAAAAAAATAATAATTATAATTTTATAGAATTTAGCAATATATTTTACAATATTAATAATCTGTTCCATCTCATAAAATAATAAGTTCTCAAAAATTTCATTATGATGGCCTTAGTATTGGTCTTTGCCATCTGGCTGGAGTCATTATTACATTTCAAAATTTATCACAGCTATACATTTGTTGTTTATTATTAATCTTAAGCAATTTACAACTGTTCATCCAAAAAATATATATCTATGTACATAGTATAGTAATCTCTCCTAAGTAATTACGTGTTTTACATAAAAAGACAGATTCAAAACATAAATTTCACTTCAATTTCCCGAAAATTATATTATACTCTCGCTAAAACTTTTTGGGAAATTAGCAAAGCATGCTTAGAAAATTGATGATTTGTGGACCAGAAGCGTTCCGCAATCCCGAGAGGTTTTAATAAATTTTCAATAAGTCTTAACAGCTTTCCGGGTATGTACCAGCCGGGGCATCTCATCTCTCAACAAAATCTCACCCTATACTAAGTAGATATATCTCTGTTGCCTTCGATAACATAGGAGGAGATAGCACACCTAATGAACTGAGATTAATTCGCCTCGTATTTATTAAAATTAGAAATCCCTTTTAGGAAAATTAAAATTGAATCAATGAAAGACAATGTAAGAATCAAGCAAATTAGATCCCTGTCCTATGGGTATGTACCGTTTACCGTCCAGATGATAAAGTTATCCTGGCTAGAGTAGAGAGCCATTCAGCTAACCCATAGCTAACCTATCTATATACCCCAAAGAAGTTGGAAGCTGGAGCAAGCAAGAATTTGATGAGGACTCGTGTTTGCGGATCGACTTCACAAATGGAAATTCTAATTAAGTTCGCTTCTCCAATATTTTCGTTCGTTGCCAACGTCTTATTAACATTTCATTACATTCTTGTTTGCCGGGAAATATTTCATGCTCCAATTTCCATCTTAATGAATAATTAATTTCCAAAATGCAAAGCGGCTTCTTGCAGTGTCATCCCATTTAGATATGGCTTGTTTGATGTTATGACGAATATTAGACAGAAGCTGGCGAGAGTGTGCAGAAGTTGAAAATGATAAATTTTGACTTACTTATTTCGACCTTGAATGGGAGAGTCTTTTTTTTTTATATATATTTCGCTTGATTAGTTAAGTAATAAATGAAATAGGCAAGGTACTTTCTATTGAAATGAGTTATTATACGGGACAGATGCCTATTTCTCAGTTCAAATTTTGACAAAATTTGACTTGATTTTCAAAAAGAAAACACGCTCATATTATTGTTTCCCTTACACAACCCTAAATCCGTAGTTGTAATATTTTAATTCGCCCAAAATTCATCTAAGGAAGAAATAAATTGGCTGACGCTATACGTAATACAAAATAAAGTTGAAATGTTTGGGAAACTTATTACTTTGTGCTTATACGCTGGAAAACTTTTTCTTTACTATTTCACTACTATATGGGGAGGGTGGGTGGGTGGGTGGATAGGTTTGAGTTTAGGGTTTGCAACAAAAAAAGGAAGCCCATCTCTCTAGGCTGATGGCAGTATTTAAGCAGGCTACCCTACGAACAACATTGAAACAACTTTACAACAAAGTTTCCTCTCTAATATTCAGAAGATTTCCCACCAGCAGCAAGCAGTGCGAGCATGAAATGCAAATTTAATTTTCACCTTCAACTTTTGAAATTTCCTATGCCACTACTATTCTGCCTGCCTGTGGAGCTGAATGCTTTGCATGTGCACTCGCATGAATATCCATACGAACCTATTACTCAAAGAGTTATTTGGCTCGAAGTTTGATTGTGATCCTAGGGAGCGCGGTGCATTCATGTATAAAGTGTATAGGTACGCCTTCTTCCTTCTTCGAAAATTGAACGCGTTATAACGTTCCGGAAAATATATTTTTGACTCTTTGACTAATGTTGTAATTTTGTTCTGAAGCAAATGCAATTGAACTTAAAATTTTTCCAGCAAATATTCGAAATAATCAAGTGTGTTCAAAAGTTCTATTTGCTTAAGACATTTGATTTGAGTTTTTTTTTTTCAAGTGTGAGTCTACATTTTTCGTATCGTGTAAATTCCATAAAGGAATTCTTCTAAATTTAAAACTCATCTAAAATTTGACTGAAGAAGTGTTTAAATTAAAAAAGAAATAAATAAATTTTATATCAAACATGAGTGGGCTCATGCATATGCCTATTATACGAACTCTTATTCAACATCTATAGACGAAGTTTAATATCTTGCTGAGTGTAGATATTTCAAAATTCCATTTCATACGTATAAGCTTTGTCCTATGAGGACAGACTCGAAACCTTGATTATGCCCGAGACTACTGCGAATCTTAGAAGTAATTCACGAATGGTAGATTCAATTTAACGAATTTGTGACAGCGTATATATTTGGAAACACTTACACCCTTCGCACTCTTTATTGAGGATGATACAGGCTTCCAACCTCGAGCCACTTGTACAAATGAAGAGGTTTCCTGAACCGCATTATACGGTAAAGCAAAATCAAAAAATATTATGATGAGATGAAGTTAGAAATTTTCAGTGAATTAAATAGATTGGTCTATATTTATAAATTCGTTAATAAATATAAGTGATATATGCGTTAAGATTGTCTTGAGATTGCAACCAACAAGTTATTTTAAATCGAGAAATGGGGTCAAGTTTACGAAGGTGAATCTTAGACAATGATTAAAGACAAAATTAATTCTGTGAAAGCAATCTAGTCTTGGAAATATTTGGCTACCCACCAAAATTGGATTTAACATGATCGCAATATTTCCTGATTAAATTGAATTTATTCAAATATTTGTGATTTTATCGACATAAGTTATATATAGTTCTCTCCATACCCCTCAGAAAAATATTGGGACGAATAATTTCAAATGTCAGTATTAAGAGTTAGATCACTCATTAGAGGCCAATCGTAGATTCTTCGGAGATCATCATTAACTCGGATCAAGCAATCTATACAGATTAGTCCAATCGGTCCAGTACTGTACATTTGAACGTCAATATAGATAATATATTGTTACAGAACGACTTACCTCTTTAATAATTATACATTTCAATAATTATGACATTTCATTCAGCTTTTGTGCGGTAGAGAAATATTTCAACAACTGCGCGCGACACTTAGTTCGTCCCAAATAAACTGCGCAAATAAAGAGTTAACCCACACGATGCAGCACGAAGCACTTTGCTGGACTCGTGCCCAGATCGAGACTTATTGAATTAAAATCGCAAATAAAACTTAGCAAATAAAAGCAAATAAAATTCACTGAATCATCTGACATTTCTTGAATTAAAATAACGAATAAACGTCAGTTAAGAATTCGAGACTTATTGAATTAAAATCGTTAATAAAGGTTTGACAGATATCTTGGATAGATAGAAACCGAAAAAACTGTAAACAATTAAAAACTATTAAAATGAACTTAGCAATTTTAAAACAAATGTCAAATGAAACTAGAGCAAACTTGTAAAAAACTAAAATGAATTTTGAAACAAATGTTAAATAGAAACTAAAGATAAATAGAAACTTATAGAAAATTAAAATAACCTTTAAGTAATGTTGGCTTTTGAAGATAGAGGTCACTACACCTAATTCAAGAGTGAAGTAAGTAACGAAATGAATAAATGAAGCGGCCATATTGTAAGTAGGGTGGTGTGTCGACTTTTTTGAAGCGGTAACTGGTGAGAGACGTCAAAAAAAAAATTGTAAAAGAAAGAAAAAAATCAATAAAAATCAAATTTATTGGCCATCGGGTCCAAGTCAAACGTCGTTTATTTTCTTTACCTCACCAAGAAGTCGTTAATAGCAAAAGGAAAAGTGGTCGAATTGCGCTGGCGCGTCGACTTGGCAGGCAGAAAAATATCGTCACCGTGGTGACCGCTCGGCCAGGTGAAATTTTTGCAACAATATGTATATGTGGATATTGAATGTACATGTATTATGTACATATATACTGAACAATAGCGGACCTAGCATAGACTCCTGAGGAACTCCAAACTACTGACAGGATATCTGAGTCACAACTATTATAATGAACTTGTTAGGATCTTCCAATGACGAAGCTATAGGTTAATTTGGTAAAGGCAGAAGAGTATTAATTACAATTAATATAAAACTTTATTTATGTCAGAGTACAATAAGACCTAAAAGATGATCTTTTCAGTTTGTATTATAGGGAACAATCACTTGAGTTGGCAAATTGATACAACTAAGTATATATATTATTTAAAAAAAATTAAAATTAAATTAATAAATAATAATGACCATAAAATGAAATAGGATTAAATAAAAATATCTCCAATACTTACAATTCTGATAATGACTTTGAATGGTTGAAGCTAGTAAAGGTTCCTGTTTAGTAGTTCTGCATTTAATTTAATTTTTTTCTTACCTTACGGGTAGGTTTCAAAAGGTTGTCAATGCTTCCAGGTATAGACCTACCTTCTCAGGGGCTCCACAGGTGTTAATCCTCGGATTTTCTTATTATAGATGGCAATATCCACTTGTATGCCGATGATGTTGAGCTTAACTTTTCTTCTCCTGCTATACATACATGCAGGCGCGTATCCAGACCATCAGCCTGGGGGGGGGGGGGGGGGGGTCACAACTCAAATGTTCGAGGGAAGAAAAAAGTCGGAAGTAGTCGCTTTTATTTTTTTTTTTTTATCATGTTAGATATCACAAAACCCAATTTTCTATTTAATTTGGCAAACCTGTCGATAATATTATCCACATCAATGTCGATCTCAGAGTGGACAGACATTAAGGACTCATATCCAGATTCTTTTCCTCGTACAAAGATTGTAGAAATAGATGTGACGCGACCGATTCTGTCACGGGTGATGTAAATGACTGAAAGAAAAAGCTTGCACCTTGCATCATATTCAAAGGAATAGGAGTAGAAGTTCATGACATGTCACTGACTATACCTTTTGATAGGAACTTAACTGATCTTGCTTTCTTCTGAAAAAAGTTGTCAATGGTCTTATCAGTGTTCTGCTTTCCATTTTCGCTACTATATCTACCTCCATCGCTAACTAGTGTAGCAAGTTTATCCTTCTCCTACAAATTAAAAGTAAACAATAAGTTAAATTAAACAGCACTACTTGAATTAAATACGAAAGTACAAACAAAGCAACGGCAACTACCGCAAAGGAAAGCGAATGGTTTTCATTTTTATAGTCTTGCTGTAAAAATTGTTAAGAAGATTTGTAGAAAAAATTTCAGCGGCATCAATCCAACTGATCGTTTTCAGCAACCAATAGTGTATAAAACTTGGAAAGAAAAATGTAAATTTCTAAGAACATAATGTATGATTGCCAACACTCATAAATATCTTTAGCGACCCAGATCAGCCAAGGCACCTGAATCAACTTAACTCTTTGGAATCATTGTGCATGAAAAATCTAAAGAAAAATTTTCAGATCTTTCTAAGAAAACTGAATGCTTGTGCCCATGTCCGAAAGAGTGAGCCACCAGAACCAATGCATCAATTCGTTTAGACCGTTGTCAAATTCTTAAGAACAATTTGCAAGTGTATTTCTAAGAAAAATTGTATGCTTCCCTACGAACGTAAAAGTTTTGAACAACTCTTGAATCAGTTCGCTATGAAAAATCAACGGGTTGCTAGACGTTGATTGCATAGAACTAGGGTTCTACTGGAAGATGAAAGAACCCTAAAACGCGACGGGCAACGGCAAACGACGAAAAAATGCCGCTGTCAAACTTCTAAAAGCACAGCGTCTTACTACAGTTCCCATGAAAAATTGCTTACAATATTTTATGGTAAGACCCGTGTGGGCAAATTATGTTATGACATTTAATTTTTGGTTGGCCGATGGCGTTGTCAAGACCGAAAAAGACTACTGTCAGAGGGTTGATTGCACTAAAGAATTTGGTGCTCGCCGAATTAGAAGAGATGAAAAACTTAAGAAAACGAATATGCACCTTTATAGTTCCACAAGTACTCATTTATTCCATAAAAATTAATTAATTAAATTATTCCGAACTCGTTAGCTTTATTTCAGCCATTTTGATTATAAACGTCAAATTTATGGCAAGCAATTTTCTTGGACGTATATGGTACGCCATATAGTCTGCCATGAATTATTGCCATGGCTACACGGTCTACACGGTCTACACTGGCAATTCCGTAGCAATGGTAGGCCATAATTTATGGCCAGTGTAGACAAGGGGTTATGACTGAACTACAATAGAGGTATACGTAAGTACATATACTTACGTAAAACGAACGCGCCCTTTAATTTAACAGGCGTACACAAATTAACTGTAACTTGTGTGAGGGGAACTTTCGTTAAGTTTAAATATCCAATTTTCCGTTAATATAGTGCGCTAAGAATCGCTCATTCCGTAAGAACGCGATGTTTCCAAACAATTAAATTATTACTAAATGATTAAAAGTGCAATGTAAAATTTAAAATGTAGTAAAAATGGTACTGCGAATTAATAGAAAGCACAAATCTTCAATTAAATCAAATTCAATTTGTTAATTTTTCCACTTTTACCTTTTTAAAATTGAAAACATTAAATATCAAGATAATAACTCTTACGGAATGTGATATATATTTCAATTTCTAATTTTGCCGTCGTCGCCAACAAAATCAAACGAATGAAATTGTTGTGTATGGTCAAGGTTACGAAACAATGAATTTTGATGACAAATTGATTGAGGAAGTGCGAAATCATGAAATAATTTATGATATAGGTACCTACAAGACAACCAGTATAGACGAGTTGACAAAAAAGACATGGTTTGGATGGATATTTCGAGGCGCTTAAATACAAATGGTAAAATTGTGATATTTTTGGCATTTAGTTTGATTTTAATTTAGTTAATTTCTGTATTTTAATTTTTTCCTTTCTACACTTTGGTCCACTTCAATTCTTTCAAAATAATATAAAATATTCCTAATAAAAATCTGTTTCAAAACGCTCAAAACTAATAACAAATGAAATCTCAGTATCTTCTTCTTTCACAATCGCCGCTCACTGCCTGTCGTTGCAATCATACTCCCAATTTTTCGACTATCTGTTTTGACAGCAAATTTGCCGCTGCCATCTACCGTCGGAAAATCAGATAGGTAAAATAAAATGTATGATCGCTTACCAATTTCTTAGAAACAATAACACTTTTTAAATTCGAAATCGTGTTCTTTTTCATATACATATGTGAGTAATGGGCGCAACAAAAATATAAAAGCATCTTCATAACTGGGCTGCTAAGAATTACGTGCCATTTTCTAAACAATCAAATACTAAAATAAATGTGCATTCCAAAATTACTTACTATCCTGTGATAGGTATGGGTATGATAGATGTCTTTTCGACATTATATAAAAACGCAAGAAAATTCTAAACAATTTGTACACGTTTAAATGACGAAGAGGTACGAGCAAATGTTTATTATACCCAATCCACTATTACTACTCACATCACCGCGAAGGTTATGTGGCGCGCTGGGGGGGGGGGGGGTCATGACCCCTGGACCCCCTGTCTAAGCGTCCGCATACATGACAAATGTTGTTAAGCTGATGAAGTATGAATTTTTTTGAATGCATCGAAATTTTTTTTGAATGCATCGAAATCCCAAGTAAGCCTGATTTATCTAAAAAGCCTTGACACAAGCAATTTTCCCCCAAAAAGACTAAGTGATGCCATCATACTTTACTCAGAAACTGTCAATAATTTTTGGTATTGCCTTCAATCGTACGCTCACCTGGAATCAAAACAATCTAATAAATTTGTAGGGAAGGTGTATGGTATACAATCTAATAGTATAACTGCAAGACCGGCAATATTAGTAGAAGGTAATTAATTGTGACATTTAACTTCTGTGCGCAATACATCTTCAATTTGAGTCGTTTTGATCATATTTCTATACATGCTCAGAGCATTTCAAACTGGACTTACTTTAGATAATTACCTAAATTATCATGTCACTATTATTGCTCTTTAAGATAATTAGATCCCTCGCACATAATTTCTTATCTAGTAAATTTCAGCAGCTTAGAGTAATTGCTGCAGACAGAACGATAGATCTTTTTTCGTTTACGGTATCAGGATTTGAAACTTCTTACTTACAGCAATTTCAAAACTAATGTCTTCAACTATTTGTCTAGCCTTAGCTGAGTATTTACTTGTGTTCTATACTGCAACCTCTAACAATCCATGCCTTGTTTTGAGCGATTTAATTTAATTAATGTTGTTAATGTCGTTTTCATTGCCTGTAATGCTTATAAAATCTTTCTTTTCGTATTCTTTTTCTTTGCTTTATTTGTTCTTTTTTTTATGTATGTATAATAATTTCTGTAAAAATTGCTACAGCAACTCACTCACTTGTACCACTTACTTAAATATTCTTTTTTTACTTTCCTTCCTGGAGTAATCACAGCTAAAGTGCGGTATGCTAGAGCCAAGGAATTCGACCAAGGAATTTTTCCACTTATTTCTTGAAGAAAAATTGACATTAGATCAAGAAATTTTTGACAATTGTGTGCTAATTTTGACAATAAAGAAATAATAAAGAAAGTGTCGAAATGGATAATTCCCAATGAAAAATCAAGATACACGTAAAACTATTTTTATTTGTCCATTTGTCATTTTAAAATTGATTTACCTCTTGCAAAATCGCCGTTCCTTCTCACAATTTATCAATTATTCCACCAACGTCAAAATTTCTTATAGAAATAAGTGTATCAGTACTTATCTCTTCAAGAAATATTGACATTAATGAATTTTTCGAAAAAAAACGACACCTTTTAGTCAATCGAGAAGCAGAGTTTTTCTGTTCGAATTTCTTGTGTCTAGCATACTACTTACCTCAAGGAATCGGCAAAGAAAAACATTCCTTGAGCATTCCATGACTTTTTTCTTACGTAGTTTTTGTACAGAAACACAAATTCCTTGGCTCTAGCATACCGGGCTTAAAAGAGCGACATCTCATATGTAAAGGGGAATGAGCATATTTTTCATACAACCTTAGGCCCGCCACCTCCAGACATGAGAAATGTCTTAAACAATGCATGAACATATTTTATAAAGAATATTTATTTCAATTAAGTTGGGGAAGCTTTTGCGATCGAATGTAGTTTGAGCGACTTTCTTGGGTGAAAAAGTGGACTTTTCTACTTCTCTTGAATACGCGGAATTGGTGCATCAAGAAAAATGAATACCTATGAAAAAAATGTTCACAACAGATTACGTACTAATGGCCATGGAAGAAATTACTGCAAAAATATACAAAAAATGTGCATGAAAATTGAGTTTTCGGCGACAGAAAGGCTCCGAGAAAGTTTTCTGAAACGGGAAAAAAAGTACAACACCCGATAGCACTCGGCGAGACCTTTAATTTCATGCAATTTGCGGTATTAGAACTGTTTTGAGTTTTTCGTATTTTATTGACTGAAATACGTTTTAAATATATTAGAATATTTAACAAATTGTAGTTTCTTCGTTTAAATCACTTCGGGAAAAGTAATTATGTGCTAGTGGGAAAGCAAAGTAATTTCCAAATAGAAAGTTTCATTCACTTTGATAAGGACGACTGAAATTGTGACGAACAAATTTGTGACAATTATCGCAAAATGAGACTAGCAACCAATTGACAGATAATTCGGCCATACCTTGTTAATCTTTGTATCATGCTTAGGACCTTAAGGCAGAAACACATTCAGGCCTCGAGACTTCCTCGAGGTGTTATCAAAATTTCCAACACGGACTTTTAATTCAGGAAATATAAAACCAAGCCTAGCAGCTAGCCTCAAGGCCTAAATTTTTCTCTCTCAGGCCTACTTCTGTCAACAGATTTCTTTTCTTTTTTTTAATTTTGTTCTGTCAAACGAGATATTTGACAAATAGGAATGACTTGAAATTTATAATCAACATTTTTGAAAACCAATAATAAATTATTTCTGTCCAGAATGTAAAGGAATTGTCGCGAATACTATCAAAATTACAATTACAGCACCTAGCCCCGTGGTGTCATTTTATTTTCAATTCTCTGAGGCAAACCTTGAGACGAGCTGCGAGGAAGCCTGAGAGTGGCCAGGCTGTGTTTCTGCCTTAAGGATTTAGATTCTGTACTAGATTTTCCAAAATGTACCAGATTAAACTTTAAAACCTCCCCTTAGGGCTTCCCCCGCTTAATTGAAATAAACATTATTAATAAGAATAGCTTGTTTCCTCAAGAGCATTCTTCATCTGCAGAGCTAATGAAAGCTCTAGTTTATTCATTAAAGTGCCCAAAACTTGTTCCATGTTCATTACAGACTTTTCTTCAGCTTCAGTTTCTTCCAAGCTATCTTCGAAAACAAACGTCTCAGGATTCTTTCCTTCCTCTATCAAAGCTTGTCTAAGTCGTTCGACGAGAACATTCTTTGCACCTGTCGTTTGTAATGACCGGTTCCCTAACTCCACTTTCAAATCCTGTATTCGAAGCTCCTCAGTTTGCGCCGCATTACTTTAATAATTCACTTACAGTTGAATATAAATTATTTTCCAGAATTTTCAAGATTTAACACAATTTCACGAAATTAATTACACTTTGAATTTCAATTGCCACCACTTTATTTCGCGAATTTATCCCACTTCTGACACCAGTTGTTGCGAGCGTGGCCTTTGGTTTATTATTTAAAACACAATATTAAATATTTAATATACAATTTCTTTATTTCACTCTAATCTTATACAATTCACAAACCTCCAATTAATCAACTCAACTTTAATTGTCGCAAACCAATTATAACACTTTCGCTTCTTTTATTACTTTCGCTTGTGTACACTGCAACGTCTAATTGTAAGACAAGACTCTTCTTTTGGCGGTGACAACTTTTTAATTTATACCCTCGAAGCTCTCCTGATTATTCTGGAGTGTTCTATTCCAGAATTGATTCATTCTATTCCTGAACCTTCCTGAAGATTCCATCATCGATTCCTCGAACCTGAAGTTGTATTCTCCCCATTGCCAGTAGATGTCACCAGTTGCCTCTTTCTATTGCACGTAACAATATGTTGCATCATTTAAGACATCTCTCATATCTGGAGGTGTCGGGCCTAAAATGGGCATTCCCCTTTGGTTAATAAATTTGATGTGAATTAAAATTTGTATTGAAAGAGCATAGAAAAATCGAGTAGCACAAAAAAAAATAATAAAAAAATGGGAATATAATGGGAAAAATAATCAAAAAATGGGAATCACAAAAATCATATAGTTAGCCGGAGTGACGTTATATGTTTATACACTATCTTTTATATTAGATGTAGTAACTTATATTGTGTATACTGTGGTCCCAGTCTAACTATATGGTTGGTAGAGGAACTGCATGTAATTTTTTTTTCTACATCAGAAAACCCTTGAGGAAGGGTAGAATTCTACCAGAGTATACTCGCAAAGTCATCGATGAGTTTCGAGACAGCCATCCTTTCTGCTTTTCCTGCCTCTTGGTGATTCGTATACGGTGTGCGTCCTGGCTTTTCGCCTTTGCTACACTTTATGGACGGTTCAGTGCAGCCAATTACCTCAGGGTCATTCATGGCAAGTTGACAAAAAATCACGAAAAGTGTGACAACACTATCACCAATTTTTTTTAAATTTTACATACATGGGGTGTTTATGAAAACAAAAATACAAATTAAAAAAATTTCTACTACAATGTGTATTTTGCGAGTTATGGCATTTTTAAATTTCGCAAAAATGCTGTCCTGCGGCTGGATTCTGATCGAAAAAAATGACAATGACATCGTGACTTTTTTCCGAAAATGCGATTCTTGCAACATGACTTCAGCCATAAAAAGTGACATTTAGCGTTAAAATATGACTTATTTTCGAAAGGCCGATGCCTAAAAAGCTGGATGACATGACAAATAACTTTTTTCATGACAATTTTTGCAACCGAAGTCACTTAGCCTTTGCCGCTGTGACTTTTGTCATATTCAAGTAATATCCTAGGTGGCGCAAAAGTAATGACCCTATTTGGATCAGCTACAACTTTTTTTCTAAATTAGAAAACTAGAATTAGTTTTTTATAAATGTATATTTGTGCCATGAAATTTCGTCGCATTAGGATTTGAAGATGATATCTCTTAAATGGTGACCTCCAGAGTTGATGAATATTTCAGCCTATTTATGACATTTCCATAACTGGCTGTAACACTTCCTGCGATAAGGTCCTTATTTCTTGATGAATGTTTTCTTTTAAGGTTGCGAGAGTCTGTAGCTTGCACACATATACCAGCAATTTCAAATAACCCCAAAGAAAGAAGTCCGGACAGGTTATATCGGGTGATCTTGCAGGCCAAGGCAAACCGCCAAAACGAGAGATAAGACGGCCTTGAAAAGCGTCCCTCACTAAGTCCATAGTGTCGCGCACTGTGTGTACCGTGGCGCCATCTTGTTGGAACCACATGTGCTCCACCCCAATTCGTCCAAACTGGGTATCAAGAACTCACACTCACGTAACATGGTTCTGTAGTGCTCGTCAATGACAGTTATCGCATTGCCTGCAGCGTCTTCGGAAAAATAGGGACCGATCACTTTTGCAGAACAGACGCCACACCATAAAGTAACTTTTAGAGGGTTTAAAGGTGTTTCTTGAATAATGCGCGGATTTTTAGTGCCCCAGAAGTGAGTATTCTGCTTATTGACATGCCCCGAGAGATGGAAATGCGCTTCGTCACTCATAACCAATTTTGAAAAAAAAAATCATCCTCTTCGAGGTTGAGGTTTATGACGCGCTGTCTGTGCTTTAGACGAGCTCGGTGGTCAGTAGGCAGCAGCTGATGAGTCTCCTGATTTTGTACAGAAACATCTTCAAGTCTTTGACCAAAATACGCTGCAGAGTCCGCCTGGAAATGCCTAATTGCGTGCCACGTCACCTAGTTGATGTTTCTGGACACTTCCACATCTTCGCGCACAGCATCGATATTTTCGGCTGAACGGACCGTTCTTGGGCTGCCAGACTTAGGTCTATCCAATGTTGCGCCAGTTGCTTCGAGGCATGTGTCAAAGCGCCGCATTGTGCGACCAACCGTCGACAAAATTCACACTGTGTTTTTATCACTGATGATAATGAATTATTCCGTAAAAACATTGACACGATTATTCCACGTTCTTGGGGAGTATAGCGGTCCATGTTTATTTTTAGTAATTTTACATTTATTTACTACACAATTTCCAATATCAGAAAGACGAGATGTCATATAAAAAAAATATAAGCAATTTCTTTAGTGCAATTACTTTTGCGCCACCCAGTATATATTGCCATAGTTACAAGTGATATCAAATATGTCAAGTATGTATAAAAATAATAAATATTTGTATTTATTATATTATTATATATTAATGTGTTGTTAAACAAAAACTCAATTTTGGAAGCAAACCGCAAAAGGACACGTTACTTTAGTTATAACATTTCAGCATTTATTTTACGAAATCCCTCCTTCTTTTGATACGCCTTCGCAATAAAACGTGCTCCATTACTTTGTTGTTCGCAATATTTTCAATCACTGCGCAATTGTCAAATTGTGGCAAAGTGACATTGTCCTTCCTTCGATATCATTTTGTCATTGTCATTTTAATTTTATCAGAATCCAGCCCCTGATCTTCTTTAAACATTCATATATATTTTTTTATTTAGGACAGTGAAATATGGCTCATTTGATTAATAGTATTTCAAGCTATCTAAGAAAAATAGAATCTTAAAAATATACGCGAAAAGGGACATCAAGTATAAGGATTTTATCCTTTATCCTTGAATATCCTGGAAGACGTACTTTTAATTTTGTTGATTTTCTTATATTTTATACCTTATATTATCTACTAAAACATATTAGATTTTCAACTTGGGATCTCGACGGGATCAAGGTGTAAAAAATCAAGAAAATTCCAGAAAAATACATTTATAACTATACCTACAAATAAAAAAAAAAATTGTTTCTATACAGGATGTCCTGTATGTGGTCTTGCATCTAAAGGCTATAGATAGGTCATGCTTAGACAAGCAAGGAAGGTGGGGGAAAGTCCTTAAGGTTTTCGAGATAAAGGTATTTAAAAATACTTGGGTATGGTTTTTTATGTATCATCCTGTAACTTGTTAACGTTGCAGCCCATGATGATTATTTAAAATTTTGTAGATTGATATTCGTTGGACCTCTCCAATGGTGTACAAATTTTATCCCTCCTCTTCTCCGTTTTGAAGTTATGGTTCAACAAATTTAAAATTTCGAATTTTTAACTCGGTTTTTTTAACTACTATATTTATCAAAAATACGTCATCGATGACTTCGCGAGTATATGTAAAGAACTTATGATTAGTTGCTATAAAAAATGCAGCAATAAACTGATCTGATCTGATCGACCTTATGGTCGATGAAATATACTGGGTCTTTCAAATTGACTTTTCAAAAGTAAATAATTGAAAGACATAGAATTCGAATTGAAACTGAAAAAGTTTTTATTTATTTTCGAAATACAATGTTTGCCATTTATACTCTAAAAAAGATATCTCCCATGTGACCACCTCTTGCGTCTCTACAGTACCTGATTCTTTTATCAAAATTTTCAATCACATTCTGGCATAATTGTGGCTCTATCTCACCAATAAGTCGAATAATTTTGGCTTTCAATGCTTCAACGTTTCGAGGATTATCATTGTAGACCTGTTTTTTCACAGAGTTTCGCCCCAGAGAAAGAAGTCTAACGGTGTCAAATCACAGGATCTTGAAGGCAAATTCACGTCACCGAATCTGGAAATAACACAGTCTGGAAACTTTTTATGCAGTAATTGCAAAGTTTCTCTGGCTGTATGACACGTAGCCCCACTTGTTGAAACCACATATCTTCAGTATCAATATTTTTCAGTTTTGGCCATAAAAAAGTTGTGAAGATGTCGCGATATCTTCCAGTATTATTTTCGAAAAAGTACGGTCCACTCACACCACCAGACAACAATGCACACCAAACAGTGTCTCTTTGTGGATGCGTTTGCCTCTATTGGATCACGCGAGGGTGTTCCTCTCCCCAAATACGGCAGTTTTGTTTATTAATGTAGCCACCGATCTCGTAATGTGCTTCGTCCGAAAAGATGATTTTTTTTTGCAAAATCGTCGTTTTGTTCCAGTATCCAATTGGCAAAGTCCCGACGCATGGAATGATCTTGGGCAGCAATTCTTGTGTCAATTGAAATTTCTTGGCCTTCAACGCTAAATCTTTATGCATAATACGCCATACAGTTGACTCAGAAAGTCCCAACTGTTGTGAACGTCGGGAAATTGACGTGTTGGGGTCAGCTGCAACATTATCACTCACATCACCAATATTTTCTTCTGAATGACCGGCACAAGCATACTGACGTCTTTCTCGAGCTTGTATTGCACCAGTTTCTTGAAATTTCCGCACATTATTACCAATTTGTTGCTCAGTTGGACGATTGTGTCGACCATAAACATCGTGTAATTTGCGAAATACATTTCTTACAGAACGACCATTTTCATAAAATAATTCAATAATCTCCATACGTTGTTGTAATGTATACGACTCCATTTTTATAAATGGTAAACCTTCAGCTGTCAAAATGACATATAATATGGGTGCGTTCAATGTTTGAAGTGTGTTACACAGGAGCGTACTTTTGAAAACTCAATTTGAAAGGCCCTGTAGTTTATTCTGATAGACGCCAAATATTAAAAAAAAAAAAAAACAGCGCGAGCTCTGCTGCACTCTGATATACTTGAATATGACAGTTTTCAGACTTTTCTCTTTTTTCAAACCGCTCTTCCAGAGGAACGGGTTGATTAAAAAAGTGACTGTAGCGGACCATTCATCATTTTTTTAGAACATACAGATAGGTAGGAATATTGTGAAAGTCTTTAAAAAATTTTAATTTAAGCCATGATTACGATCTCCAACCCAAAACTCACACAAAAACAAAAGTTCTACTAAAAATTCTCATAAGTCCCACAAGTATGTAATTGTGTGCGTTGGCTATTTGACTATTTAATTTGTACTACTGCAAAAAGAAAAAAAAAGGACATTTCCATTTGTAAAAAATCTAAATAAATCTTTTTTTTCTTTGCTTTTGGAAATGTTCGAAGTGAAGAAACTCCTTACAAATTTCCTACCTTTCTGCCACAAACCAAAGAAAAGATGCAAAAACAAAAAAACTGAGCAACTGCTCAATTAGGTTACTGTCAATAAATAAGATTTTACCTTTGAATATTGTCTGTATGCAGCTCTGTGCTTCTTTTCTCTCTGGTATACAGTCAAAAGAAAATTACCTGCAAAATGTTATGCAGCCGACATGGCTAAAATAAAAAGGGAAAAAGAGGAAGATGATGCGATGGCGAAAACCTGAGATAGAGGAAAAAAAGAAAATTGTAAACTTACTGATAAAAGTTTCACGTTTAAGGGCTGCGATAAATGAATTTAAAACCCCTACCGTCATGAACGTGTATTGGATTACAACAATCTTCTTGCTATAGCGTCCTCCTGTCCTAGTGCAGAGCAGAGTATCCTTGTTCACCTTTTCACGTGAGAAGTTGGAACGTGTCTTATTCTATGCAAAGGAAAGTAAACGACACCTTTCTCGGATGACTGGAAGTTGAAAAAGTTTCATGGGAAAACTCTTCTTTTGCTAACGAGAAATGATGGAGCTGAAAACAAGCGACAGTGTCAGTGCAACTTGACTCTTTGATTAAAGTTGTCACCTTTAATAATAAAATTTTTTCAGTACAGTAAGTGTGAAGCTTATTATAGTACAGCGGCGGCGGCTGGAAGGAACTACATAGGTATATATAGTGGGTGGAGTGGCATTGAATGTAGAATGATTCGCCACAAAAGGACACAGTTATCAAATTATTGTGTCTTGGAGAATTTGAATGAAATGCTTTCATTTTTGCAATTTGTTTGTGTGTTTTTGTGTATGTTTTTGAAATATTCAGGAGTTGCTGAATTAGGAGATGTTTTTTTTCAAGTTTAACTGTGTCAAGAAAGTTGTACGCCAATTTCTGAGCAAATCATCGTACTAGTCAATGGGCAGGAGTAGGATGCATTACGTTGGCAGTTGCACTGAACGCTGTCCAATTAAAGGTCTTTAGGATTATTGTCGATGACATTGGTTATACCATCTTAGAACACATTCTTAACATCGATTGTGTTTGCGTTCTTCATTGCTATCCGTGTTTAAAGTTTACCGCTAAATATTTTGACAGATAGAGGACATTTTGATCAATATTTATTAAGTACCGAAATTCGGAATTCTGAGCTCGTAATACCTATATGAGACAATATTATCTGAATTTAAAACTTGGAGGAAATTGTTCAAGAAAATAATTCAAATATTGCTAATAGGGAGTTTTCAATACATCGAAATCACGTAATTTCGCTGTTTCAGGATGATTTCGACGAAATCACGTAATTTCCAGTACAAAAAACTTAATCAAAATCATCTCATTTTTGCGTAATTTCACAGAAATTACGTCGGATATTACAAAAATTTGCCTGAACGCGGCCATTGTCGGTTTAAACTTTTTCTCAAACTGTATCATTTGACATTTGTTGAAGACATTTGTCAATAAATTTTTAAGGAAGAAATTTAAAAGTTAAATTTAACCCTTTCGATGATTCGTCAGAACTATTGGTAATGAAATCTCCAGTTGGTATTTCGAAGTCACTTTTTCTCCAAGAAAACTCTGCCCTAACTTTCCTTGACTCCGTTTTTTTTTGTTAAGATCTTCTATATATCCAATAAGTCTTTTTCTAAATACTTATCAAGCATATCAGCTTCAGCTTCAGGAACCACCTCAGAAATTTTATCCAAAGACGAGGAGATTTGGCACTCTTGATCTATCTGTTGAAATATATTATCGATATGCCACAAATATCATCGTCGTCATCATAATCGTCTTCTATATCCGTTAAATCGAACATTTCGAAAACCTCTCTTACATCGGAATCATTTCTCAAAAACCTTTTTCTGCCTGAAGTAAATATATTTCAAAAAATAATTTCCATCAGTGATATAAATAATTAATAATAGCCGAAAAATGCTTCATATTAATTAAGAAAAACTAGATTTGTTGCACACATGTGCAACAATTTAAAATTACAATATTCTGAAATTACATGAACATCACTTAGAAATTTATCACTATAATTTGAGCAGATAATTACTTAAACTTTGTTTAGCACTATTTTTAAAACACTTTTCACAACTTTTAAATTACATTTAAATTATTGCAAATTTTTTGCAAATTAAAGAAACTTCATTAGACAGCTAAACATAGAGTTGTCTCTTTCTTGAATATAATGCTGAGCTACTTCATGATACTCTGAAAAATCCACGCTCAAGCACACGAATTTTACAGGTATCAACACTTCCTGTTGTCTCTATATTCTAAGGTAAAAATACAATTTTTCCAGCATATAATATAAAAGTGTTTCAAAACTAAATTAAAACTCCTTACCTGTCATTAATAATTCTTTTATTAGAAGTTTTAAAGCTGGAAATAACAAACGAAAGATACGTAGCGACATCTCCTTTCTAAGACGTCAATGATTCTGGGCACATCTATTTATAAATAATAAAAATTTGTGTTGTAAAATTGCAACAAAATGACCGAAAGGGTTAAATATTATATTAATATTGCTGACATTTATTGACAACATATCCTTTTAATTACAAAAGTCTAGTTTATGTAATTAATTATTTTTCATGCCAATTTGATATTTAACCCTTTGCACTCCGTTGTCGCCGCTGCGGCGACAATGTATCGTAAGCTACTACTCCATTGGCGCCGCAGCAGCGACATCAAAAAAAACCATTGTTTTTTTATTTAAATATATATTTTTTTTTACCATTTTTTGTGATTGTGTTCGTCTTGATGTCGCACATCTTTTAATGATGT
This sequence comes from Dioctria linearis, assembly GCA_963930735.1. NCBI lineage: Eukaryota > Metazoa > Arthropoda > Insecta > Diptera > Asilidae > Dioctria > Dioctria linearis. The sequence goes on from OZ005742.1 coordinate 242,566,490, forward strand.
TGGTTATTAGGAGAAGGGCTCGCATCCGGCGGGGCAGGAGGGCAAAGTTTCAACTTCTTTTGCTTATAACTCCTTATCGAAAACGCGCACAGAGCTCATTAAAGACTTAAATGAAAGCTACCATAGGGGGCTACTAGTGATCGCTGAGAGGTGGTTAGGTTGGGGTCGCTGGTAGGCGAGGAGGTGGAATGGAGGGAGCCTAATTCTCAATTTTTCGTCCTATACATGTACAAAAAAGTTTGCAGGTGTAATCTCCGAAGACACTTATCTGATTTACTTGATTTCAAAACGGTTTTTAGACAATCGCCTAGAAGGACAAATAGGGTACTACGTTTTTTGATTTTTTTGGAGGGGGAGGGGAAACGGTGGGGGTATTTAGTTTTACGCTAATAACTCAGCCATGTCAGCTCGGACCATAGTGGTGTGGGTACTCAAATCGCATTAAAAGCATATTAGAGTTTGTACTAGATTTTTCAAAAACGTACTAGAATAACTGTGTATCCCTCTACAGGGAGCGCAGTATACTTTCTAAACATTTTCTAAAACCGCCATAATTCTTTGTTTTCACTTCTCCTTCGATCTCCCTACCCACTTTTTTAGTACGTTACCTTTTTTTTCTAAATTATGTACTAGATTCTTGCACGGTAAATCACCTATAACTTGGTAGGGTTAAGTCCGATTGGAAAACCGATTCCACTGTTCATCTCAAATTCGTGCCAGCTACAATTCGTTGAAATTTTTTTTTTTACAGGGGGTACTTTAAAGGTGCGGGGTAGGTACCTCCGGAGGGTGTTCTTCCAATTTGACATATCGCATATCAAATGAAACGTTTCACTGAGTACTGTCGAGTGGGTTTATTTTTTTCCAATTAAAAAAACTTCATCGAGACGTTTTTTCGCCTAAGAACCCATTTTCATACAGCTAGGTCCCCTTCCGCCGGGTTCCTACATTTCGCATATATTTGATCAGTTCTTTCTTTAAACGGCATAAGTGCCCGCTGTGAACAAATTTTTCATGGGAAGTTTTTTCCCTGACGACCATTTTTCTCCTTCAAAAGGATGCATTTTTTCTCTAGCAAAAACTAAGTGCATACTCACGTTGAGCCCAGTAAATTTTCCAGGAAAAACTTGAAATCAGGTCGAGGCATCGTTGATTTTATATTGAATCGAGGCATTGTTGTCTGCCTCGAATATGCATAAAATTTATAAAGAGAAAATTTCCAGCAAATTTTTCACTCAAAAAATAATCAAAAGGAATTTTGGAAATCTTAGTATATTTAGCTGAATTATGGGGTGGAAATGGATTTTTACACTTATACACACTTAAATTGAATGGAATAGAGTTTTTTAGGGCCTAAAAAATTCCAGATGTTTATTGGGCGGGAAGGGAGGGGGGACTAAATTTGACTAATCTAAATAATTTTCAAATATGTATTTTTTAATGCAGTTTGAGTACCCACATGCCTAAGCGGCGAGGCGAAATGGCTTAGTTAAAGCAGCCAGAGTAAAATGGCCGTTATTTCCTCCACCCCCGATCGAAAAAGGAGAACCGTTTTCAGTAAAATTAAATCGGTTTCTTTTTGTGAGAGCTTCAGGGTTTTCAATTTTTGCATATGTATGGTGGAAAAAATCGTGATCCGGACACCACCGTAGACTCCGCCCCCTTTCCATCGAGTACTTGAAATTCGTACCAATGATAGCCCCCGCTGGGAACTTTCATTTACGACCTCAAACTTCGAGATACGCCACTTCCTTCATGAACTATAAGCATTTGAAGTTGAAACTTTGCCGCCCCTCCGAGAGCTTACGCCTCCCGATAAAATGGATAGGGGGAAAGAAGCGCCCAAACTAGAAGTATGTAAATACCAAGTTTGGTAAAAAAGTGTTTTTTCGAAATTACCCCCTCCATTTTCGAAATCCGAAATCGAAAGTACCCTATGGAACAATAAATTAAGTTGTGAATCCAATCACATAAGAATCATAGTTTGTTTGTTAAAAAGCGTAGGAGGAGATAGCTTTCTACGAAAAGACGAAGTGGGTTGTGATGAAAAAGTAGCTTTATTTTAATCTTGTGTTTGCGGAGAACCGCTACGTCGACGAAATTTGCCACCCAAACGAAAATCGTTCACAACAGACCGCTAATGCATTCGCTAGAAAGAATATATATATACATATATGTACATATATGCAACATGAAGGACAAAAAATCCCTTTTTAATAGTAAAAACGTCGGTATGAAGTTTACAGGATCAAAACAAGAACATCTCCACTCGATTACACACCCTTCCCTCTTTAATTTGATACCCCACACGGTACATGCCGCCACCCCCCCCCCTCCAAACCACAAGACAAATTTTTCTTCGTCTATCTTCTTCTACCGAATACCACAAATCCATCTAAAAAACAGCATTCCTCTATGACCATCACACGATTATATTCCGGAGTAGCTGGTAGCCCATAGTAAAAATTGTTCGGAGTTACTGATAGGTCGGAGTCCAATGGGTTAAGTCAAACGAAATCATCTCAGCGGTAGTGAAAACACCTAACATTGATTTCGAAATCACTTCATCAAAATTAGTACGTGTAGTGAAAACGCTCTATAACGCTTTTTTGGTATTGACGGATTATGTTGAATATTTTTTTAGAAGCCCTAGGGCTATAAGCTTTGAGCGTAATTAATTTTTTTGATTGTAGGAGGAGCTATAGATTATCTTAGAATCTGAAATTTTTGTTCATTAGCTAATTTAGTTATGTCAGAGAGAATAAGGATTTTAGTTAAACTACCTAGCTTAGAATGGCGTATTTTCAATTTCCAAACATATTAGGACGATTAAAATTGTATGAAAAAGGACGCGCCGTCTGTCGAAAGGAGGATGGTAGTTCAAATTTAAAATCTTAAATACGTCTTCATTAATATTTTTTCCATTATTACTCTTATCATTCTCCTATTTTTATATATTGTAACTATACAACAGCAAAGCAATCCTACTAAATTATCAACTTTCTGCTTATACTCAATCATATTGTAATCCTGATGTGTAAGTCAAAACCTTTGTGCCCAAAAGATCGAAGAAATAAATCTATTGAGAGAGCACTTCAAAAGTATACGAAGACAACAAGAAGAGCACTCATTAACAATTTCCACCTGTACTTGATAATAATAATTTCAGGTTTTTCGTTGTTTAGGTATAATAATGGTAATACCTACTCCTTCTCCTTCGCAATATAATACAGAGGGTAAAAATGAAGGAAAAACAAAGCCCCTCTATCATTTCTATCAGACCCTCATGCTAAGAGGATTTTCTGAATCATCTGATTTTTCTTTTGTGCAAACCTCTCACGTAGGACATGCTCACGGACGAAGGAGGCACATATCACAATAATAGCTCTTGTGACATTCTAGAAGATGTTTAGAATAAAATTTTCCGAGGGTTGAATGGCATTATGTCATGTCATAAGTTGGGGATATGTTTAACATAAGAAAATACCGCTTGATTCGCCTGATTCAAAGAAATTCACCGCCTACTGTGCATTTGCGTTTTTTTTTTCACAGGAAGGGTGTTTGGGAAGGGGTTGGGTATAATTCTTATTTGCATATCTACTTGTAGAGGCAACATAAAAAGAGTTTTTTTGTCTTCGAATTTTGCCAAGAAATCTATAGCAAAACCAGCAGGAAAAGTACTTTTCATTTTAAAGTGAGCAAAAATGACTAGCCCGTCGCCATTAACCAATTTTGAAGACGTTGACTTCTTTTGAATATTGAAAGTGGCTGTTATATAAATTGGTGGTGAAATATATGGCTAAAAATAGAGACTGACGAAGTATTTTGTTTTTTTTTTAATTAGGAATTAAGTCGAATTGGGAATTGTATAATCGTCGAATTGTACATATCCTATGGACTGACCTTGTTCTTAGCAATTGATGTCCAATTTCAACATGACATGACAATTCTGGAAAATCTCGTGACCATACAGATTAGACCATACTTGGAGGAGAACGAATTACTATGCAAATGGCAGTCCGGGGTCCGGAATGGTCATATTACTACCACCGCTATTTTAAATATAACTGAGGACATATGGGACTATCTGACTGTGCTGACTCTTCTGGATTTTTCCAAGGCTTTTGATTCCGTCAATCACCAACTTCTTGTGAATAAACTTCGTAACTTCGGTTTTTCAGAAGCCACGATGAGATTTTTCGCTAGTTTCTTAACGGATAGATTCCAGCAAGTGGAAGTAGATGGCCAGTCTTCTTCGTTTCTTCCAGTCTTGACGGGGGCTCCTCAAGGTTCATTGAATGGCCCCATTCTGTTCTCCATGTTTATTAATGACATCTATGAGTCCATAAATCATTGTCATATTCATATGTATGCAGATGATATACAACTTTATATACAAAGACCATTGGGACTAATTGAGGACGATGTGTTCCGGCTGAATGAAGATCTGTCTGCTATTTTACACTGGTCTCATGTAAATCAGCTTAAACTGAACCCGCAAAAGTGTAATTGTATTGTTATTTATAAGGAAAATCTTGATACCTCCTGTTTTCCTCGTATCGAGATTGGCGATTCCATTATTCCTTATGAGTCTCAAGTTAAAAATCTTGGAGTTGTAATTAATAAGGTCTTTGATTGGTCCGATCACGTTAACATGTTGACAGGGAAGATTTATGGCGGATAGAGAAGACTCTGGGTTACTGCTCATTTTATTCCCCCATCAACCCGCGTGAAACTTATCAGGGCATTGATGGTTCTTATTATAACCTTCAGCGATGTCGTGTATGCCGGCCTGGATTCCAATACTAAGCGCAAGCTTCATGTGGCTTATAATGCCTGTGCTCGATACGTTTTTCTTCTTAGGAGATATGACCATATTTCACCATACTCGGGAAGAATTTTGGGAATTAGCTTGGATGCTCATTTTCAATACAGGATTTGTGTGTTTATTAATAAACTGCTTTTTTTCCGCCAACCTCAATATTTGCATGAAAAACTGCGCATGAGAACATCAGAGAGGTCTAATAACCTTATTTTGCCACGTTTCTCTTATTTGCTCACGGAGTCGTTCGTTTTTCGTCGGCGGTGTGAGGGTATATAATCAGATTCCTGTCGAGATTAGGCGGGCGGGCGTTGCGGGCAATTTCAAAAAATTAAAATTTCTTTTATTTAATTATTTATCAACGGGGCAAGATTAATATGAACAAAATTTATGATATGTTTATGTTTCCTCAATTGTATACCCTTATCTCTGTTAAATCTTTTATACAATTTTTATTAATTTCTCTTCGGCTGTAGCTTACCGCTTACCTTCTGGTGCTTTAGCTTTCATTTGGTATTCTTGTTGTTTTTTTTTTCCCGGTGATGTTTCCTTCTTCTTTTTCTTCTTATTTAATTATTACTTATTACTTTTACATTTTTACTTCTTGTACTTGCTTCTCACAGTTTACATATTTATAGCTAACATTTCGCTTTTAATTGCGTTGTTTAATCTTTTCTTTTATATAATTTGCATTTTTATATTTTCATTATTCTCTACCTTTATTAATAACTTACTGTAGGTCTAGTTGTATTTTACGTTTTAATTAAATTAAGTGTTATTCTATTAAACTATACTTTCCTTGTGCTAGTTTAAGGATTTATTTCTTGTTTGCACAATTTGTGTAATAATAATAAATATGGGTAAATTGAAAACTATTCTTACGAAAAGTCAACAGTCTTATCACCCCCAGTTTAGTTGATTCGAACTTACGAAGTTGTAGAGGTGGTCAAATAACCAACAGATACACAGTAACAACACTTTTTTATTGCTGACTACTTGATCGTTTATAATGTGAATCAGGTCAACCAAGATAAAGTGGTCGCCATCATTTTTACACTTGCCATACATATATGCTGCATTGACTACCGCAATTTTTACAATTTTCATTCAATTAACAACCCCCCTAACCTCTAAGCAACAATTGAAACACAAAACTATAATTTTAGTAATAACAACATGTGGCATAGAAATCCTTTTGTATAAACTGCATTGAATTTAATATGAGGAGTTCACAGTTTTCAATTCACGTCTCATTTTCATGATTTTCTGAGAAGTTTCCGTCTTTTGGTGTTGAAAACGTTTTTGAAAAGGGAACAAAAAAAAATCTAAAGGAATACGATAGATGGATACACTTCAAAAGAAATTTTCGATTGAGAGCTTTGCAGCGATTTTCCCTTTTGAGAGCAACTTTCTGGAAAGGATTAAGCGCTAAGGCAGCACTTAATCTATTGGTGGTGCGATGTTAACATAGGAACTAGAGAAGACAGAACTGAGCACATAGACAACTAATGTGAAGCTACATAGTAGCATGATGGTGCTGGTTTACTTTCCACAAAGTGATTTTATTCAAGTGTAAAACGATTTAAATTGGATCGGATCGTTTCAGGGACAACACACTACATACAAACAGTCTTTATCTGAATAAGGCCTCTAAAAAGAGATTCGATTTATGTGAATCAGCATATCGCCCAGTTACATGAATTGATTTTGCCGAAGGTTTAATCAAGCTTTATGCAATTTTGTTTGGAGATTTTTAAAATAGAAATCTTTTTGAGAGGTATTTTATTTTTTACACCCAATTGTGCTTTTTAAAAATTATAGGAAATTAGATATACTTTTTCTAGACAAAATAGGTAGATAATTATGATATTTTTGATGAGACAATTGTGAATATACTCTATCTCGAGAGTGGCATTATAAAGAAAAAATATAAAGTAAAATTCAAGTAGAAATTGTTGAATTTTCGAACTAAAATCATCTTTAGCAGCCGACTACTACTCCGAGAATCATGGAATCCTCTCCGGTTTTTAGGCTTATTTGGAATTCTGATATTCCAAAATTAAATGTTAATACGAATGAAGCAAGCATAATTTAATTTATGTGTAGAAATTCAATTGAGTATAGTTGAAAAAGAAGAAAAGTATTATCAAGTGTCAGTCAGTTTTCGGGCTTTTTATAGATACTTTATTTTAATTCATTTGAACAGGTTTTTTTTTGTTTACCTCTCAATCTACATCTATATTTCATTGTAAAATTGAAGTTTTTTTGCAAATTGAGCGTACAAGTATCGTATAATAAATAACATAATTCGTCAAGTCTAGACTTTCACGTGATTTATGACATCTCATTTTTATTCTACCTGTGGTTGCTGCCTGTTGCGTATAATCTTCCAGTTAATTTATCGGATTTTTTATCTAGGGGAAAGGTGGGTAAAGTAGCTTTCCACTCTAAGGAAAATCATTTTTCTCGCGGCCATCTATATTAAGAAAATTACAAAAGATATTACCTGCAGCAACTCTAAACAGTTTAGAACATTACAATATTTTTATTTTCTATTAAATAATTATTTTGTATGGTAGATGTGAGTTCTATCTCAAGTATGCGTAATGGCCACTTTACCCGAACAGGTCCAGTAAAGTGGCCAGCGACTGGCCACTTTATCCATATAGGTTAATAAAGCAGTAAATAGTTGTGACGTGTCAAAGAAATATTTATTGAAAAAAATATTGAAATTCAAGGAAACCATTTGAAAACTTCAAGACTATTTAAACTTAACAAAATAAGATGTTTAAAATATATTATATGTTTTTAAAGAAATGTTTAAATTCAATGGAACAAGCAGCAAGATCATTGTTTTCAGGAACGGTGGGAATGTCAGATACCTCTGCTGCAATAAAATCTGCATCAGAGAACACATTTGTATCGAAAGGAAAAATCCCACACTTGCGAAATCCTTTTATAGCTGTAGCTGGCAGAGCTGCGCGCAAAAATGCCTCTCCAAGATGTCTACTGATTTGAAATTGTGTTATAACTCTTGCAGGGCTGTTACGAAGAAACTTCTCACAAGCTTGAACGTAGAACGTTTTGAAAGGTGCCATAAATGATACATCTAGTGACTGCAGCTTTTGGCTGCAATGTACATACAACAGTTGTATGGTTGTGTCTGGCCTTTTCTATGAAGTCTATGTTTTTAGTGTGGGTAGCATGTCCATCCAGAATTAGAAGCATTGGATCTTCGGCTGTATGCTTGGCGTGTTTCAAGAAATGGTCAAACTATTGCATGAAAATATCTGTCTGCATCCATCCAGTTGGATAGCAGGCAAACTCAGTTCCAGGGGGAGCTCCATCTTTAAGTTCAATCTTCATTCTTTTTCTTGGAAAAATCACAAAAGGAGCAATGAAGGGTTCCTCCTGCGGACATGCATACTGCAAATGTGGAAAGCAAGCCTCTTTTCGATGAAGTAATAGCACCGACTTGGCGCTTTCCCTTAACCGAGAAAACTTTGGTGTTTCGGGTTTGAACCGTTAAAAGGCCAGTTTCATTGACATTATATACTCGATGAGCAGAATGAAAGTGTTTGTGTTGCACTGTCTTAAGGATCTTAAAAAATTTGTTCACGTTAGCTCTATTAAATAACTGTGCCCTGGGTATTGAAGTGGACTCTGGTTTCCTAAGAGCAATATTAGGATGCCGTTGTTTAAGTCCTGATACCCAATCTTTGCGTGCCAATTTCTTTTCTTTGTTGAATCGATGCGGTATATTGTTTTTTCGGCAAGCTGAAACGCCAAGTGGCGTAGATCATTCAGTGATATGCCATAAAATCGTTGTTCCATGTCAAAGATATGATTAAGGAGTTCTTCCTCTTGTTTTTGGTTAAATACACACCTCTAGCTCCCAAGAACCTTCTTTTCTTCAATCGCACCGCGATTTTTTTTTGAGTACCCTTCTTTTAAGTGAAAACTTGGTGGAACATTAAATTGTTTTGCTGCTGTAGCAAATTGCATTTTATCTATTCTTACTGCTTCTATGGCCTTTTGCATTGCCTTCGACTCCCATGACTATTAGGTTGACTTTCTTACATACTTTGAGGGCATATAGCATCCTATAACAAGAAAAACTCGTTGCAACATGGCTTTGGTGTCATTAGGTTATTATTACATTATTATAACATACATTTATTCTAATATTGTAATGAATAAACTGCAAAGCATGCAGTTACATACTTTATTCATAAATAAAAATTGTCGGTCAGGTATAGTGGCCACCTGGCCACTTAAATGGCCACTTTGCCCGTTCGGACGCCATTACGAAAAATGTGGTCTGCAGTCAAACCTAGTTGAAGAGACTATTTTCAAGGCAAAAAGCCGGCGTTGCAACAGTACTACACCAAATAATTATAATTCTGCTTAGTACTAAACTAACAGAAATAATATTAGCCACTTACCTTACATCAGACAGGTGAAAAAATACAAAAATGTACCTGCAAACGCAGAAGAGCAGCTTTCACTTGCAGGGTTACTGACAGTACTGACGGCTATCTGCTTCGATAGTTTCACACATTTCCCGCAATGCTGAAGCATTCTCCAACGGAAGAAATCACGATGGCCCCTTTACCCGCCCTGGCCACTTTAACCACCCTTCCCGTACTATCTGTTATTCTTTATTTATATTCATCTGCTGCAGCTCACATGTGAAGTGAATTTAATCCACCAGATAAGGCTCTCGACTTAAGGCACTTTCACATCACACACAAGAATCGAAAAATGTAAACCGAAAAACCCAATTTATTCCACTTTCAAACAAGATTTTTGCTCCAATGATTCATAAAATCCAGAGAAATAGGATAAACTAATAATTTTACTAATAAAATAGTATATTTATTTTAGAATTTTTAAGAAAACACAACTTTTATGATTTATCGGACGAATTTTTCCGCAAAAAAAGTTTTTCGGCCGATAAAACATAAAAGTTGTATTTTCTTTAAAATCTGAAATATATAGGTATAACTATTTTCTCAGTAAAATTCTTAGTTTATCCTATTTCTCTGGATTTTATTAATCATTGGAACAAAAATCTTGTTTTAAAGTGGAATTGAGTTTTTCGGTTTACATTTTTCTGTTCTTGTTTTTGATGCGAGGGTGCCTTTAAGCCCCGTTTTTCTACTGCCATCTATTTGTGAGCTTTGTGTGCCATAATAAATTGGTATCTTTAATACATATCGTCCGAATTGCGCCTAAATGTATGTTTTGGACATTTTATATCAACAAGAATAATATGGGTTTCAAGTGCGATATATGCCTCTATAGAGAACGGGAGGTGGTGATTCTTGTAAGTCGTACCTAGTTATTTGGTGGAACTTTAATGTGTCTGGAAAAATTATTAAGTTGAATTAGTTCGTCAGTTCAGTCAACCAAATATCTTGGACTAATGATACCTGTGATAAAGCTTTACATCAAAGTACAACTAATACAGTGACCTATAGGACTTATAAGAATGTCACTACTGTCGAACTTTCGGCGAACTGCAATCAGTTGGCGCGGTGTGATCGTCTCTGAACTACAACCGTATAATACCTGACATGCCTGCTGCACGAAGAGAAAGTTATTGGTATTTCGTCAGAACCCCGTAGCTTCGTTTGCGAAAAATAAATTGTTAATAAGTTCGTGACTTGGATCATCAACCAAATCGAACATAATTAACTAATTTCATGTACGAAAGAGTCTAAGACTGAAAGACAAAACAAAAAATGCTTACGGCGCTACTTATTTGTGATAAGACTTGATTAGTGGTCGAAGTTCAAAGTGATCTTTCAGTCCAGTAACCATAAAGCAAGAGTTTTTTTTTTATTTCGTCTACATATTTAATAATTAATAAATGAGGAAACGTTTATTATGGAATTTCTTTAAAAAAAGTTAAAAGCCCAATGGATTTTTATAAATTCTCCTTTATTTATTATTTGTGAGGAGATTGATGGATTTTTACTGTACTGCCGAAAGTAATTTGAAGAGTAAAATGACGTGCGCGGTTCCATTGGCCATGCATGTAGCGATAAAGGAATGAAAGTTATCCGAAATTACGGCGATGCTCGAGTGAGTCGATATGAAATGTAATTACCACATCGCCAATGAGCTGGAAGGTTCTCTTCTGGACAATATCCAATGAAGCTAAGGCTGTGCGACCAGCCCCTGCCCAGATGTAAGAATTGTATTCCATTCTAGGTCTTATAGGACTAGTAGAGGAGCGCTAGATTTGACGAGCTAAAATATTTTTTTCACCTTTTCAGAAATCCAAGATAATTGGATGCTTTTTTGGGAACAGAGAAGATGTGATCTGTCCAGCTTAACTTTCTGGAAATATTAATGCCAAGAATTCTTAGTGATGGTAAATCAGAAATTAATGCTCCATCGAAAGAAATGGGAGTGGTTAAGTTTTGATATTGTTTTAATGAGATGAGACAGTTTTGGGTCTTAGATGCATTGAATTCAACCCGATTCGTTTTGACCCAAGCAAGGGTACTGCCTAGCAGGGGTCTCCAAACTATGGCCCGCGGATACTTTTAATTGTAATTAATGATATGAGATTTTTCCTATCAATTTACAATAAGTTACATGTACATAGTAGGTAATTCACAATTAAACATTAAAATTATGATCAAGTTTACTAGTGGAAATTTACAAGCAGCGACTTTAAATGCTCATCACTCAATTTGGATCTGTAAATACTTTATGTACATATTCTTCATTTTGGAGAATGTTTTCTTCACACAGATAGGTAGTAAAATTCCAGCAATGATTACTACCCGCCATGATCGCTACCCTGCAAATCGAATCATTTCCATTTGAATTTCTGGGGCAAGGGTTTCTATATTGACGTTAAAAGGATTTTGAAAAATCTTGATATCAAAATCTGAAAAACGAGACTCAAAATTTATTTTCAAAGCAACGAAAGTTTCACTTGCGAAATCTACCGGAAAGGGAGTCTCAGTGAGTGACACATTTTATGTTCAATTGAGATTGAAATTCTTTGTCGAAAGGATTTATTATGAGTGTATAAATCAGACAGAAGCTGGTTTTCTTCTTGTAATTTTAAATTAAGGTCATTCATATGTTTAGATAAATCTGTATAAAATGATAACTTATAACCACTCATTGTTTTGGAACTAGCCATATGACGAATCTTTTCATTCAAGAAAATTTTTATTATTGTTCGGAGCTCAAAAAATCTCATCAGAGCTTTTTCGCAGCTAAGACAGCGTACTGCAGTATAATTTGACTGGTTATTTTCTCCAATCTCTTCAATAAACTCTCAGAATTGAGGAAGATTGAGCATATGTGATCTAATATAATTAGCAGCTGACATGGCTGGCTTTAAAACCTCTGAAATATCCATGAATTTGCCCACAAATACTGTTGATGAATGATGCAATGTACGATTAGTGGTTTTGATCCACCGTCATTTTGTTACGAGAGCAACAACACCTTTATTATTTCCACATATGAGTATGTTTTTGCCACCATCAGTCATTGACATATATACATAATATGGACTGACTACGTTAATAGAAATACACTGCAAAAAGTCAAATAGAAAGTTAAGCAGTCTATATTATACAGGGTGTCCCGTACGTACCGCATTTCCTTTATACCCCGGATTCCTCACTCAATTTCGAAAAATAAATTGTATGGAATTAGAGCCTGAAAATGCACGGTGTGTGCGGTAGGGGGGTTTTGTGATTTTGGGTGCTTTTTATCCTAATACCATGTAACTTTTTTGTTATACACCCTTTGAAGGTGATTTGCATCTCAGGTGATAGTTAACCCTCTACGGTTTCCAACAAATGCCCAACCACATCTCTACTCCCTTTTCGTGGGCAGTTATAGGATGTCAAAGTCAAAAAATTGGATAATTTTGCAATTTCTTTTCCAATTTTAACGATTTTCCCGCCAAAATGCATGATAACTATACAGTTTTATGACAAGATTTAAAGACCCCGGAATGTTACCTTTAATTTGACTATGCGCATGTACCTACCTAAATGCTACCGTTATTGAGATGTTCCCGTTTTTATGGTGCATAATTTCATTAATTTTGCTAATAATAATAGAAATCGCGCCTAATTTTATGCAATTCCACGCAAATTAGCAAAATTCATGAAATTATGCATCATAAAAACGGGAATATCTAAAAAACGGTAGCATTTAGGTAGGTACATGTGCAGGATCAAAAGAAAGGTAACATTCGGAGGTCTTGAAATCTTGCAAGAACGTGCAATGCTTGTCTTGCTTTTTAGCGGGGAAATCGTTAAAATTGAAAAAGGAATAGCAAAATTTTCCAATTTTTTTACTTTAACGTCCTATAACTGCCGACGGAAAGAAGGTAGAGAGGTGGTTGGGCATTTGCTGGAAACCGTAGAGGGTTTACTATCACCTGAGATGCAAGTCACCTTCATAAGGTATATAACAAGAAAGTTGCATGGTATTAGGATAAAAAGCACCCAAAATCACAAAACCCCCCTACCGCCCACACAGTGTATTTCCCGGCTCTCCTCCCATACAATTTATTTCTCGAAATTGAGTGAGGAATCCGTGGTATAAAGGAAGTGCGGTACGTACGGGACACCCTGTATATGTCAGTGCCATCATTAGTGATACACTTCAAATTTTTCCATTAAAGATTGTTTTTTTTAACAGCATTTTACAACTCCGTTAAAAATATCTCTTCGGCATGACCGCGAATACTATGAACGTCAAAGTTCTTCATACACTTCATAATTTTTATCTATCCCTAGAATAAGTGTCGATTTTTGTCAGTAAATTGAGTTAATATATTTTCAGCAATATCATCTCAAGCCACAGTGTTTGCTCACAAACTAATGTTTTAAAAGAAATTTTCTTTTTTTGGCCACATTTCTTCGGCAGTTGCAATCGATTAATGTCGCTATTGACTGAGCCATGCAGAAACTATAGCATGAGTTGCTGCTTCTTGTTCAACATTTACTGAGATTTCAAACCGCGTTTCAAAGATTAATATTCTTCTAATGGTGGGCTTCCTGTAAATTTTGACTAGTTCTTAGAATATTTTAGCCCCATAATGATGTTTTATATTGTATTCTTTGAGCGCTGATATTGCTTCATTGCAAATATACACATTGCCTTATTACTTGACCCAATCACGAAATATTGATTTCCTCATTACTCTTTGATTATTCTGCTCTTCTATCTATCTTTCGTTTATTTTCCATATTTACACAAATCCACAAAATAAGCACATAACTTCAAATCAAAATAATGTGGTACTTTCACTAAGACTCAAAAACTAAAACACACTAGTTTGCTTTCCAAATAACACTTATCGCTCCAAATTCAAGCTTTGGAACTGTCCAACTGTCGGTTGTCTTCATCGATGCTCGAGAATACTAGAGTCCTCCTGACAAACAATCACGCAGCGCAGGACCTTTCCATAACATGCTATAGCTCTACTACTCGCTAAAAGATGGCGTTGTATCCTTCCCAGTCGCCAGCGGGTCCGAAACGAAAATTTGCGTGCTATTCAAAACTACCGTATGTTGGTATGATGAGCTAGCTAGCTAGGTCTTGGCCCCTGGGACTTAGTGGAGGCCCTTAGGCTAGAAAGGTTGGACACCCTGGTCTAGATTATTATTCAATGATCTAATCTCTGGAGGTCGCAAGAATGTCAAACGAGTAAGCGAAATAAAGGGTACTGTCATCAGCGAAACTATGGATAGAATTAAAAATAAAGCAAAGTAGATCATTAATGAAAATTAAAAATAAAGATGGCGAGATAACCGAGCCCTGCGGTACACCGGTATTTTATTTTATTTGATTTATTCATGACTTTATAGCGATAGCTTATAGACTAAAGTCTGGATTAAAAGCTACCGGTTAATTAGAATTCATTTATAATACAAATTACTAACTATGTGCAACAGTATAAGAATAACTTAAAAATAGAGCAAGAAAAGTTTTAAACAAGTGGGAATTAAAAAAAAAAGGAAAAGAAAATCAGAAAAAGAAAAGAAATATATTAAAAAGGTAAAAAGGATACAAGAAGGATGGTGGAAAAAAATACATTTAATGGGTAGTGCAGCGATTATTCAGAGAGGGGAGTCCGAATCTCATTTCTAATGATTTTTCGAAAGGTGCAGAGACTAAGACCGAGGATATCGATTTCGTTAAATAGGTCGTTATGATTTTTTTGGATTCTATAACAAGGGGATTTATATCGTAAATTGGTCCTGGCAGTAGTCAGTTGAAAAGTTAACGGGCAGCGGGAGGGGAGAGACAAAATGCTTTAAGTTTAGTAATAGGGTTGGATGCCAGACTCGATCAAAGGCCTTTGAAATATCCAGAGCAACGATCCTGGACTCACAAAAATTATGAAGAATACGCTTGCAACGTTCCGTAAAAAAAGTCAGCGAAGTCTCCAGATGGACGGTCAGCTCGCAAGCCATATTGTCGATCGTTGATGAGTTGATTAGTTTCTAGATAGTTTATTAATTTGGAGTTAATGGCAGATTCAAAAACCTTAGAAAGAGTCGAAGTGATTGCAATTGGTCGATAATTTGAGGGATCGCTACCCTTTCCTTTTTTTTTTGGGATTGACTGAACGTGGGCTAGTTTCCAAGCAGTTGAAAAAATTTCTGTCGAATAAAACAACTAGAATAGTTTGCGCAGAGGTTTAGCCAAGGATGAGCCGCAGCTTTTAATCTAAAGGGGCGAGAAACCATCAGGAGTTGCGGCTTTGGAGACGTTGATCCCCTTAACGACCCTGAACACATCTTGTACGGATGTTAATTGACTCTTGTACACATCCACGCAGGAGATGCAAAATAGGTATCTGAGAAGTGGGTGGAAGATGGAAATTTGAAGCGAATCTAGCTGCTAAAATAATTACTTTATCCAGGGAGTTAACAAATACTGCACTATTATTAAGTAGTGAAGGTATAGAGGAACTGCTGAAGTTGTTCCTGATAGTTTTGACCATGGACTAGAAACCTTTACTACCTGTGCGGCTTACCAAGATACTTTGTCTGATATTCTGGTCAAAAAGGAAACTTTCTCACTGGATAATGGACTAACAGCTGTTCCGTGCAGTCTTGTAGACTTGTTTCAGTTCCGGACATGGATGCAATTGATAGGCGCGAAAGCCTGACTTTTTCGTTTTTATAGCTTGGTTGCACCTATTGTTAAACCAAGAGCAATTTTGCTGTTGTTGATATCTGCTATAGGAATACATTCCACGCATGCCAAGACTTAGTATGTTACTAAGTTCTAATGTGTATTCATCAACATTTCTCGAAGCAAAACAGATCTACCAATCACACCCGGAATAGTGGAATGTAAGCAGAAATTTATAGCCCACACACACTCTAAGATACTGATTGAGACTTTCCCAATAAGCATTTTTATAGTGCTAGGGAACTTGTTGGTGGAGAAGTAGAGCGCCACACTTTCGAGGTGGTAAATTGAGCCGTGATTAAACAGTGATCAGAATTACTGAGGAGGGAACCGACTGGGGTGGTGTGGGGTGAGATGTTAGAAACAAATCTAGTAAATTAGCTTTTCTCTGTTAAACTGGAGCTGAAATGATAAATAGAAACAGACGGTGAGTATAAAAATAATACTCAATGGATGCTACTAAAATTTCATACTCATTCTATGCATTCAACACATCCGTAGATAATTCGAAATTTTTTTGGTTCGTACGCACCACATTTTAGGACTGGACGACATTCGTTCCTTTTGAGCAACATATACCCCACATCCAAATTGGGTGACATTCACTCTTTTGGGCATATAAACTAGGTGACATTCACCGTTTTGGACAACATGCAAACTAACACTGATCCAACCACACTTAAACTTAAAGCAATTTACGTAAAAACTACACAATAAGCATCCGCCTTAAAATTCAACAATTAACTTCGAAGCGCTTAAACTGAAATTTAACCTTCTCGATTTCACAGGACTTAAGGCTGAGTTACAATGTGACGCTGTCGCGAGACGCTGAGATGCTGATTCTGACGCGGACGCAGTGCCTGTTGCTATTGCTGTTACAATGATGTCGCTTTAAAGTGTCAAATTTGGCTGTCATCAAAAAATTATATGTGCGAAATTGTGTATAAAATTTGAAATAAAATTTAATAAAATGAAGGATATAGAGGAATTTCAATTTATTCTTTATTTGCTTAACATGTCATACTTGTATTATCTGCAGAGAAAAGTGAAACGCAGGTGGTGGGTGCGTCCACTGTATCGTAAAAGGAATAACTTAGGATTTTAAGAGAAAACTTTAGAGTAAATTAAGGACAACGATAATGAGTTGTTTTTCAAAGCTACACGGATGAATCACGTTCAGTATAATTTGCTGCTAAATTTGGTTAAAGATGACTTGAAGAAAAGGTCAATCAGGAAACCTGTTAGCGCAGAGTGTAGACTTGTACTTACTTTCATGTAAGTGTGTGCTCAATAGATTGCTTCTTGAATTCATTCAACTTTTTCAGGTATCTTTCGCAAGGAGTTTCTCGCTTGGAGTTTTAAAATGTGGGGCTATCCACTGTTCGTAAAATAATTATTGAAGTATGTGAAGTTTTATCGAAAGTTCTTTCACCTGTTTATATGCCAGAAGTGAATCCATCCGACTGGAAAAGCATAGCAAATGAGTTTCACGGAAAGTGGCAAATGCCCAATTGCGTGGGTTGTATTGACGGGAAACGTTTGCAGATCCAGTGTCCTCCAAACTCTGGAAGTAAATACTATAATTACAAAGGACACTACAGTATCGTTCTGGTTGGAGTTTGCGATGCCGACTATACATTCACAGCCGTGGATGTTGGCGCCTTTGGAAGTCAAAGTGACGGCGGCGTGTTGCGAGAATCTCCTTTTGGGAGGAAATTGTTTGCGCGAACGATTTAAATATTCCCCCGCATTCAACTTTACCTAACTTACGTCGTGAGTGTCCACATTATATTGTTGGGGACAGCGCATTTCCTCAAAGATGCAACCTAATGCGGCCATATCCAGGGCAGTTGCTTCCCATTGAGAAGGAAGTATTCAACTATTGCTTATCCAGGGCCAGAAGAATCATTGAGAATACTCTTCGAATCTTGGTTGCTCGGTGGCGTGGTCTTAGAAATTGCTTACCTTTCCATCCCGAAAATGCGGACAAAGTAATTTTGGCTTGTACGATCTTACATAATTATTTAAAAGTGACGGATAAATTATATAATAACATTCCATCTGTATATTGTCCACAAAGTTTCTACGATTTGGAAAATGAACATCACGAAATTGTTGAAGGTTTGTGGAGAAAGGAAGTTGACACTCAACAAAATGCACTCCGCAGATATGGCAGCAATAATGCGACGAGGGAAGCATTTATGTATCGGAAAATATTAACCGAATACTTCATGAATGAAGGCAGAGTATCTTTTCAGCCACAACCGACGTAATAAAGTAAATTTTCCACTATATTCAGTTTCGCATTTGTGTTGGACATTTTTCGTTTGTGCATTAGTAACTTTTACTAAAAGTTTATAGCGTAAGGTTGATAATGTGTTTGTAATAAAATTCTTAATAATTGTTCAATGCAAGTCTATTTATTTTTCTATCGTGATCAATTTCATATTCATGAATGTCTGGTTTATAATTTGGTCGAGGTTGCATTAGTTGAATTAAAGTTGTCTTTGTTGGAAAATGTCTTTGATTTTGTTAAGCAACAATTTATACTTCTTTCAAGTGGAACAAGTTATGGATAGATATGGTTCTATTTCGTTTCTGTTCTATGCATGCAGAATAAAATTATGACATCGTTCCGCAGATTCATAAAGATTTAATTAGGATGAGAAAATCAACGCAGCAAAAGAAATTGATGCAAAAAAACAAAAAATTAAAAAGAATTCCAATAAGTCTTTTTTATTACAAACCCCGCCAAAGTCACAAAATGAGGTGTATTACAGTTAGAACGGATTAAATTATATCACAATTTAAATAACACAGCGATTTCAGCACCTGAACATTTTACAAGCGCTTAATTAAATATATATGTTATTTTTAATCATCTTCATTATCGCAGATTGCTTCATTTGGTTTTTTTTCTTCCCTTTGAATTTTTTCAATTTTACTGTCAGACTCTGACAGAACAATGAGTCTTCCTCATCCGAAAGCGAGTCAGTCTGTTGGGATTTTTTGGCCATATACTGCTGGGCTGCTTCCATTGTTTTAACGAAAGTGTCCTCGACTCCATCCAAAATCGTCCGCGGTTTCTTCCTTTTCTTCTGCCCACAAGGACTCCTCACCGAAACCCTCCGCGTTGTACCGGGCAATATAATGTCGTCCAGTACAGGAGTAAACGGACGGTACTCCACAATCACGTCATCCTCCTCAATGCCCGCAAAATTATAATTCCCTAGAGACCTGCAAATACAGTTCTAATAAATAAATTTTTCTTCTTGCATGTCAAGCCTTTTATTTACTTTCTAGGCCTCAACTGATCCTTCAGGAAAGACATCTGCCTGCAATATGGCCACCCCTCGGTCTCACAGAATCTATTTTACCTTACCTAAGTAGGTACTTAACTCACCTCAGCGTAACAATATTAAACTTTGCAACTGGTTGCCTTGTAACAATCACACCATTTCGCAAGCGACTAATCATTCAAACTAATTGCGAACCGATTACCAACTGTTTAGTATACATAGCATTGTGAGTTGGAATATTATTGAAATGCATAGGCACAGTGATGGATAAGTTACTAATTAGTAATATAAACTAAATTTCCATCACTTCCATATTTTTTCAATTAACTCTGTCGTTAGCTACTTTAAAAAAAATTCTGCAGTAATTTAACGAGAATATTCCCAGCAATAAGTTGTTTCTCTTCTATCTAAAAAATCGGAACTAAAAGGAAGAAAAAAATGTTTTTAATAGAATTAAGAACCAATCAAATTTAAATTAAGAATATAAAAAAAAAAACATTCACAAACTCAATAAAGAGAAAAGAAAAAAACTCATTAAAATCGTCTCTCATAGTTTAAGGACGACTCAAATCAAAAGTGCAGCCCAAAGTGTTCCTATTAAAATGCCTTAAAGCGATAAATCCTTCGGAATCTGCACGTTTTCTCTGAGAGAATTATTTTCCACTAAGGCCTTCATTTAGTGTTCTTTGCTACTGTTTTTTTTTTTATAGACTCCGTGACCAAAATATTAACAGTTGTGCGGTTAGTACCAATTAAATGAAAGACCATATTTTTGAAGGCGACCATAAAATCTGGGCTTGAAGGCGTAATTATTTTCTTAGAGTTTTTGTTAGTATCACCGACATCGAACGCTATGGGCTATCGCCTAGTGGGTATAGGTGGTAGCTTATAGTGATTATGGTGTCATAAAATTTTCGACATAACTTGAAGGCAATATCTTATCTATTGACTTTCTTCTTAAGATGGTTAATACAGGGGAGTTTGTTTAGTTTAATTAGAATTCGCAAGATTATCATAAAAATTGTTTATTCAATGTTTTGGTTTGAGAAGAGAATTGAATCGCTACGCAGATGGTGTTCATCGGAGTGTAATCATGAATTCTTATCAAACAAGATAAGAATGAGACAATGGGTAAGGAGAATTCGAAATACCAATTTTAATACTGGTTGCATCTTAATTGTACAATAACAATTGGATGTGGCTTGTTATAATGCTTAAATAGGAATTATACGTACTATGTCCATCCACTATGCTATAATTCCTGATTTAAAATTCAATTAATCACGAAGAGTCGCCTTTGTGCACGACAAGCGTATGGAAACCCTTTAACTGGTTAACATTTTGTCCAAACTATTGTTTGACAGCAATAACTCAGAATAACAAAGCAACTCCGCCCTGAATGATTATGACAAATCCTTCATTGTGTTGCTCTGTTGTGCGCCTCCAACTGCCCCTTCCAGTTCTAGTCAGCCAGCCAAGTCAAGCCAAACCAAGCCAAGCCAGTCAGCCAGCCAGCTTGCCTATGCCTATAATACTAGCCTATAGTAGAAATTTGACTATACACACACTGCCCTAGAATGACAATCCTCACACCATTCTCTAGGATATCCTTGTGTATTAGCATATAAATAGGCTACCGTCGAGATGAGAACTGATGCTGAGACACAAGCAACTAAATGCTAACGATAACATGAATAGACCAACTTCCATTAGGCGTGTTGTGTTGTGCACCACCTTATCTATATAAGTATAGTAGGATGAAAATGGTCCTGCTGCTATTCGGGATGTGTTCATTCCACCAATGTTAAATCGCTGATGGAAATGTTTTATACGGTTCGGTCTGGTGATGCTATGTTGGGTATACTTCCGAGGATGCGGAAGCAACCATCTTCGGATATAAATTTTTATGCAAAGTACTATGCTCTTGTTCTGGAATAGGCTGTTTTTCCTGATTGGATCATTCCTTCTTAATGAGCGGAGACACTATATTGCTTGTCTTTTATAATTTTGCCATAGCCGTAAGCTTAAAATTACGCACTTCAACCTTTTTCCGTGGACAATTTCATGTGCTTTGACTTTATTACGATTATGGCAAGACGATTTTGTGGAAAAGGACTTGGTTTTGTATAGAGTATATTCGTAGAGGCTGGAGAGAGTGAATTATTTTTTTTTATTTGTTGTATGTCACATCTATTAAAGTCACAGATTTTACCGATAATACTTGGTGGAATAGAATATATTTATTTTAAATGACATCTTATAACGGGTGGAACAAAAGTACTGGCACTATAGAAATTAATTATATTTTTTTGTTATATGACATCTCCTGTCATTCTGAAATTGAAAATTGTGTAGTAAACAAATGTAGAATTACTACAAATAAACATGGACTGTTATACTCCCCAAAAACGTGGAATAATCGTGTCAAAGTTTTTACGGAATATTGGATAGACTTAAGTCTGGCAGACCAAGAACACGCCGTTCAGTAGAAAATATCGATGCTGTGCGCGAAGATGTGGAAGAGTGTCCAGAAACATCAACGAGGCGACGTGGCACGTAATTGGGCATTTCCAGGCGGATTCGGCAGCGTATTTTGGTCAAAGACTTGAAGATGTTTCCGTATAAAACTCAGATGACTATCAGCTGCTGCCTACTGACCACCCAGCTCGTTTAGAGTACAGCCAGCGCGTCATAACCTCAACCTTGAAGAGGATAATTTTTTTTTTTCAAAATTGGTTAAGAGTGACGAAGCGCATTTCCATCTATCGGGGCATGTCAATAAGCAGATAACTCGCTTCTGGGCCATTGAAAATCCGCGCATTATTCAAGAAACACCTTTACACCTTTACTTTATGTTGTGACGTCTATGCTGAAAGAGTGATTGGACCCTATTTTTTCGAAAACGCTGCAGGCAATGCGATAACTGTCACTGGCGAGCGCTACAGAACCATGTTACGTGAGTTCTTGATACCCAGTTTGGATGAACTAGGGCTGGAGCACATCTGGTTCCAGCAAGACGTGCCACGTCACACATAGCGTGCGACACTATAGATTTAGTGGGGGACGCTTTACCAGGCCATTTTAGCGATTTGCCATGGCTTGCAAGATCCCCCGATCTGACCTGTCGTCCAGACTTCCTTCTTTGAGATTTTATGAAATCACTGGTGTATGTGAACAAACCGCAGACTCTGGCAGCCATAAAAGAAAACATTCATCAAGAAATAAGGAACATATCGCAGGATGTGTTGCGGCAAGTTATTGAAAATGTCATAAATAGGGCTGAATGTGCATCAACTCTGGATGTCACCATTTAAGAGATATCATCTTCAAATCTTAATGCGACGAAATTTCATGGCATATATATAAAAAACTAATTCTAGTTTTCTAATTTATATAAGAAGTTGTAGCTGAATCAAATAGGGTCATTACTTTTGCGCCTCCCAGTATAAAGGATATAAAAACTAAAAATTAAGCTCTAATTAAGGAACCGTAGGTATAAATTAAAGGAACGTTAAATGAATGAAATGAAAAATAGTAATAATCAAAAATAATACAATTAAATATATAATGAAAATAAAAAGCGAGAAAACCAACAAATTCTAAAAGTAATAAAGCAAAAGGTTAGAATAAAAAGAAAATTCTTAAAAAAAAATCAGATTTATTTAACAAATGTTGTATAAAAAATAAAATATACAGGGTGCGTCAAAAAGATTTGACTGTTTTAAAATGAAAACAGCACTAAAATTAAAAGTGATACCTATTGTTTTATTGCTTATTACAGAAGGATGTTCATGTAAATTAATGATAATAATATCAGAACAACCGATTTCATCCGTTTAAGATCTGAACGTCCTTTAAATGATGTCCTTTTTTAACCAAGCATTCTTCCAGTCTTGCACTGAAGCTGTCGAACAACTTCTCTAACATTGCAGGAGACAAGTTAGCGATTTCTTGGCTTATGACCTCTTTCAGTTCGTCCAGTGTGCGAGGTTTGTTTGTGTAAACTCTTGCTTTAAGGAACCCCCAGAATAAAAAATCACAAATGCTGAAGTCTGGGGAACGAGCTGGCCAAGCAATGTCCCCAAAACGCGAGCTGACTCGGTCACGAAACTTGCTTCTCAAAAAGCTCATCACCTCATTGGCTGTATGGACAGCTGCCCCATCCTGCTGGAACCACAGCCTCCTGGGCACTAAACGATTTCTCTGAAGTTCAGGGATCAGGAAGTTCTTCAACATCTGGACCAAAGTACAAATAATAAAATAAGTAAAAAACGAGTTTTCAAACAAAACTGAGGCCAAGCCGCAAGAAAAAGTAGAAAATAAACTTTTCTTCGCACACAGAGGAGGACACAGATTTTTTGATTGGGACATTTCTCTTGAATATTCTTTCTCTTCATGAATCTAATCACTTATTACCTCTGATTGATCATACTGAAATAAATCGGTGATTGTCAGCGAATAAAATCTGAGTCCACCTTTGTGTGTGAAGAAAAGTTTATTTTCTACTTTTTCATGTGGCTTGGCGTCAGTTTTGTTTGAAAACTCCTTTTTTTACTTATTTTATTTTCTGCCTTTTTCACGTTAACTAAAATTGTTATTACGTGCTGCGTGGAGATATTTTAAAACAATTTTAAGACGGCTGAAAAGACACTGATTTACCAGTTTTTCAAAAAATTTATTCGAGTAAAAATTATTATGCAACTCATTTCGCTGTACAACTTTGTCTAGGTTGCAAAACGCTCAAACGCTTCCTTGGTCGGAAAAACTCCGGAAAAGCGTTTTACATGAATTTTCCTCGATTTTTTCTGCAAGTTTTCACCATTCTCGGAGAGAAAGTAATGATGCCAGTTGATAGGGAACTTGATCCTGCATAATTTAGAAAACTTTTTTACCGGAAAATTTTCCGGAAATGTCGGAAAATTCCGGAATTTTTTTTCGGAAAAATCGGAAAACTCTTCCGGGTTTCCCATGGAAATTTCCGGTTCAAATTTTGATAGATTCAATTGTCACGCGACATGAACCTGTTTGCCAAATTTCAGCTCGCTGTGATGACGAAAAGTGGGTCTACGAGAGTGTCGAAAATAGTAAAAAATATATAAACAGACAAATTCGTGTACAAGTTAAAGGAAATGGCCTCAAAAATAAGTAGAGACAGAGGCGAACAAAATTGGGAATTTTCCGTGTTTTTTAGACTGAAAGAGGTAATCTCATATACTTTTGTCTTTTGCATGAATGGGGGAAAAGAACTTGGCTATGCATTATTGTAGTGCAACTGAGATAACGAGTTAAAAACAAAAATCGAGAAAACGTAGGATTACCTGAATGATAAAATCTTCTTGAATACCTTCAAAATTATTTCAAACTATTCATAATAATGTACATTGGGTAACCCTTCCTCCATTTGGCAAGAAAAAGACGACTGACTGGACAATCAATTGACCCATCAGTGTGCGGTCTCCCTTAGTATACGCGTTCTCGAGTTATCGTGCGCACAGACAGACGGACGGACATGCAAAAATCAAAATAACTTTTAATATTATGCGTGGGTGTCCAATCCATTTTGCTCTACGATCATTATTTCGAGGTGTTACAAACGGAATGACAAACTTAGTATACCCTTTAGATTTCATCTAGGGTATAACCATAACGTGAAGAGCTTAGCCACAAGCTCGACCAAATAATTTATTCGCTACAATACAATACTGAAATAATGACACCGAATTGATAGCAACAAAATTCTGAAGAGCTTTCTATTAGGGGGCCATCAGCTCGTTTTAAAACGAAGCTTTTATTTCATATTTTTATACGCCCGCTTAAAATCTACTTGTACTTTGTCGCTGCAGATACTAACCACTTCATAAAGTAAAAAGCCAAATTGACTTCTAATATTTGCTCGAAAAAAACCCAGCTTTATACCGTAGACACACGGGACATATCAATGATCATTGGTTCAATTACGCAATTGGACCAATGATCATTCCTGTTTTGGGGTGGCACACGGCAAAGACGGTCTTCACGTAATTAGATTTGACAGACTAGATTTGAACCATTAAATGTGTCACTTGTGCATACTGACGATTGCTCCCATATCCTTAAATTTCACAGACATATCCGCGTATATGTGGCTATTTCTTCGTGCCTTTCTCAGATCTTTTATATAAATGCGCCACAGCTCGCACAACTTATAATTTTCAGCAGTTTTCCACAATCTTGCTTTTTTCTTCGTCTCTTTCATTCGTCTCTTTTTCTATTTATAATGTATGAAATTTTTTTTAAAGAATTCAATAATTTGGGAAACATGCAAAATTTACTTTGAAAAATGTATCAGCCAATTTCACAAATGACATCTGACAGTGATGGCTGGAAAATCAGCTGATTTTTCCAATAATTTGCAGTTCCTCACCTCTGAAAGCACGCTTATCGCTAAAAGAAATGACAAGCAATGCATAATTGCAAACGAATGAGCTTGTGGGGGCGTAATTGGTGCAATGACGTAACGAATGACCATTGCGCCAATGATGCAGTGACACGAGCTATGCAATGATCATTGCTCCGTCAATGATCATTGATATGTCCCGTGTGTCTACGGTATTAGAACCTGTTATTTTAGAAAAATTAAAAAGCTTAGCTGACTTTATATTTTAAAGAAAAACAGTATCAAGCTCTCGTGCTTGCTTTTCTAGTTTTAAAACTATTAAGGCCTTCACAGACCAACGCGAAATCGAGGGAGCGGGAAAGTAATGGTCATTTTTGCGGGACTCGAAACTATGGCGGCATATGGAACCATTTCTTGGTAGCGAACGCGGGATTGCAGCGTTTCATTCTCGGTTCGCAGCATGCACTGTTTTTCCTGTCGATCGCGTAGTTCCCATAAGAAGGAAAGAGGATATTGGAAAACTTATTGAATAAGTAAAAGCAAAGAAATTTGGAAATATACTAGCAGTTATACTTCCTTCACATGTTAATCTTAAATATATGCTTTAAGTTGACCTTACTATTTATCCAAGAAAAATTTCAAAGACTTTAGATTCCTTATTTTCCCGTACCTACCTAATCCTGATAGGAGACATTAAAATAAAATTTTTGTATATGAGATATTTTCCTCCTGCCATTCCTTTGAGATCATACAAAAATTAGTGCTAAAATCAATTACAGAGACGCATGTAGATTCCGATAAAATTAGAACTGAGAATATCTAAAGCGGGTGTGAATTTCCGAGCTTGTCTAACCATCGTCAATTTGAGTATTAAGCTCATGGATGAGAAGAAAAATTTCATCTCACATCTGTGCGAATGCATTCCTCTGGAAGCATATTAAATTTAAATTAGCAGCTTATTTGAGTGAAGTTTTTCCCAGCAATCATCTCTGTGATTCTGAAAATATCCAAAACTTTTTCATATACTTTTCATCCTGAATGAAAGTAAAGCAGCGCTCCTCATATACAAAACATAGCTCATGGGGTGGAGTTATTTTTACTGATGAAATGTAAATATAGTCGTCGGCCGCAAGAAAATCCCTTGAATGAATATGCAACGTCGAAAATGGTCTGTCACCGATATTAAGTTTTTCTTTTTTTTCTTCTCTTTTTCCATTCATTGGAGCAGATGCAATCAATCGATTTTTTAATTCACTCATTTCAGTTTTTTGTTGTTGTTGTTGTTGTTGTTGTTGTTGTTGTTGTTGTTGTTGTTGTCGTTGTTTCCAATTTTCCCCAGCATTCCTTTGTGCAGTGCTGTGTAGGAATTTTCAAAATCATGAATAACAAAAAATCGACTTTTTGTTGTTGTTGTTTTGATTTTCTGAGTTACGATCTTTTGTTGCAATGAATGAGAGTAATTGTGTTGTGGTGTAGAAACGGTTTTGAAGGATTTGGAAAGAATTTGTTGATTGGAGGGATTTCTTATTTTGAAACTATAGAGGAGTCTTATTTATACGAGATCTATTCATTGGTTAATTTTTTCACTTGGAAAGATCTTAAGTTTGTTACTTTTGCGTTTAGTAGTAATTTATAAAAAACAAAAAAAACTGACTAAAATAAAGAGTTAAGTATAAGTTTGAAAAATGTCTGTATTTTTCTTCTATTCACACTACACTCCCCTAATTAGACAAAGAAAGGCAGGGATTATATCTCTTTATCTAAAATTGGCTCTATACTTCTGTTATTCTTGTGGTGACTATCGTTAGTGAAAAAAAAAATTCTTGAAGATTTTCAATCATATTCGTCACTCACATGATAATGAGTCTTGGTGTTGATTAACTTTACAAAAAGCCTTTGATTTCATAAAAGAATCCATAAAAATATTGTTGTCAAAGTTATAGGTATAAAACTACAATTGAATGGTGATTTGACATGCTGATCACAGCGAATAAAAGGTAGAAGAAGCTTATTCCAAGTGAATAAACAGCTTTGATGGAGTACCATAGGGTTCAATTTTCGGGCCTTTGTTGTTCTGTCTTTCTTTCAAAATAGATCTACCTGATGTTATTAGAGACGTCAACCTTCGTCTTTGTGTCAATGACGCGCACAAATATCTCTCTATATACAAATTGGAGTATTGAAGTATCTTCTTGGGCATTGACTTACTGATTTTGGCTGAAGCTGTGTACTTTCTATAGGAGAAATTTACATTCAATCGTCCTGCCTCCTATTTATTTAAATGGCTTTTGCATTCTTTATTTCAATTTATAATTTAATCTGTTAGTGATCGTGTAACATTCTGTACGACTTGACCGATTTAGGTCATAACTTGTAAAAATTGGGTTATCAGATAAACAAAAGTATAGGCTACAGTGATGGGGGGTAGAGTGGGGGGGGCGTAGGGGGTTGAACGTGAAACTATATTTTTTTTACGCTACTAAATGGTGGGCGATATGTTAGTCCTGTTTTCATTTGTAAATAAAACACAGATTTTGGGATGAAAAGTAAAAAAATTTTATTGATATGCCATTTATTTAGGAAAAACAATATCATTCATATGTATGCCTGCCCACCACGGCTTCGTTTACAGGACTGCATCCGAACATCAAAATTTTCGATGACTTTTTTTCCAATAAAAGCGAATCCATGACCTCAATTTCAGCTCGAATCTTGTGTTTAAGTTGTTGAATCGTTTGTGGATGAATAGCATACACCTTTCCTTTCAAATATCCCCACAAAAAATAATCAACTGGTGTTAAATCCGGGCTTTTTGATAGCCAAGGAACTTCAGAATTTCTTGAAATTAAGCGATCGAAATTTTTTTTTTTTTACAAAAAATGGAGTGTGGCATGTCGCTCCGTCTTGTTGAAACCAAACGTCGTTGACACCCAATTCATTCAATTTGGGCCACAAAGCACCAGTTAACAGGTTGCGATAACGTTCCTCATTCACAGTAAGGGCATTTTCCTGTTGTTTTTCAAAGAAAAATGAACCAAATATTGCCAGCAGCCCATAGACCACACCAAACAGTGACTTTTGGAGGATGAACTTATGCTTAGTGAATAACATGAGGATTCTCCGCTTCCCAAATTCGACAGTTTTCACGATTTTGCCCCGAGGTATAGCGTCATCAAAACAACTCGCCAAAAGAGTATTCTGGGGTATCTCACTAAACATGCAACCAATATTGAACAGGTAAGAACACTACCAACAGTTCAATATACGCAACATATCACTTACCTTCTTATTATCAAATTCACTAGCACATACAATTTCACCTAAATAATATCGAACGCAATCAAAATATAAAATAGTTTGTAACCGACTCCTTCGCACGAGCGCTGCGGTAAGCATCTGTTAAAGACTAAATTCAAATGGTGGCGACGAATACTCACGATGCGGCAGGAAAATACGACTTAAATTTAGGGAAAAACCTTTGGTACCCGATTTTACCCAGGTATCCGGTTTTGGACGGTCCTCCTATAATCGTATAATTAGTCTCATCAGCACGATCGTCGTATAGACGTCATAAATACGTTAGGTATTTTTATTAAAAAACAAAACAAATTCCGCTTGTCCGCTGGCCGTCTTTACGGGACACCGCCTTGCAAAACTGCCCCTTTGCCCCCCCCCCTAGGCACGGGACTGATAATCCTGATGAATTAACAAAACATATTGTTCATGATTTAGCGTTAATATAAACACAAAATAAATAATATATCATTAATCAACATTTATTACATTATAATGTACTTAAAGTTTCCTTTATAAGTATTTTTCTTAATTTTTTCTGTGGAAGGGATAGAAGGAACAGAATACTGATCACGTGGTACAAGAATATTTCGGAACACAAATTATTAAGTAAACAGAAAAAAAATTTGACAGCTCTTCGCAATGCAAACCGTAATATCACCTGGAGACCATCTTATACAATTTTCAGGTCCTGAAAATAAAATATCCCGTTTTAATCACAAAATTAAATCAATTTTTCTTACCTCTGCTGTTACTGGCTTCCATTTTCTTGGAGTGATATTTGCCATTTGACATTTGTCAAATTGTATTCCATTTACTTGAAAATGATATGGGGTTAGTGACCCTGGAATTCGTAGAATGGACCATAATTTTTGTAGCTTATAATTTATTGGCCAATATTTCGGTCTTTTGTTTAGACCATCTTCATTGCCTAAAATATACAATATATCCATTACAGCCCACTTTATAAAAAAACCTCTCTCATAATCATTACCTTGTAAAAATTTTTTATATAAAAATTAGGATTTTATTTCCTCAAGTCAGTATTTTTAAAACTTAAACTAAGAGAACATGAAGCACTTTGTAATCAACATAATTAGAACAACACGAGAAACGTTAAAGGAACCATTAGATAAATAAAGAAATAACGAAATTGATTTAGAACACAAAACGATGGACATCGACCTAACGCGTAGTACTACTAATTCAAGCGATTAGTATGGGATCATCTGCCGCGACCATAAGTTTTTAATGTGTCAAGTGTATGTTTGCATTGTGTGTTGATGTATTGTGTGTCTATTTTGAAATTGATTGATTTGGGTTTATTGAGGTGTATGTAGAGTGTTTCGATGGTTTTTTCTTCTCCTCCAATTGTGATCTGTGTGAAGGATCTTCGGATTCTCATAGTCAAATTCATGGCCCTTTTTAATAGCATGGGATAGGCAAGCTGTATTATAGTTGCGATCATTCTTCTCCATATCTGTGTCATTTTTTGTAAGTTTAATTGTTCTTTTGTAGTCATTGGTGTGTTCCCTCATTCGCGTTTTGATGTCTCTCCCTGTTTCCCCAATATATACTTTATCGCAATTGTTTGTTTTACATGGTACTTTATATATTGCTCCTAAGTTAGGTTTATTTATTTTTGTTTTTGTGTCAGTGAAAATGATATTTCTTAATTTGTTCAGTGGTTGCAATCCAAAATCCAAGTTAGTATTGTTATTGCGTTTTAAAATTGGTATAATGTTGTCCGTTAAGCCTGGTATATGTATATCCTAATCTCCTGTATTGCGTGGGTTCTGTATTGGCTGTACTACCACTATGTGTAGAGGCTGCAATATTATGTTGTGTCGTAGTGGTATGATGTCTTACCTTTTTTATTATTCTTTCAATCCATTTATCCGGATAGTCATTAGATGCCAATATATTTCTGACACGTACATAATTGGCGTGGTAAAGCTTAAGCTTATAACTCTTCTTGCGAACCCTAGTGCAACGTTAAACCTCATTTTCCGTGGATGCGATGAGTTGAAGTTAAGTAATCGCCCCGACGCGACGCCATGGGCTTCATATACCAATCTGTTAGAATTTTATTATTTTCCCTATATAATAACAGGTCGAGGAATGATATATTATTTAGACATTCATCCTCTTTCTCCATTGTGAATTTGATGCGGGGGTGCTTGTTGTTAAAGATCTGCAAGGTTTCCTCAATTGCATGTTCTGGCAATACCATAATAATATCGCCGACGTATTTTTTTATGAATATTGGGTCAGCGGATAATTCACTAATCACATCATCGAGCAGGTCATCTAGCACGTGCCTGATAAGCTGCTTCCCATAGCCAGACCATGTTTTTGTCTATACATGGCTCCTTCGTATAAAAACAAATTATTATCCAAAATACAAAACTTTAGGGCCTTGATGAGTACGCATTTGGATAGTCTGGTGTGCTGTTTTATTTCAGGCCATCTCTTTAGTACACTAGCGATTGCGTTTTCATGTGGGATATTTGTAAATAGTTGGGTGACGTCAAAAGAGACTAGACGATCATTAGACTTCAAGGTCACATTTTGGATAGCATGCTTGAAAGAGTACGAGCTTGACACATTGTATTTTGTGGTATTACGGCTTAGGCCCCCAATTCTCCATAAAAACGACACATAACACAAAACAAATCATCATTTTGAACTTTCATTTCTAATTTTTAATAAGATGCAAATATTAATTTGAGATTTTCATTTATAATTAATTTCTCTCTTTTCAATCTACAAAGTTTTTGAGATTACTTTTGAAAATGTCAATTTTCAAGTCTCATATTTAAATCTAGGATTTTATTTTCAAAATTCACGGCCGTAAATATCAAGCAGAAGGATCCCTATTCACGTGCAATGGTGTAATGCACAAACACCAACCAACATTATTTAAGATTTATTCCGTCGTATTACACCAGTGTAATATTTTATCTGAGATTCGCCGGGGATAAAAATTTCTATTCGACGTTTATTCCGAAAGGTGACAGATGAGCCACATTTGAATTTAAGCAACAATGACAGCAGGCAACAAAGATTAGGACATTACCGTGGCAACGATATAGATGGACTGATTTTGATTTTTTCTCTACTTAAATAATTTTTTTAATAAATTAAAAATTAAATTAATTTTTTTTTAGTTTTCATTATATTGCTTTTCTACATTTCTTTACTTTAAACATAATACTCCTTTATTTCGACATACCGAAAATGTCCAGAAGTAATGCCACATAAACAAAAATCACATTTTTTTACACGAGTTCGTGTTTACGTCCAAATCAAGCGGGGTTATTCTCGGATAGGAATATCTTTAGTGGTGTTTGGTGTTTACGACCCTCAATGTACGAACTTTTAGTTTGAATTGTTATTATCAATGTTTAATTTTAAACATCAAGCGGTTAATTTTTCTTCATTCAAATAAACTGCAATTTTTCGCGCATCTACACGCTTGATATTTGGTACGGCCATTTCTCCAATTTTAACAATCCTCCAATCGCGGTAATGACCTCCGCTGTCCAGACTCCAGACTTTAATCAATTCAATTTCATCGCGCCACCTACCGGAAAGAGCAGAACAACGTGGTCCGGGCCAGCTAGTTTTAAAATATAATTGAATTTAAAGAGTTTAAGCCCCGTAATAAAATTCCTGATTCTCTGTAGACAAGAATTTCAATAGATTTTACTAAAGTGTATCATCAACCAGGTTTTTACAGCAGTCGATTTATGGATATTGGCTAGAAAATACATCGTGTTCACTCTATAAAAAAAAAAAAAAGCTGGCCAACTAGCCATAGTATGCCTTCAAAGACTAAGAAAACTGTTGACTCCACACATCCAAAGATGTTAAAAAAACAAAAACTCCAACCATAAAAGTTCTATAATAAAACGCCACAAAAGTTAAATTACAAATAAAATTTATTTTAATCTAAGCCATTCAAAAACTTAGAGATTTTAAAGAGCCACCAGATTCTTGTGTCAATAAAGGGATCATAATCCATTCCTTCATGAAATTTCCTTGCGTTATTGGGGCCACCATTGGGGCGCTATAGCTATTACTTTCAAGTTTATTCTTCCTCATCCTATACATAAGTATATATATTCCTCTTTAGAGCTTCCATCATTAAATTAATGTCCATAGTCCTCTTTAGTGGCTTCTGCTATTGAACCTTAATGGACTTTTCCGTCCAATCATTCTGGCTCATCATGAAGAGAAAGAGCTTTATCCTGACACAGTTTAATGGTCGTCGACTTGGCAGTTTTGCTGTCACGTGCAATTTTATTATGTGACAATCCGGAATCCTTCGGGAAAATGTTTTTATTATATGTATGTGTGTATAGTTAAAATGAGGCGGCTTGACCAGTCCTGCTGAGAATCTCTGCTAATGAAATATTCAATTGCAGAGTTAAATCATGATTTTAGTACGAGACGGAGTCGATGTTAGGAGGATGTTAGCATTTAAGTGCGATTTGAGGAATTTGGTGAATTTATATGAAATAGAATTATTAAGCGGAAATTTTTAATGTTTATAAATAAAATTCCTGTTTAGGAGATTTTTCTTATTTTTTTTTTTATGAATCTGGCTGAGAGTTGTCTATTGTCGTTAGATTTTTATTCAGTTATCTTTTGCAGAGTTTAATGTACGTTAGTGAGCGTTTAATGGCATGCTGGTATTATTTTCATTAAAAAGCTTTTCACACTATGATTTCCGTTTTTACGTCTTATTGCACGTGTTTTTATACATATAGTATGTAGTACAAAGGAACAATGGATTTTTCATAGTGATTAAATATTTCGTTTGATGTTCCACAAGGTTTCACTACACTAAACTCATAATGTGTAGAAGAAAAAGGATACAAAATAAAAGATGCGAAGTTGTATATATGTATGACTAATAGAAATCACTACCAACGAACACGAATGGACTATATAAAGGTGGGGTACTACTGCAGATAAAGAAACTAAACTAAAATCGAATAAGGAAGAAAGCTAGATTCCTGGAAGTTGGATTAATTCAGATACCATTTTATTATTTTTTTTTTTCTTAAGCATTTACTCGAGAATTTTTCTTCAGAATTTTTATCTCTACTCCATTTGATTGCTGACAACTGTAAAATATGCCTGGATACATATTTTCTTAAATTTGTTTTTTCTTGAGAATTTTCTCGACCAGAAGTTCAATTCAGTTAATCTATAATTTCGCAGCAGATCCAAATTAAATAAAGTCAGTTGTCAAAATAAGTGTTAGTTTGAAACCAAAAAATCTGATGTCACACGTTGTAGCGGCTGATCTAAATCAAAACTAATTTGGTTCTCTTTCTGAATAATTTTAAATTTATTAATATCAGAACTGGCTTAACACAATCTCGCTATAGTGACACATTTAATAATAATGCTAAGGTTGGATCTTGCGGAGTTAACATGCACCAGAGGCAACCTTCTCAAATTTTGCTTAGTATCACTACAAGGAAAGCGAATCAACATTCGCGTTGAAGAGTTGATACACAAAAGCTAAATCGGCAGCCATACGACTTTTCTCAAGCGAGTGCATATTTAAAAGTTTCAATCAACCCTCATAGGGTGGAAGAATTAATGAATTATTCCAGGGTAGGTGCCTAAGAGCAAAACGTAGGAAGTTCCGCTAAGCAAACTCGATACGGTAGATGTGTGTACCGTAAAATAGAGACGAAACTTGGCTAGCGTATTCACGAAGAGTTCTCACGAAGTAAGTGTACAAATGCAATGTAATGGTGGGATTCGAGAACTCTCTGGACCAACGTTTTATAAAGCCCAGAATAGACAATTTTCTTTATGTAGGAGATAAAAACGTCAATTAAGTTGGGACCGACATTTCATGGTAGAAAAATTTGAATATGTCAAAATTTAAGGCTCAATTAGGGCTAATTGAATGCCACTTCCATGAATTTAATGCTCTATTACTTCTTAAAAAAATCCATGGATAATCCAACTATATTAACACTTTATGCGCGGGCTGCCGCTCCCGCGTCACTAGTACGTGTAGTGGGCCAAAACCATCGGAAAGTGATAAAAAAACAAACTTTAGAAAAAACGTTCTATATTCCAAACCGTTTGTTATTTTTTAATGAAATTTGGAATTCTCACTAACCACAGTATGGTCCTCAAGTCCGTTTCCGCAGGGGGGATCGCCCTCGGCGGGGGAGGGTGGTGAAATTTCGAACTTTGAACAGTTATAGGGTTGGGAGGAGATGTCGGATCGGGAAGTTTGATGTCTTAAATGAAAGCTGCTGACGGGGGCTATACGTGCTAGAAATTAATTTCAGGGGGGGGGGGGCGAAAATCACGATTTTTCGCTCCATACAAACGTCTAAAATTGGGGGACCCTTTTTGACCCTTTAAATTTGATCGGAAAAAAATTTCTTCTTTCACACTCAAAGATGTTTCAATTCCGGGTGCATTAGGGTACTACGTTTTTTTTTAATTTTTTTTTTCGGAGAAGGGGGAATTTAATTAGTTTCAAAGTTCAATACGCTATAGCTTTCTTATTTGACCTCGCAGCATAGTCATGTGTATACTTAAACTTTATGAACAAATCAGGGCTTTTCAAAACTGATTTCCTTTTTTGAAATTGTACTAGAACAAAAATACTTAATCGCCCCCGCCCCTCCCCCTTATAAGCATGTGGAATTTTTCGGAACCTCTTAATCCTCTATCGATCCCCATTTACACTTTTGCTCTACTACTAAATTTCGAATTTCCTTATTGTAGTAATAGATGCAAAAAACATACCTGCATAACTTCCGTAAATTAAGTCCGATCGGGGAACGGTTTTCATCGTTACCACTGGACGACCAACAGCTACAATTCGTGGAACACGTTTTTTTTCCATTGGCGTCATTTAATGCCACTTCCCCGAATTTTAAGCTCTAGTATTTTTTAAAAAAGTTAATGGATAACCCAACTTAGGACCACCGCTACTGAGAATATGTTACGTAGCATTGTTACAATAGTGTGCAATAGTGGCATTAAATTAGTCCTAATTGAGCCCTTAAATATTATGCAGTGCACACTAATGTAACAATAATAACTTTTAATAAAGTTGGATTATCCATGGATTTTTTTTGAAAAATGGAAGAGCATTAAACTAGCCCTATAATTGAGCCTTAAATTTTGACGTATTCAAAACTTTTCTACCATGAAATGGCGGTCCCAAATTAACTGACGTGAGATAAAATTCAATCGAGGAATCCGAGAACCCATAATCATAAGTGATTGGTTTCTAATTCCTGTGGAAAGTCATCATAACTTCACATTTTTCGAAATTGAGTACAAAATTATTACTTTTGCTCCAATCATAAAATTTGTGAAGGTCACCTTGTACCTGTTCACAATCGTTAAAAGATTTAATTTAAGCGACAAGCTTAACATCATTAGCATAAATATCAAGGCTTTGTAGTACCACCCAACAGAGACAATGTCATCAATATATAGAGTAAAGAACAACGGGCGCAAGTGACTCCCTTGAGGTACGCCAAACAAAGCCTTCAAGGCTCTAAAGATGAAATGGCGGAAATAGATTTGATATGCTCTGTTTTATCTAAACAAGTATCCGTCCATTTTATAAATGTTGGGGGATGAAGCCCATACCTACCTACTTATCCATTTTAAACAGTATCACAGAGTGAGATTACTTGTCGACGACAAATTTCAAGAGATTAGTGATTGTCGACCAGCCCGAAATTCTGAGTGTGAATTAGATGAGGCAAAAACTCATATATTCCACTAAGGAGGAAGAATTAATATTAGAGATTACTCTTAAGAATTTTTTACCGGGGCACACTTATATTTGTTCAAGAAAAAAAAATCTTGAAGAGTAATCTCTAATTTTAAAATATGTTTGTGTGTGTTTATTTGAGTTTAATATTCTCAGCAAATAATTACTGTAAAAAAATAAAAAATTGTACGTATTCCATTTCATATGGTACTAGCGTACTAACATCTAAAATAGGAAAAAATAAAGCGGCGCACGTTGATCAATTCATCCCCGGTAGCTAAGTTGGTAAACGTGCTGACTACAGTTTCAGGTATCGTGTATTTGAGTCCCACGACGAAGTGGTCTTGAGTGAGTTTTTCCTTCTACCTAGTTTCTTTTCAATTTTTAGCTTCTCCTTTCCCATATTACGTACCTATCTACTACCTCCAGGTATAAAAAATTCTCTCGGCACCTCTCATCTTCCAGCAGCATATTTACACTAGGGAAGTCGAAAAGTATTTGCGGGAGTTTTAAATTATTTCAAAATTTTTGACTAAGAGCAACTGATTTCTCCAGATAGCCTCATGCTTGCTTGCTCGCCTAAATATATTTATTTATTAAATCTTTTCGAGGGCTTGGAAGGGATTGAGGTGTGCTCCCTCACCCGCTTCGATATTTTAACCATCGACTTAAACTTACTCCTTTC
This sequence comes from Dioctria linearis, assembly GCA_963930735.1. NCBI lineage: Eukaryota > Metazoa > Arthropoda > Insecta > Diptera > Asilidae > Dioctria > Dioctria linearis. Next base: position 242,603,945 of record OZ005742.1, read on the forward strand.
ATTTACAACCCACCATTTTTTTTCAACCAAACTTTATGGAAAATTTACTAAATTAAAAGTAATTATTTCGTCCGTCGTTCTACCAATTACTCCATAAATAATTTCACGAGCTGTGGATGTCGAGCTTTGATTTTCCATTTTATTCAAAGAAAAAAATATGACAATTATGAGAGAAAGTAAGTTGAACGTGCTCTTCCTAAGAATAGTTTTCATTGAAATGTTAAATTTAATCTACTTAAAACATAATCTACAGCACAACTTAATCTCTGAGGGTCTGAGGGTTAAATATTTCCGATACTAGCAAAGTGCCTTATACTATCATTTCCTAAAATTTCTGGTTCCCTTGGAAACAAGATTACAAAGAAAAGTTTTCTACTCGTACTTATGTTGGGAGTTGAGAGACTACATAAAACCTTCCATCTAAATCTGTAAAATTTAAGGCAAACACTCAACCGAACACACAGGCGAATAGACTAACATACATACATACTTATAAAACCGAAGTGACAACTTAATTCCGAGGGAGAAGTATAGTTCCAGTTTCAGCTCTTTTGAGAACTTTATTATTGATAGCAACAAATGAACTTGCCGAGCACAGGATTGGAAAGACAGAAGTGGACACCGCTTGTAATTTGAATGAAGTGAAGTTGTTTCTAACGGAAACTTTTCCGACTTTCCTGAATTTTGTTCATTTTTCTCAGAAGTTGTTTCTTTTTTTGTCCCAAAATGCCGGGGAAATCTTTCCTGAACTTTTGCTTATAGGTACTTTTTCAGAATTTTCATATTTTGTGCAATTGTGGAATACATAAGAAAATCTCTTTCGAAGAAAAATTAATTGTGGAAAAAATTAAAATGTAAAATTAAATGTATAAGCTAATTTGAGCACTTTTGTTTTCCAGTTCTTCTTTTCTTGTTTTGTAATATCACGTTCTAACTGTGGACAGTTTGTGTTGTTGTGATGCTATAGCGAGTTTCTTGGATTTTTTCTTCTTCTGATAAGACTGTTCTAAGTTGCATATAATAACGGAACTGCACAAATAAATTATTTGCAACTGTGATGCATGAGATATTAAAATCTTCGGCTATCTCGAAAACTAGAGAATATTTCTAAGAGAAATTTTGTAGAAGTATTCCTTTCATCATTATGCGTCCAACGAGTGCACATTGGTCGAAATCGGTGAGATCTCATTTTCGGCCAAAATATATAGGCATGTTTTTTCGTGACGATAAAGGGCTTATTTTAACGAAGAAAGGAATACAAAACAATGTAAAAAGGAATTTTGGTAAATAAATGTCTAGTTTTTAAAATAGAGCACAGAAACTTCATAAGAAGGGCCACCTGAAATCAAACCACACACAGTTATATTCCTCTCATTATTCCGCGTCCAACGAGTACTCATTAGAGAGCTGAAATTTGGTATATGGTGTTTTCACGACAATAGTAAATACCCGTTCAAAAATAGGCTAAATCGAGAAACTCCTTCTTGGTGCTGTCATACAAAATTTTGGTTTTTCACTGCCTTAGAACGCATCGACGTACGCCGCTGAAATCTTGCACACGGCATTTCCATAAAAATTGAAAATACAAGTTTAAAAGAGGACCACCAAATCGACAAACCTTTCTTGGTTTTATACGGCATTACCAAGAAGAAGTTGCCCGATTTATTTAATTTTTGAATTTGTTTTTCCTATATTTGTGAGAACGTTGTGTACAAAATTTCAGCGCTGTTTGTTGACGCTTTCTCAGACAGTATGGAAATATATAGTGAAAAACGAAGTTTTGTTATGGCAGCACCAAGAACGTGTTGCCCGATTTAGTCTATGTATGAACTAGTATTTACCAATGCTATGAAAGCGCTTTGTACCAAATTTGAGCTCTTTATGTCTACGCGTTAACACTCACATCTGAGACGGGGCTGTTCGTACAGCTTTAGATTGATTGAATATTACCCAAAAGAAAGCCTTCAAGCTCATTGGCGATTTGACAATTATCAAAATTTCTTTTTACATCGTTTTGTATTCCTTTCCCCGTTAAAATAAGCCCTCTATCGTCAAAATAGGTGACAAGATATTTTTTTAATGAAAAAAGTGCAAAAAGCGCTTTTTTTGCGAAATTTCGATTAAAATTTTTTGTCACCGATTTTTACAAATGAGCACTCGTTGGACACGGAATATTGAGTGGAATATAATTGTAAAATATTTCTGACCGAAACTCGCTAGTTTCAAAAATATGCCACAAAAATCCTCCGTGTGTGGCTTGATTTCAGGTGGCCCTTCCTATGCAGTTTTTTTTGCTCTATTTTAAAAACTAGACATTTATTTAGCAGAATTCCTTTTTACATCGTTTTAATCGATGCTTTCTTTCGTCATATGTAATACTATGCCGTAGCAAAAAATTCTTTTACTTTTCCATGGATCATTAAATACTCATTGCACAAAACGTCGTAGTAGAAATTTGATCTCTTAAAACGACATTATTGATACTTTTTGTGATATATACGCAATATTGAATTTCCTCATCTTATATCTAAAATTTCTCCCATTATCTCTGTAGTAAATGTACGCAGTCATCTGTCTTGAAAAAATCATTTTCAAATTAAAAAATAATTCCAGACAATCAATAAAAAATTTCTCATTTACTTTTCAGGATAAACTCATTACGAAATATAATTACGCGGCTGAAAAACATTTTTAACAACATTCTTGGCACGCATCGAATAGCTAGGCTAGGGCGAGTACCTAACATTTCTTCTACTTCATGTTATTCTGGATACCTCTGCATCCAATGGGACCATCATCAGGATTAGGTAATTAAAACAAATATTTATTTAAGATCTTTGTGGTTATTTAATTGATTTATCAAAATTTGATACGGGATAGGTATAACTTTGCAAATTATCTCATATGTAGGCATAAAACCCGCTGTATGTAAAAAAAAAGAAAACAAATAAATTGATCCTGAGTAACGTCAGCTGTGAATTTTCCTTTTTATTCTCGGATCAGAAATCATTTCTTTCTGTAGTTTTATGAATTTCGTACTAAAAATACTTCCTTTTACTATCGTAAAAAATATTTAAAACGAAGGGAAAAAATTGTTTGGTTGGTTCTGGAAAAGAGGTTTAACCTAAGTCTTGAAAACATTGGTATCTCACAGCTTGGAAAGTATTTATCTTTTGTTTGTTAAATGTATCTCGGTATTGCTAATAACGGTTTTCTGTTCGGAATTTTCATCTTTCTATAAACATTTTACTCTGTTAGCCGTTGACCAGTTATTGAGAACTTCCATTATCGACATTTCATTTTAATGGTATTTTCCAAGTTAATCTGTTAGAGAGCTTTTGCACAGGCTATTCACAAGGATATTCTACCCCATAATTAGGGGAAGAATTTTCTATTTAAAAATATTTAGAGTAAAATCAACTCTATAAGTTAAAATTTAAAATAAATTATTTTTTTGTATCTCTTTTATAGAATATTTTTTATGGTACCAAGGATACGATGTTTGGCTAGAAAATGACAGACGAAATAAATATTCTCGAAAACATATAAAATTTGATCCGAGTACGAATAATTTTTTGAACTTTAGCTGTCATGAAATGGGTCTAGATGATTCGTGATTCAGCCGCTGAATTTTTTGTTATAAATGTAAATTCGAATCTATTTTTGAGCTATTATATTAATGCAGTTTTTTTTTATAGTCAATTTATGATGAACTGCTGGCGAGAAATGCATTTTTCAAGTTGATATTTGCTTTTATGGTCAACGAGTTGAAATGATTTGCGTAGAATCCATTTGTATGCTGATGGGTCTTAACTATAAAGATTTTTGAACATGGTAAGTCAAAAGTATTAATTATTGTTTTTTTTTACTTTAAGCCTTCTTCTTATGTATTAATTTTATTTGTGATTTCTCATTTAATTTTTGTAAAAATATCAGTGAGGATAAATGACAGTTCTTTAATAAATTGAAAATAATTAGGATGTATGTAACACGTAGGTATATAACCGGAAAGAGTCATACTGATAATAGTATATGGCTGCTGGTTGTTGAATCCAGAAAGTAGAGAAGAAATTAGAGTTTAGAAATCATAAAACACACAATTCTTGTGCATGATATACCTCTTGTAAAAATATTTCTTTTTCAATAAATTCTATTCTAAGTGCCAATAACTCAAAGTAAAACTTTTTACTTTAAAATTTTCCATGCTTGTAATTCTGTTTTTATTTTTTCTCACTGGCTCTCTAAGAATTAAATATAAATAAAAAATTTTTTAATTAAAACTATTGACAGAAATATGTACGCAAACATCTTTAGGTTTTCTTCCTTCCGGTATAAGAGATACATTAAATTATTCCTTAAATTATAATAAAGAAGAAAAATTTTATTGGTATTTATCTGCCACGGAAAAAGCAGATGAAAAGTTCTGATGAAATGAAAATGTGTTATAAAATTCAAGGAATATGTTTTTGGGCTTTTTTGGTTATAGATAAAAACTTGAAATCATAGACTGGGGTGACCATGTACTGAAATATATACTTATTTAATATATAGAAAATTCAGAACTTTTCCATACAAAGAGAACGAATAATTCAATGGGCTTTTGTTTTTCTAAGCTCATTATTATTTTTTTTACATTTAAGCCTAGTTTTTGATCTAATTTTTCTTGCTTTAATATAAAATAATATGCACCTAGATAAATTTCGCTAGTTCCTAATTGAATTTTGTCGCTATTAGCTAAAATTACAGGAAAATTAAATTCTTTAAATCATAAGAAAAAAAAAAAAATAGAGAGATCATCATGAAAATATATTTCCCCCCTTTAAAATTGCCATTAAAATTCTGTCTGTCACCATGACAATGGGCCTACTAGAGCTGGCTGCACTGGCAGAGAGAGAAACGATGAAAATAATGATAATCATCACATTTGCCTTCTCCTCTTCCAAAAGTTAAAATGGCTGGCTTCATTTCATTGGTTAATAAAATACACGAACTTAACTACATAACTTAACGAATATTTCGGTCATGCGCAGTAGAACTTGATTTTATATTTCGGTTAGAAATGATCTGAAATTTGCTGATCGCCTGATAATTCCTGTTTCTTTCAAATATAGAAGAGGGAATGAGATGAAATTTAAAAAAAATACCAAACAAACGATATGGCGGAGCATTTTCGTTCACAAGTTTTTTTTTCTTCTCCAAGGCGTAGTGGTGGCCCGATAGTGAGTGAGTGATGCAAAGGAATTGAAGTGGTAAATATTTTCGTTTTCCTACCTCGTTCTGTGATTTATATTTAAAACTTGGGTTTTAAATTTTGTATAGTCATGGAAAAAATAACAATGGCATCTGAAAAGTTGATATAAAAAAAAAGTAGAAAATAATTAAATTACTCCATTTTCTGTTTTTCTTGTCGATCGATAGGTTGAGGATAGCGCGTGGTGCTATCAATCAATATAAAATTTCTGGTATTTGTATGGGTTTAGAGATATTAATGACTTGAGAGAGAAATAGAGAACATAGTTTGCCTTCTCCTCTTCCAAAAATTCTCTATTTCATCGGTTAATCAAATGCACACCATAGAGAAGTTATTATCCCTGTTGCCTACTCCTCTCCCAAGAGTTAAAATTTCAGCCAATGAAATGAGGCTGATAAAATGCACGCACATACACCACTACTGCTTAACGTGATGTAGTATAACGGAATTTAATCGAAGGAAATATATTTGGTCATGATCTGATCTCATAATGATTGTTATCTGCTCTTTCTACAAAAGTGAATCGGACGGAATTACAAAATGTAGCAATGATAGCGGCAGGCATATTTCATTTGAGTTTGCATTTTTTTTGCTAATCTAGTGATATACTTCTGCCAATAGATGGCTCCGGGATATCGAAATGAGAAACTTTGTGGCCCAGAAAAGTTTTTCGATTTTCTGGTGAATTCGTCTTTTTTACTCATGGTCTTTGAAGATAACATTTTCGATTAGAAATTTTATAAAATTTCAGTTGAGGGAAACAGCTTTGAAAAACTATCAGTAGGACTGTGCCTTTATGGTAATTTAGTCAACATTAAATTAAATTTCTTCACGAAATTGATTTAAAATTAATTATCTTATGGTAATAGACCTATAGACGTTAACAACATAAAGTTAAAGTTAAAGCTACTTTTTTCCAATTCTTTTATCTGCCTATTTGCCTATATGCATAATCTTTATGACAGGGCTCCATAAGCAATTCAGCTCTAACACTTCTGCGACAGGCATGCTTACTTTTCGGCCACAGCACAGGTTTTTCATCTCTCATTCCCTTCAATAATATTAATCCTGTTTGAATGTGTTGATATGCAATATACTATCATACAATCGTACTATCTTAAAAACAATTGCGACTGCGCTCTACAACTTACTTACTTGTCTCAGCTCATATTAAATAAAAGGTTCAATACAATATTTGTAAGGCTACAGTTACTCTAAAAGCTGCAAGTAAAATATTTAAGATTGAGAGCGGATGTATCGATATCCAATTCCATTGCAATTGGCTGTTTATTAGAAATACAATGGACTTTTAGCAACTACACTCCGAAGTATTTGTGATTGCAGATGCAAATTGGTTTTATATCACTAATACCTACAAAGCAAAGTGAGAATATTCTGCTCTTTTTGTATTTTGTATTATTTTCGATTTATGGCTTTTCGTATTTGCATTGAGTTCTCTACTCTATCTCTCTCTCTCTCTCTTACTCTCTATGTTTCTCTCTCTATCAATACATTTTTACCAAACACATGCGGCTATTGAGTGACTGCTCCACGTGGAGTACTCGGCAGGAAGCATTCTCTAATTATATCGTCATGTTGAACAATAGATGGCGCTAAGAGTATCAAAATTGGAAAATTATCTGCTCTGAACGAATATATTTTATTGAATTGCTTTGCAAGCGAAAAATTGTTGCTTGCTTTTTTGTCTGTTATTTTCAAAACTCTCACTACTTTAATTAAAATTGAAATTATTTTTAATTTTTTAAGCTTTTGCTCGGGGGGGCGTAATCTGATTTATAAATCAATCCATAAAAGCATCCTTCAAAATTGATCATAGGTATAATTTACTTATCTGCAATTATCATAATTCCGATTCTCGCAAGGTGGAAATATTTTTACAAAATGCAGATTTTAACAACATTAACGAATAGGCTGAACTTAATGGGCAGGTAGAGAGACATTTGTACATAAAAATGAAATTTTCAATATAAAATGAATGATTGTAAATTTTGGTGCCACTAAATAGTTGGATCTCCTTTTTATTCAGTGTCCTGAAAATAAGACCTAATCATTTATGAAAACATAATTATTTATTTTAAAAATAAAGTTTTAAATGCACGCTGTATATCTACATAGGTACATTACATTCCCTCATGAAGTTTCACTTTAAAGAAAATTCTATTCTATTCACGATAGCGTATTCGTATATATATATGTCGGTAATTGTCGTCTTTTGTAATATTACAGATTGGGAACAAAAACGACTCCAAAAGGATATGAATCATAAATATCTACAAAATGTTACCGATTGGCAAAAATTTAAAAATACTTCCAACACCCATCTCAATAGCTACTTAGCATCTAGCATCATCGTCATCACTATGATTGGATGCAATTTTCAATCATTTCCAATCATTATATGCACTTCCTTATATACATAGCTCTCCGTCAACCTTTAACAGTCTACATGTAAAAAATTGTCTTTTTTGCAATCATCAAATTTTCCATTATTTTGGAATCGGCAATGGTTCACCCGAGCCATAATCAGGTATTTTGCTATTTTTATTTATTTTTTATTCACCTTTATTACAACGTCCAAGATTTCATTATTATTACAGTCACATTATAACATTTTTCCTACCTAAGATCTTTTTGTGATTTCAAAATTCTCGGATGTACATATTATCGTGGATACTATTTTTAAAATTTTTGAGAAGCTCTAATGGTTATTGATTTAGTACTTCCAAAATTTCTGAATTACTGAGTGTATGTTGAAGAACTTCTGTCGGTTGTAGATCTTCCACTGCTAAGTATTGCATTAAGTTTTAGCAAGACTTTTTTTCGCTTACCTATGGTTTAAAGCTTCATGCGGAGGCAGGTGTTTGTCTTCAGTTATAATCACTGAGAATGCTGTCGCTTTTAAGCTATTTTAGACAGAATTACACATATAAGAAGTGCATACCTTCGTACATTGCATTTTAAACATTATTCAATCCGCAATATATTTAATATCTGATATCGTACAGGTTTACTGTTCCTTGTATTGAAGGCACGGAATTATAGTTCTCCTTTCTACAACATTGTTGATGATAAAATTTTAAAAATTTCGTCGTTTGATAATAGCATAGTCAGTTTGTGTGCATTTTTTTCTGGATTTTTTCAAGTGGTTCTGAGTATCTAACAGTAAGAAATCTTAAAATTACTACAAGATGTTGCGGTCGTAATTGTGTATCGGTCCCGCTGTAGATGACTCTACCGATATTCGCCAAACTCCGGACAAAAACATTTTAACGGCCGTTATTAGTGTACTATTCGATCTTACAAACGCTTCTGACTGAACTACTTGAAAATGAATTTTTGTTTTTCCAAATCACCCATTGAATTTATAAGGAATTTCTTAACCAAGCCTATACTCAGCAGATCAAATGTTGACAACACTTGATGTAGTTAAATCTTAGTAGTAGCATGTCTCAAGAATCTTTTTTGGGGCCCTTATTATTTTGTTTTGTTATTCATGATCTTCCTGGTATTCATTCACACAGACATGTATGTAAATGTCTATGTTTATGCCGAGAAAATGTTGAAATTTATTTATCCAGACAAATTTATTTAATAGAAGATTGCATCCATAAAGAGAGCATATATGTATAGACCTGAGCAATATAGGCATATTTGCTGCTACTTACTCAAAAAAAAAATCTTCTCGCTGATATTTCGCCCTTAATCTTCCTTGCTTTATGAATTTATGCTGACGTATAATGTATAAGTAAGTATATGAATCCTAAATTTTACCAGTATTTTTCGAAGCTGACTTAAGAATTATTAATGTCAATTGTATAACACCAACGAATTCGCTATGTCTACTCAAAATATTGACAATTTGGCTCTAAAAAACATAAATTTTAAATCTTTATATGCGTCCAAATATGAGTTATGAGGGAAATCCTATTACATTGCGATGCATACCTACACAAAAAATAATAGTCCTTTTCGATTGTTTGTAATTTTTATTGAATTCATTTATTTAGTTTTTTTTGTGACATGGAGAGAGGGTGAGAGAGCATTAGTATTTCTGAACTAGAATTTAAATTCCATCGTCATTTTATATATGAAATGAAACAGAAATTGTAGGAATTATAAAAGTTAGCACTAATAAAATAAATGAAAACAAATGAAAATTAGATGGAAGGAACCACTCAATAGGAAGTTATTTTCAATATAGTCTAGTCTGAAGAGGATTTTTAGTAGGTACCTACTGAGACCTTGTAAGGGATCCAGAGTTGGGAATTTTTTGAGTGGTCGTAAGGAATATTATTATACGATTTTATAACTTCTTCATGTTCATTCTTTTTGGTTGCTTCAGTCGTTGCAAATTTCGTCATTTTCAAGTAGAGTATTGTGGTCCGGGATGGTAACGCAATGCTCCAACACTGCATTCCTGATTTTCAGCAAACGCACATTTTTCCACATTTGGTCTTTTTTAGATTTTATTCTAATCCGGGATAAAAAAAAATCACCCTTTTCAAGATGGCGGGCAACTCTGAGGCTGCAGCAAACTTCAATTCAGATCTCCCTAAGACCCTTTTTTTGGCATCGATTTGATCATGGTTTGGTTTTGGATCTTCAACCACTCAATTTTGATTTTTCATAGAGCTGCGTCTAGTTGGAAAATCTATGTTCTTTTTAACTACCTTTTAACTATTTCCCCACAAATTTTCAATCGGATTCATATCCGATGATTATACTCAGCCTAATCGATCCTTTCATTGTGGTTCTATTCAAGCTGTAATTAGCCACAATTTTTGAGGGATGCCTGGGAGTTTGGTTCTGTTAAAATCTTCTATCTTCTTATGGAATCCTGGCCAGGAGAAGTATACTCCACTGCAAAGGAAGCTTTTTCTCCATGTTTTGCTTGGAGTTCATTAGAGAATATCACACAGTTTGCCATTATTACTCAATGCACAGTGCAGTGCCACAAATATTATTCTTTCTTGTTGGTTACTTTGTTTGTCATCTACTTGGCAGTTTAACCTGAAAGATTCGACTCCTAATCGTTCTGTCTGTTAATGTATAGTTTCTCATGACAACAATTTCGCGTTTGCTATGCAAGTCAATAGATTTTGCGCTCTCAATTGAAGTTAATTTCTGTCCTGTCCAATTAGCACCTAACAAGAATTTTATAATTTTTTCATGTAGAGAGATATCAGTTTCCCAAAATTACAAAAGTTCCGCCATTTGCATTTTAAAAAAAAAACGAAGAAAAAAAAACGTTAAAAAATTGTAGCCTAAATGTGTATTGGCAATAGTGAAAATCTATATTTTAATTCTCCTGACCAGGTTTGATTTCTTTTCTACCAGGGCATCAGTTGGCCCATACAAATTTTGCAATTCAGTTTGCAGAATTGTGATAAAATAGGCAACAAGGCAAACTTGACGAAACTTAAATTTGCAATGAGTGGTGGAGGTAATACAAATTGCCTACTATACGAATACCATTTACCAAGCTTTTATTGGAGTCGTGTATTTCATAGAGCAGGGAATGAGTCAAGAGTATGTATGTATTACCCAAAATTTCATTCTATTCTACCAACACAAATCTATAATGAAATTTGTAGAATTGATTGATAAAACTAGGCAACACGGCAAATTTGAACGAAAGTTTATAAACAGCAAAGATTTTGGGTTGGGTGGTGGGGGTAATAGATTATACGTCCGACCCGCATGGCATGACTCGGATCGAACATGATTCATTGTCAGCCATTAATAATTTCGGATAGAAGAGTGAGAGCTGATCATTCATTTGGACAATGTCAATACGTTTGAACAATGCAAATGCAATATCACCTTGAAAATATATCCCTTCTTATAACAAGTTCAAGATGGCGTATTATTTTTGATTGGTTCAGTTCACATCACCACATTTAAAATAAGAAGAGCAAAATATAAATTTTTGGCTTTATACATGGTCGGCTTTATGGATTTAAATTGTGTACACACACAAACAGGAACACAGCCAGCATGCATTCTTTGAGTTCTGCCATTTCTGTCAGTAGATGGCTCTAGGAGTATTAAAATCAGTAATTATTTAAGTTAAAAAGCATTTTTTACTCATCGTGTGGCAAATGGACTATTGAATTTTTCCATGTTTTTTTCTTGTAATATTATCGCATGGAGGTCATTGAAAATTGATTCCAAAATTTCAATAGGTAGGGTGTAATTATAAAAGTAAATATCTAGGTAGGTACCTGGGGAGGAATATCTACCCAAAATAGGCAAATAATGAAAGATCTAGTAAAATTAACTAAAACCATAGATGGCATATGCCATCTATGCTAAAACTAAATTCTATATGATTAGTACCTGCATAGGTGTCTAAACTATTAACTTCTGCTATTTCTCCACAAAATAATCGAACTACCATCTCTGTGATTATTACGTCGCTTACAGTCTCTGGAACATTGTCAACATATATATTTCAGGATGATCTATAAATTCTTTCATTAGGTTTGGAGGGAGGATTGTCAGTGAGAAGCATCCTTCTTCGGGCTTTGGTATCAGGAACCATTTTAATGTCAGATTCTCATCATCATCATCATTTATTGTGTGTGGTGATGGTGGTGGTGCTGTACATACCTACCTACATATCTCAAGTAACCAGGAAGCGATGTAAACAAATATCGCACTGTGTAGTTAGCTAAAATAAGCCATATTTCTACGTTTCCAGCATCCCACCTCTTATAGTCATATTAAAACTCCAACAAAACGTAATTTTATTGTACGTGATCCGCAAAACCATATGTTAAAATAACGAGGATTCTTTAACCTTTTCCTAATGAGATGAATTTGAGCTTGTGCGTGCCCAAGCCCATAGATGAATTAGTAAAAATTGGAAATGTGACTCACATGCTCTTTGATCGTTTTTCTTCCGGAATATATTTTTTTGCATTGATAAGAACTAAAGATTTATCAGGGACAAAATTGCAATTTCATCAATTTACACACCTGTCGTATTTCTTACTACAATTCCGGATTTCATTTTTTAAAGGATCAGCAGTCCTATTTCATGCCTGTGTCTGAATTTTTCGTACTATCTTAAGCTTGAATTAAATTACCTATTTTTACTGCTAATATAAATTTGTAAAAATAAGCCTTGCTCTTGCGCAGATAATATCTCTAAAAATCGGTAGCTTTCTACTTTGAATCCTATACGAGGAAAGAACTAAAAGGCGAGGAAACATCGTGGAAGATTTCAGTATAGTCTACGTAAGCATAAGATGAACAAGTTATTTTTATTTTCCTTTTCGAACTCTGTGTGGTGAATTCCTGTGGATTTACTAAATTCGCATTGTTCTTTATTCTCCAAACGACACATTTAACATTTATCACCTGTTTCAATCATAGCTTAAACTTTTACATTGGCATTTATATACTTGCTCCAGGCGCGTATTTATTACGGATTGTCTTATTGATACTAAACCTAACTTAACATTAAATAACACAACAAGAACCAGCGGGTCCATACCTCTCTTAGTATCTTAATTTTGGCAGTGAGTCAAGGCACTGACTTTGCCCATCCTGCTCGAAGAGACAACTTTATCGATACCATTAAACATTTAAGTTATTTCATTTTGGATTTTGCTATTATTTTACTTACTCAATTAAAATTATTACTATAATAACAAAAACGCGTTGTGAAAATTAATAATTTTTTTTTAAATAATTTAAAATAATGTATTTAATGTATTAAATTATTGGATTACTGCAACTAAGTCGTATAAATGATTTATTTATACAGGTCGCCTCAATGCGCACGTAGAAGTTGTTGGTTGCATGAATTGCACAATGTCATTGGATACCTTAAAATATGAATGCACCCATCTTTCGTACTTTCTCATTAATCGCTTCAATATGAGTTTTTTTTTTTGAACGACGTACTAAATATTGATTTAAATTTCTCTTAACACTTTTAGCAAGATCTTTTTTCCGCACTAATAAAGTTATCGAAATGCTGTCCGCCATATTCGGATAAAATAAACTCTGCACAGTTTTTTTTTTCTCTACACTTGTCTTTAATAATAAAGTTAGTTATTTGATCTAAATTTAGAAATTTAGAAATAATCCGACCCTTAAACTTTTCATAACACTTAATTTTCTTTCAATAGGACAAAACGCTCTTTATTTATTTATTTATTTAGAATTTCATCAAAGATCTGATTACTAAGTTTACAAAAAAAAAAAAAATTATACATATGTAAACAATGATAATGACCAAAAGTGTACAAACAATGATAATAAAATGAAAATTAACTTTAACTAAGCTGATCTCTTAATTGACTTTTTGAAAGATGAAAGTCAATGCAATCAAAGTGGTAGTTAAAGAGACGAGACATTGATGAAATCGGCTCGTGAAAACCATAGTTCGTAGTATGATGAGGAACGACGAGAAAGTCGTGGCTCCTCAAGGAGCGCGCAGGAATAGATATATTAAAAGTATTTAAGAGCTCAGGAGAATTTGTCCTCCCTGTTTACACTGAAACTCAAAAACAACTCTGGAAGTTTTTCTTCTATTTTCAAGAGAATCCAATGGAAAGAGCTTAAGTCTATCAACATATGGAGGTAGAATAATAGGGTTATGCCAATGAAGTCCACGCAGAGCAAAACGAACGAATCTCCGCTGCACAGCCTCAATACGATTTATGTATACAGCATAAAAAGGAGACCAGACAGGACTGGCTTACTCCAAAATAAGTCTAACGAATGTGCAGTAACGGACCTTCGTTATGAATGGATCATTAAACACGTTTGACCATCTCTTTACAAACCCCAGAATAGCATTAGCCCTGGCAACGATTGTATTAATATGATCCTCGAAGGAAAGACGTGTATTAAGGAAGACACCCAAGTCCTTGGTTTTGTCAAGTAATAAACATCCATCTAAAGTATAACTGAAGTTCAATGGCCTCCTTTTACGAGAAAAGGACATAGCAGTACATTTGTTGATGTTGAGAGGAAGACACCATTTTCATTTATGAAAGGTGTCTAAGTCCAAATTTAGAATTCCACGCTCGTTTTCATTAGAAACAATGCGGAAGATTTTGGCATCGTCAGCATAGCAAAGTATTCTTGAATTAGTCAAAATCAGAGATACGTCATTAATGAAAATAATAAAAAGGAGTGGTCCAAGATGGCTGCCTTGAGGAACACCAGAAGTATTATCTATCATGTCAGAAAGAGCTTCGCGAAATATAACCCGCTGCGTACGATCCGATAAATAAAAATGAAGCCAATTGACAAAGGCAGAAGGAAAACCAAGAAGAATCAAGATTTTATGATTGATTCGGTCAAAAGTTTTACTAAAATCCGTGAATATGCAATCAACTTGCTTTCCGCTTTCAATTGCAAAAATGCGGAAATTAGTAAACTCTAACAAATTAGTCGTCTTCAGTGGTGTCAGGATGTAGTCTAGAGACGAGAACACATTTAGGTAGCCTGGCTGGCAGCAACATAACAGCATCTCCAACTGCATTTTTTTGAAAAGGGGGAAAAATTTGGAAAACATTTTGCTAACTCCTGAAGGAATGGTAATCTACTTGGAAGGATCCGGAAGGACTCATTTTAAATCTCAAATATAACGTTCTTAAATAAGTATAAGCCATTGAAAATATATAACGGCATAAGATCTGTTTTATCTTTTTATAACAGTTAAAAATATACAGAAGGAGGTTTCGAAAATATATATTACTTTACTCTATAAAAAAAAAAAACATTGAATAAATTTTATGAATTTCGTACTCATAAATTTTTAATGATTTTTCCCTTTCATATCTTATCTTCGTTCAATTCAGGTTGAAATTTTTTTTTAAATTGGATTTAAGTATTTCAGAGTCTTCTTTTTGTAGTATTTATTTAATGTAGATGTTTAAACTTTTGTGTAGTACAATAATAAGCTGAATATTTATCTTTTAATTTAAACTAAAAACTCAAAACATTTATCTAGTCTGCATAATAATTGAAAATATCCGTGTATGCTGAAATAACCAGTTTGCGTCCAGTCTAAGCCAGTTTGCGTCCACCAAGATGCTAATTCGCGTCCAATTATATAAACTGCTTTTATATGGGGGTGTTAAATAAATGTCGTTTTGAAAGATACGACTTTATTACGTTTTCGTTATTCCTGATTTGAAAAGCCATTAAAAAATAATAAGTTGTGATATAATTTACATTAACATAACATTCTTCAGATTAAAACAAAGTAATTCAATTCAAACTGTTTTATTTTACATAACAGAATCTTTTAAATTTCATTAAATTAAAAGGAACAAATCAAGAAGGTATTATATAACAAAATGGAATTCAACGTTTTATAAAATAGAATAATAAAGTAAATTTTTGCGTTAAAGCTATATTTAGTTCAACATATACAGTACGAATTAGACAAACTTGGAGCTGTTGGTCTCTCGTCTCCGCTTTTATTATGAATTGGAAGTATTTGATCTGGTCGCCTAGATGGTGCTCACCCTATAAATGCCGGTATGCCTCAGGGCTCTATTATCTCTCCGTCTTTCCTCTTAATTTTCAATTATCTGCTTTTCCAAAGTGATTGGAGCCAATTCAATTCGGTGAAGATCCAAAGGTGCTTCAACTCTTTAAAACCAGATCATCACTTAACCACTCAGTTTCTTTTGATGGAGCATTAATTGAAAACATTAACATCTGCTGGTTGTAGCAATTCATTCACGATATGTTTTCATGCAGCCTGACTCAGAACGAACTGCTGACTACATGCCTAGATGATCGAACTTAAGAGAAAACAACTGTTTCATCAAAATTGTCTCCTGCATTCATCTCCTTTATATAATTTTGCAGCTCATGTAACAATTTTCGAATATCCTCTTTAGAAAACGCTTCTCTGGCTTCGGTTAGGCCTTCGAGAATTCGATGTGCTAGCTCTGGATTGCATTTCAGGAAAAGGTCATTCCTGTTTCGCCCTGGTCGCTCATTTTTTGAATTCGTGCCATTACCGTGCTCATTTTTTGGGTTCCGTACCCGTACTAAGCCTCCGCTGTCCGTCAGTCTGTCAACGGGCTGTATCTTATGAACCGTAATAGATAGACAGTTGAAAATTTTACAGAGTGTGTATTTCTATTGCCGCTATAATAAAAAATAATAAAAATAAAATTAAATTAAAAATTGAAGGGGGGCCCTATACAAGAAACGAGATGCTCGACCTTAACAATCACTGTATCTCTTGAACCGTAATAGGTAAACACATGAAATTTTCAAAGAGTGAATATTACTATAGCTGCTATAACAATAAATAATAAAATAAAAAAGTACATAGTGTTAAATCTTGTACGATGGTATGGAACTCTACGTGTGCGAGTCCGAGTCTCACTTGGCCGGTGTTTTTGAACTGTGCTTTAAGACTATAAGGACTTAATACAAACGTAGTTAACGACTCACACAACTTAACTAGTTTTCTTCTTCGGTTTCCGTTAAAATACTTCATGGTCCGAAATTTTCTACGCCTTCAGGATATCTTTCAGGTAATTTATCCTGTATAATGATGTTTTTTGGAATATTTAATTTGATCTAGCGGTTGTAATAGCAAATTTTCCTTGTCAAATGTCCGACAATACTTCATTTAGTGTTGTAGCAGTATATCCTTCCATATTTCCTTATATGTATAGCATTAAATCAGACTAATTAATGAAGAGCTGCTTGTAGGCCGCAATTCGGGGCAATGTTAAAAAAATGCAGCTCTAATGTGCGGCCACAAGTACACGCGAATTGGCTCATGATATTAATCGCGGCCCAAAATTAACTTAAATTTCGAACAATATTATATTTATTTGAAATATAACTACTTAAAAACTTTGTCATGAAATAATAACCGGCCAAGTGCGAGTTGGACTCGCGCTCGAAGGGTTCCGTACCATCGTGTGAGAATTAAACGAGGAAAAAAAACGCCGACAAAATTACGTTTCTTATATGGAGGCCCCCTTTAATTTTTAATTTTATTTTTATTATTTGTTGTTATATCGCCAATAGAAAAACACAGTCTGTGAAAATTTCAACTGTCTACCTATTACGGTTTATGAGATACAACCTGGATGATGGACGGACAGCGAAGTCTTAGTAATAGGGTTCCCGTTGTTACCCTTTGGGTACCCAAGAAACAATTTAAATGCTAGTTAGTTTTACTCAGGTTTTATAACTGTTTTATTAAGGTTTTGAAGTTGCTAAATAGTTTTATGGTGATTGTAAGTCATGCCAATTGGTCCTTTAGAACAATTGATTTTATTGTGATGTTTTAATGTTATATTAGGAAGCACGGACGACTACTTTAAGTCAAATTTAAAGGACAATTTGGTCTAGAGAGCTACTGGGCTATGTAGAAATCTATCATAAAACTATTATACACAGTGGTTTTAAGAATGCATTTAAAAATTCTTTCACAAAATGCCGTAAAAACCTGGTAAGTCTTTCCAAGTGTCTTCGCCATGTGACATGCAAAAATATTGTATTTCATTCTAGGTCTGATATAAGATTTGTAGCGCTAGATTTGACGGGGCGAAATATTTCTTACACCTTTTAAGAAATCCAAGATATTTCTATTCTTCTTTGGCAACAGAAAAAATATTATCTGTCCAGCATAACTTACTGGAAAAATTAATCCCAAAAATGCTTAGTGACGGTGAATTAGAAATTAATGCTCCATTAAAAAAACGGAAATGGTTAAGTGATGATCTTTCTTTAAAGAGATGAGACAGCTTTGGGATGATAGATTATAAATGGTTAGACGACAAGAAGAAATCGACAAGTCGAAATAAGTTTCATCGCGGATACGTATAAAACTAAATAGATTTATGCAAGAGCAAGTAACATTATTTGAATCTCAATACAATACAATACAATACAAAAATATTTTATTGAAAGACCCTGGCCAAGGCCGAGACCTAGAACGGTTTTAACTGAGATCAAATAGATTTGAAAAAGAGCGAACAGTTTTATTAGCAACTAAATTAAAGTCAAACGAATTTATTTTGCCTTTATAAATTAAAAATTTTAAAATTCTCCTAAATGTATGAATTCAAATTAGTAAAAAATGCTTCTTACGAACAATGCGTATAGGTATAGCCTTGTAAATAGTATAAAAAGCATAAACATACAAGTATCATAAGTACGCTAAGTTTTATAATGCGTTTATACACAACTAAATCGTTTTATTTAATAGCAAATGGCATTATATCAGTCTAGGAGCGCTCAGAGAGGTTTTACTTAAAACCAAATGGATTTACAATAGATAGAATTGTTTTAATCGCAGCCATCCTAAAATCAAACGGTTTTATTACGGCTGTACAAGTAGCACATAGGCTTTAATGTGAAATCGCCATTTTATGCTTAAAATGCATTATTTTTTAATTAATTATTTTCAGGAATTTAAGCTGTTTCAGAACTAGGGGATATCATTTTCAAACTTTTTTTTTTCAATTCCGAACATATTTAAAATAATATCAAAATTAAATATAGTGTAAATAAAAAAAAATTATTTTACAATTATTTCTAAACTTTTCCTAATTTTAATAATTTCTGAGGCGCGTTATTATTTCTCGATGTAATCAGTAAATTTTATATAAATTAATATATTTTATATAAATTAATATATTAATATATTAAACTGTTAAAACTGCACTTAAAATAAAATTGAATTACATTTCAACATATTAAATTATTACAAAGTGGAACATATTAATCTATTTGGTTCTTTTATTATTAATATGGATGTAAGGATCACGTTTATTTTGAAGTTTCAAGTCTAAAAGGTTTGCTGAAATAGTATTTCCAATGCCCTTTTATCTTAAAAAAGGATTTAGGAGTAGTTATAAGATGGTTTTGATAACGTTATGCGGATAGGTTGATGAGTTAAAATTACGCTTTTAGTTTTATGAAAGGTTTTATAGAAGACTGCAAATCATCGCAAAGAGTAATCCAGATAAGACCAATAAGGCTTTATATAGTTTTTAAAATAGGTCCTCACAGCTTAGTTTTATAAGAGGTTTTTTATGGTCATATTAGTGTTGGCTTAACTATATAGCTTTACTACAAGTTTTATAAAATAGTATAGACGTTATGTAGGCTATATTAAAACTAAAATTGTTACTTGGGTACGGAACCCTAAAAATTGCATAAAAATCTCAGTCTCTTACATTTTAAAAAATATGTTTTCTTGCATTTTCGCATTATTGACATGCCGATTCCTAATGAACTGAGCTCTGACGACTCAGATTTAACTCGACTATCCAACTGCTCACTTTAGAGGTAGCAGACATTTTTAGGGAAAATACGTCGTTTTATGGCATATTATAAAATGAAGTGGACGCGAATTGATGCATTTACTCTACCTTACTAATTTTACAAGATTTACAAGTTTATAGCTCCTCGCAGCTGGAAAATGATACTAAGTATAGCCTCCTTTTAAGATGTGGGAGTCAGGGCGATTATATGTTTTAAAAGACATTATAAAGAAGACATGATAAAGAAATTGTATGTACGTGTGCGTATCGGTATCCCTCTTGTATCCTCTGCATTCTGGATCATCCATCAGTCCCATTGTCTACTTCATCTCTACATTCATACATCCATACATACTACGAAAGGGATCCTGAATCAAGGTATCCATCGTGGTGACAATTTTTAACAGCTAGTTTCTTAGTTTTTATTTTTTAACTACAATAATAATACGAATAATGCAAGAAATGATTAAAGGTCCAATGTGGCTGGATTAATGATATGGCTGGCGGCTGTATATTGTAGATGGGGATTTTCAGATGGTGCGCTGGAAATGCACTCTAGATAGAATCCAATCGGTTGATTATAGCCCATCTTCCTAATGCTCAATTATTGTAGCAATATAGAAATTCAGTTGGCAATTCTGTAAATTGGACCGACATGTTTGGTCGTTTTCTTATTAAAACGAATATTGACTTTCTTCTCCTTTGACCGTCGCACATTTCAATATTGCTATCATGGTTAAAGAAGTTAATTTTTTTTTTCATCACACCAAAAAATATTTCGATTTTTTTTTTATATTGTGAGTTTTACAACTAGAAACGAACTCTTTCTTTTTCACTTCTTGATGTTAATCCTCTTCTTAGGAAAACAATAATTTTTTCGGTGATTATACTTAAAAATTTTCTTACATTAACTTTTAGAAAATTTTAAAATTTTTAGTTAGATATTTGTGTTGGTGTCGCGATCGGTTTCCCTATCTCCGCAGTATCAGATAAATCTGTTCTCAATTCTGATGGGTCTGCTGTGATTTTAGAAGCGGTGAAAAATTTTCTGATCTGGTCATTTATTTAGAACATTCACCATTCTTTTCTTTTTGAATATTTATTAATTTTAAGAATTTCGATTGCGTTTATTTTTCGTCCTTTATCTACGGACTGATTCAGAAAAAAACCGACCAACTATACTTTATACGCCCTTTTATACTGCTTCTCAAAAGTGTCTATTTTAGAGGAGTGTTTTTTTTTTGTTTTTTGTTTTTTTTTTATTTTATTTAAATATTAGCCCAATGTATTTCAATTGGCCTTAGTTCCGGACAATTTTGAGGATTCGCTTCCTTGGTTAGTACGGGTATACTTCAGCATCGTAGAAATCTCTCGCTTTTCTGTCGTGGTGGTAAGTTGCTAAATCCCACAAAAAAAAAAAAAAGCTGATACATCATTCATCCTAAAGAATGGAGGAAGACGCTTCTGAGGACACCCCTTAACGTATACATCCGTGTTAATTGTGCCTGTTGCACGAAAAGTAATGATTTCTGGCCACATGAACATATTTCTTGCCAAATTAAGTATTTAACGGGAAATTTGGTGTACCGAGGATTGGGATCTACGTCGTCCCTTTTTTTCGCCACATAAACTTCCTGTCCTGGAATCAGGTAGAAGTTCGCTTTCACATAAGT
This sequence comes from Dioctria linearis, assembly GCA_963930735.1. Taxonomy (NCBI): domain Eukaryota; kingdom Metazoa; phylum Arthropoda; class Insecta; order Diptera; family Asilidae; genus Dioctria; species Dioctria linearis. Next base: position 242,625,166 of record OZ005742.1, read on the forward strand.
TTCATCAGCCATAATGGCAGCAATCAAATTTCGTTCGGAAATTTTTAAAGAAAATTCGGCTGCTGGATTTTGCTCTCTTCTGATGTTGTATTTTCTGAACATGGAAATTTCGTAGGCTTTCTCCTCTTTTAATTCGATGAGCCATAGGAGATGACGCTCCAGCTTTATCAGTCATATCACTTTGGGATTTCGTTTTCTACCCATTTTTTTGGCCAATTTTTTTGTCTACCGAACCTGATTTCCTTCCTGACCCGAACTTTCTCTCGACATCACAAGCTTCCCGAAATTTACTGAAAATATTTTGAATGGTTGTCTTCAGAATTTTCAGCTTTTTAGCTATGCCTTTTTGAGACGTAGATTTTTTTTAGATTTTCCATATGCGTTGAAAGAATTAATTTGCATCGTTCTTCTTGGCTGACTTCCATTTTCACTGCATAAGAACTTTGCATTTAATGACTTGAAACTGTGCGCACCCTTTTTATAGATGCAACCTTACCTATTTTTCCCATAATTTTTTTTCTCAATATTTTATTTTGCATTGCCTTATTTCTGCAATTAGATATTTTTGAAGAATTCAAAATGTTCTTTTTCGCCATTCAAGCCAGTGAAATCGTTAAATACCAATCATCTGTATAATTAACACTTGTTGTAACGTAACGAAAGCTGGGGTCCCTTAATAAATATTTTTCTATCCTATTCTAATTTCTTCATTCTGCCATGTACGTACCTACCTAAATTACTTAGCTATCTGGAAGATGTTATGAATATTAGAATGAAATGAAACTCAGACAGAAAATTGTAGCAGCATTTTTATTATTAGTATTTATCAGTAACATTTGACCTGCGAGCTTAAGGAAAAATAAACAAGTGCCCATACGGCACAAAATTACCCAGGGACATCCCATTCTTTTCCTACAGATCCTATAACTTACCGGGATAAACAGGAAATGATCTCTATGTACTTGGGACTTTATTTTCAGGAGTTATTATAAAAATTTCCCATAACTTATTCCGTATTTCCAGAAAAATTCAAATAATATTCTAAGATATTCCCTTGCACATCCTGAAAACAATATAGGATATCCATAATATGTCCCAGGAGGTATATGCTTGAAGCGGGAATTTTAGATTATTGAACACGATAACTGTGCCTATACGTAACAAACACACAAGATCCTGTGGGAAGGGACATTCGTCACTTCCAGGGATATCCTAAGTTTTTAATTAGGACCGGATGGGATTAGAGCTGCTTTAAAATCTGTTTGCGTAAATTTCCTTAATTATATGTTGTCACCTCGTCTTCGCTGCTACTTCTATATTTAAAATATATTTTAGTAAAATATTTCCTGTATGGATTTTACACTATGCTGCAAATCAACCAGCTGCTTCAGCGTTGTCGGATACAATCCCGTACACAATTGCATTAGAGGGGGCGGAGGGTGGTATACACTCCTGATTGTGGAGAAATAAAATATTGAACCATATATTTTTAAAGTAGGTAGGTGTTGAGATTTTGTACTTTTTTCTCCAGTAAAAATAGCTTTTGTCACGAAATAGGACAAAAGCCAGGAAATAATATCGACGAAGGATGTTCAAAGAATATGTTACGTGAAAAATTCAACGAAAAAGTACTAAGTACCTGTTTCTCAAGAAAAAAAAAAACAATAAATTGATTCTAAATATTTCTTTTAAAAAAAAACATAATTATTCCCATTTTTTTAAGCATACATATATATCTGTGTTGCTTTGTACATATCTCACCGTTCAAAATCCATAACAAAAAATTTTACCTGATTTTTTTTTTTTAATTTTCATATTCTTATACCATTTTTTTCACTTAATTCTTTTTATATTACCCAGCAGGATGAGACAAAATACTTTCAATGAAGGACGTTTAAAGAAATGGACATGTGAAGAAATCCAGGATTTGCACCGTTCTTAAGACAGAATCAGACAGCTTTCTCCTATCGTGAACTATTTGCAAATACATTGAGTCCACCATGTAAAAAGCATCTGTACGGAAATTCAATAGAATTCAACAAAAATTTCAACGTGTTCTGATTGAGATACCTACGTAGCCCTTCTTCGCTAATGTTAGAGTTTATACTAATTTATTTGAAAAGTTACTTTTGATTTTAAATATTTTTTTGATATATTTCTTGGGATTTAAAAGAACTTGCAATATTAAAATTACACTAAGAATTATTTTTCAAATTATTTACCTTTCGAAAAATAAGCCATTTTAGTAATGACATGTGTGTATCCGACCCAAAAAAAATTTTAAATTTTTTTACAATAACTGAAATTATAAATTGTTTAGCATAGGTATAAGAGATAGCCATAATTCTTAATGTCCTGTCAAAAATCTATATAAAATAAAATAAAAAAAAAGACAAATGATCTAAATTAGAAAAAAACCTAAATTAATTTTCTATGTACAATAAAAATATTCGTTGATCGGATATCTAGTTTTTATTGTTATTTTATCATAATTCTGTAAAAAGAAAAGCTGATGATAGATAAATAATGAAAATGTAATTGCCTTTTACCTACTCTTAGAAAAATAAAAAAAAAATCCATAAAAATTGTATAAGATGTTCTTTTTCAACTCATGACAAAAAAAAATCAAAAATAAAATTTATAAAAAACGCAAAATTGTTGTTCCTTTTCTGATCTTAACCGCCTTCTTATACTCGCAACAACATTGCTCGGCTGTGTACATTTACTCTAAAATGGCGTCGATCAAAATAATTTCAATATATAAAAAACTACAAACTTATTTCTCTCTTTCGTTAAAAATCTACAAACACTGACCCACTTATTTTTACTTATTTTCTGATTCCGCTGTCATTCCCCACCCGTTTGATTTTACTACAGCATAAATTCTGAAAAAAATTAGAAAATGGCGTCCCTAGTTCAAAATGTCTATATAAAAATAACTTCGTTAAAAATCCACTAACATTGACCCACTTCCTTCTTATTCTGTGATTTTGAATTCGCTTTCATACCACGCCCCTTTTTCATACGATTATATTATATTCAAAATGTCCATATAAAAAAAAATTCCATATAACTTTTGTACTCAGTCCTGGGAGCAGAAAATCTGATTGAGTTGCTTGCTACTGATTATGGGTACCTGGTAGAAATCTGAAAAATTTGGTTGAATCTGGCCTGGATTTGGATGTTTTCCATATCGAAAAATTTTTGAAGCCTACAAGTATGTAATTCTGAAAAATTTAGTACTTAGTATGGGGCCGTTGTCTCTGATAAAATTCGTTCCACAAACTTTTCTGGTTGGTGCTTTGGATTTGTCGATATGGAAAACATCCAAAACCAGGCCAGATTCAACCAAATTTTTCAGATTTCTACCAGGTACCCATAATCAGTAGCAAGCAACTCAATCAGATTTTCTGCTCCCAGCACTCAGTACAAAAGTTCGATTTCTATAAATTTATATGGAAGTTTTTTTTATATGGACATTTAGAACTAGGGACGCCATTTTGTAATTTTAGTATGAAAAAGGGCGTGGTAGGTACCTATGAAAGCGAATTCAGAGAATAAGAAGGAAGAGTATCAAGGTTAGTTAAGTTTTGTCGATTTTTATCGAAGTTTTTTTTATATAAACATTTTGAACTTGGACGCCATTTTAAATTAAATGTCAAGGGATGGAGATGGAATTGGAAATATAAAAAATGAAACAGAACCTTGCTATTTTTTTTTATTGAATAATAAACAAATACATACATACATTTTACTTAAAATTTTGTAATCAAATGCATATAGGTAGTTGCACGTATATAAAATTATTGAGTAATATTAGGGAACACGTTATTTTTCTTCTATTTCGTGGACAACCATTTTTTCCATATGTTTTGCATTTCTGCATCTGTTGGACATCAAGTCGCCATGTTGTTTTTTCTGGTGACAACAGATTGAGTAGTTTTCGTTATACTGCGGCCATGGTAAAGGTGTCATGTACCTAATGATAAAATAAAAAAAGAAACTGTTAAAAAAATTTATTATTGAAGATTTTATTTAAAAGTTTCTGATATTTTGTGATCGAATTTGTGCGCTAAAACAAAAGAAATTTCCCCTGCCTACAATTGGAATGCAAGTTTGTCAGTTTTCGCGTGAAAAGGAGCAAATTTATGGGATGTATGTACATAGGTATACAAAAAGGAGCGTAAATTCAGTAGCGAATCAATTTTTTCAGTTTGAACGGACAAATGTGGCCATTTTAAGTTAAATTTAAGCGGTATACCCAAAACAATTTATTTCTATTGTGATTGTTAAGTAATCTATAGAAAAAGAAATACCAAATTTGGGCGTAAGTTAGGAGCTAGTCATTATCAGGTGTCTATTGAATATTTAATGTCACATATCTATAGTGGCGGACTGATTTTTTGTAATTTGTATGGAAATTTAACCGCATTACCTCAAGCTACTGGGTGCAAAAAAAAATCTAAATGGAGTTGGTTGTAGTCTAGGCAAAATGTAAAAACAAAATGAATATTTCTAGCATTTATATAAGTAACGATGTCCGAGATTGAATGCATTAAAATGGATTACATTCACTAACCAGAAGGCAAATTTTGGTGGGAAACTGTAAATAAGGTTAAACTGATCATAAGAAAAAATGTCGTATACAATTTCAAGATCATTTTTTTTTCGCTGACAACTCAGTTAATGCCGTTTGCTGGTGGCAGTTAAAAAAAAACCAATTAACTATTTAAACTTTTATTGAAAAGTTTATACCTAGTCTTTTTTCAGATATTATGTACCTATGTACATAGATGGGCAAAACTCCCACTATTAAATATGTGTAAAGTCTTTGCGTATTATTTCGTGCAAGTAATCAAATTGAATGCAATTTCATTATACATTTAGAGCTTGGGTAGACCTGATTTCACAGTCTGAGTTTATTTTCTAATTTTGCTCTTTAGAAACGAACCAATTGGTACTATAATTTTCGCACATATATTTTTCTTTTAATGTCTTTCATCGAAAGTAGGTATATCCTGTCTTATTTTGCTCGACGACAAAAAATATTTATTTTTGCAAATAAAATGGCAAGTCCATGAAAATTTCAAAAATCCAAGACGAATTTTTTTTGTAATATATTTTGACGCGGTCAAAAAACAAAGTTGAATTAATTCGATTCTATTCAAAAGCATAAATTATTTCTTCGATATATGCTGGACTTTTAGAACAGGAGGGGTATTACCTACTCTACAATGCTCAGGAAGTTTTTGTCAATTGCTTTCTCCGCTGAGTTTTAGGTATCCACTATAGGCCAGTCCATTGAAACATTTAAATCACAAAATTTAATATTAATTCCAAAAGCTTTTAGTTTTGATGGAGTGAGGTAAAATACATATAAATTTAATTTTGCAACCATCATCATCGCGGTCCGGAAGATGCACACAATTGCAGAGAATCAAAAGTTCTTATAACTTCCATAAAAAAATTCCAACAAATTGCAACAGTTATTCCACCGATTTGCAGCATTTTTGTAATTTTTTTGATATCTATAACTAATAGAAGCATTATTATTTATTCCGGGGGCGAAATGAGTTGCAAATTTAACACATTTTGGAAAATATCAGAGTAAACAATGCTTTAAGTTTGCAGGAATTTTGGAATATTTTTATGGACGTTATAAGAACTTTTTTTTTTTTTAATTTTACACATGCTCCGGACATCGGTGATGATTGCAAAATTACATTTTTATCTAGTTATTTTACCTCACCCAACATTCAATCATATTTAAAAACAAAACACAAATTATCAGATGTGATGATGTGTATTTGTTGTAAAGAAACTGCAGCAGTAGACTTTAGACCTTATACTAAGTACAACTACTCAATCGTATACTCTAAAATGCCAACTTCAAATTTTTCAATTTTTAATAACAATTTTTTGTTGACATTTTTAACATTTTTATAGAACGGATCCACGAAGTAATCATTTTTACCATAATGAAGTAGCTACCTATTTATAGAAGCTATAACTGTCGAAATATTATAGTCAGGTGGATGAGGCATTGCGTATTTTTTCAGAAGCTCAATTTCAACGAAATAATATTCCGAACATTTTCCGGAATTAAAAATTTGAAGAAAATGTCGCATTTGTCGGAATGAACAACCAGCTGGGACATGACTGAATATAATCGGTGCCATTGTCTGGAAATAATTAAACGCAAAAAAAAACCTCAAAATTATTACATAATTCCTTGAAAGCAAAAAATCGTATTTTCTATACCAACATTATTGAATTGTTCTGCATCTCGGCCAACAACTGAAAGGAATCCTTTCAAATAAATCAGCTCAAATCGATTTCCTCTGAAACATGGTGTTCTTCTTAAGAAACCATAGAGGAATAGTTCTCCTGCTGATTTACTAGGAAGATGCTAAAAATTGAAAATTGTATTTAAATGCTATCTTAACCGCCGTCAGGTGGCGCCCAATTAAAATCTCGATTACATCTATGAAATACTTAGCAATCAGCATATTTAGAGATTTCGAATGACTTTTATACACAGGTGGAGCTAATCCTTGCATAAGAATTATTTTCTCGATGTATTCTGGCCCATTAGAGCAGATTACAAAGAATTATAGTAAACACAAAAAAAAAAAATCCGAGATATAACGAAGTCGATCAAATTCTGTTAAATTCCCAGAATAATGAGGATATAAAAGACAACATTTTTTTATTAATTTTTTATAACTAGGTACCTGAAAATATTTTTAGAAGGTGAGGGGAAATACCGTGGGTACCTGGAGACATAGTAATTATGGGGAATGAACTGTAGCAAAGTTCGAATCGGGTACTTCCTTTTCCTGATCAGAAACTGCTATTAACATTACCAGGTCACTCATCAACGCAGATATGTTCGTGCAAAGCATCAGTACCGACAGACGAAGCTGAGTGCTTGTTGGCTTCACGATTACCTATTAAAAGTTGGAGTCATTGGCAAACCCTCCCGATTATCTGTCCTACCTGGAAGGAGAGCTTAAGCCAATCGAAGATTTCCTGTGCGCTTACCTAGTCTCTACCACGTACTGGATGGGTACTTTTAGCTCTCCTATCTGTGTAAGATACTTAGGATAGCATTCTCCATACTTCTGTAGGATACTTAGGATAGCATACTTCACCTTAGACATGCTGTGCTTCATTATTAAAATGACAGCAAGGTTTTTGTGAGCTATTTTGTTAAACAGAGCAACACCACCGTGTTTCGGAATTTTTCGTTCCATCTAGCTTTTATATATGTATATATAAAAAAAAAAAGATGATTAAGAATGGATCTTTTCTTGACTGTAGTAAGAAAGGAGCACACAAAAAATATATCTAAGATGATAAATTATTCCTCAGTTGCAATGTTACGAATAAAAGACTATATACAGCCGATGGAATGGAGGCGGGTATTTAGTCCATATTTTGGGCTATATCTTTATAACCAATTCACCAAAAATTTGATTTTTTTGGAATCCTTGCAAGTAGTCTTTTCAAACGATGCAAAAAACAAATTTTTTTTTTAAGGGACCCAACCCACCCACATTAAAAATTAAAAAAAATATTTCATAATGTTTGAGTGTCGAAATATGTGTCCATCACGAAGATGTGCCATTCTTCCATTTCAGACGTCACATTTTTTTTTTTGAGAAAAAACGTCTGTGACAGGCAGACAAGCGCTTTTATAAGGGTTCCGTTTTTCTTCCTTTTCGTTGTACGAAACCCTAAAAGTTACGATAATTTGCGTAAAAAGCTCGCTCACCCGACACTCAAGCTAGTAAATACATTATTTTAAATTATTTTAAGGTAGGTAATTGCCATGTCATTATGGTTCGTGAGTTGTGATAATTCGCGGTGCACCAGACGATTTCCATGAAGAATTAATTTAGAAGCAGGAAAACAAAGCAATACAAAAACATTTATTAATTTTCACAACTCGTTTTTGTTATTATAGTAATAATTTTAATTGAGTAAGTAAAATAATAGCAAAATCCAAAATGAAATAACTTAAATGTTTAATGGTATCGATAAAGTTGTCTCTTCGAGCCGGATGGGCAAAGTCAGTGCCTTGACTCACTGCCAAAATTAAGATACTAAGAGAGGTATGGACCCGCTGGTTCTTGTTGTGTTATTTAATGTTAAGTTAGGTTTAGTATCAATAAGACAATCTGTAATAAATATGCGCCGGGAGCAAGTATTTAAATGCCAATGTAAATGCTTAAGCTTTGATTGAAACAGGTGATAAACGGAAGATAATTGATAGGTGTCATTAACGGCCATGTGAATTAAAAAAAAAAAGAAAAAATGTTAGCCAGGCAGTTAAATCAATGCTACAAATAAGAAGTCTTGTAAAACAACCAAACACCTGTAACTATAAGGTGAATAGGCTTAATAAAATACTTTGACTTTGACTTTTTATTTAGTAATTATATCCGTCCAAGATGACATGAGCAGAAATGTTCATCTTGCAAGAGGAGGGTATTTTGTATTCTGTAAATTAAAATTTACATTTTTCACCCAACATAAAAATATTAAATAGCTGAACTGAAGTAGCAAGGACTGTTAACAGGTCACAACTTAGGAGCAAACAAAAAATCATATCATTGGTGTAAAAATGTTATGGAATAAAGGATAACACAATAAGTTTGTATAAATTTTTTTTCCAAAAATAACCAGACTTCTATTGAAGAAAAAATATCTCTTCTCTAATTGCGATTCCAACTTCAGAATTTAACTAACAACAGACCTATGAGCATTCATTTAAAAATAAAATAGAAAAAATAATTAATAGGATACATTTTGAGATATGCAAGGATAAAGGTTATTTTTATTATCCATAATATTGTTCTAATGAAAGGCAACTTGCCTCTGTGATAATTAGAACCAAGGTTATAATTTTTTGAATGTAGCTCAATGGACTACAAATCGGCAAATTTTCATGATCTCGAAGTCTCAATCCGCATGCATTGCAGGTAAAAAAAATGGGATCTCATAACTAGAATTTTTTATGGAATGATCCTATAAGCAGTTTGTCCGCTGTGTAATCTACTGAAGTTTAATAACAAGTAATAACCATAAAGAATCACAGTACAGAATTCACCGTAGAATGCACGAGACAATAGACAATAGAAAATTCCCCGTATCCTTTTCTATAATAATACGAGATCATAAATTGTAAGCGGAACATAATATATATGAAATTAACAAATTATATGAAATCCGTCAATGACAGTTTAAGAAAGCTAGCTGAGGTAAAAGGACATTTTTTCTTAATGCGCAAAGTCATGTGAGAAAAGTTCACAATTCACGTAGTCCTACAAAAAATACTCCGAGATAAAATAGTATGTAGAATCGTATAGAATCGGAGGGTTTATATTGTTTTTGTTAAAGAACGCCATTTACCTATTCTGGTTGAAAGACCAGTTTTTTTTTTCAAAAGAAGAAATTACATAATAGGTCTAGAAGACCGAAGACAACATAGGATCCTGAATATTTTGGAGAGAAGGATAACAATGGAACCCTGATTATAAGAAATATTAAAATATTTTTGAAAACGGTACAAAATGAGAATATTTCAGTTATATACTTTTTAAAATCTTTCAATATCTTATAATTTCTTATAAGACACTGCTGAAGTTATACTAAATCTGGTCGAGATTCATCAATGGCTTTACATTCGATTTAAAAGACTTCCGCCCGTAATTAAATCAGCCAATGAAGGTGATGGATAATCTTTGGTGCTTTAATTCTCTCATTAATTTAGCAATTTCCAAAGTTAAAGGAAAAGAAAGAGACTATTTGCCGATTTTCTTGCACTACACCAAATCTAACTTGGTTATGGAACATGTTTCACGAATGTTTCATGTGCGAAGATAAATCCAGTAATTATGTAACCAACATATTCGGACGTTGATTAGCATCATTTTGATACTCATCCCGCCATCTGTTGAGCCCTGCATAGAACCCATTTGTTATATATGAACATCAAGAGAATATCATATTCGTTCAATTGAAAACCTGCTAAGCAAAAATCAAGGAACTGCTAGCAATTGCTTGGTGTTGCTGTTTTCGTTGGCCAATAAGAGATATATATTCGCACACATACAAACACATAATATGTAACCTAATGAAGTTAATAATAATAAGCACTGTGCATTGTCAGTGTGTGTTGAACATTTTGCCGACGGCGTTTTCATAAGCGGCTTGATGAATTTATTATTTCACACTGTGGCTCGATTGTGTTTCTGTGAGCATTTTTAGTAGGGACTACTATCCTATTCTGTTCTCCATCTAACTAGGGCCAGAAAGAGAACGCATCATTATAGAAAAGTAGCGAATAGGGGAGACATTCTAATTTTTTTTCTCCATTTCTATTTTTTGTTTTCAGATGAGAGACGTAAAATTATTTTTAATTTTTTGTTTGCGGCGCAATATAGGATATTACTTGAAATCAGGACTGTATCCAAATTTCGCTTCATTTTATTTTAAATTAATTTTCTTTGTTTGATAAATGTTATTGCTCTTGATTTTTTGATTCATGGAGAAGTCAAATTTTATTTGGCCTCGTTAATTGGCAGGGAGCAGAGTAAAGCAATAAAACGAGCCGAGTAGAATGAAAGAATAAAAGTTCTATTCTACCAAGAATACAGTTATGGCACACTAAGAATATGCAATCTATACCTACATACATATATGCATCTATATATAGGTAGTTCATGACATTTTTGTTCTTGCATAAGATCCACAAAAAAAAAAACCATCAAAAAATTGCCCACCGTCCAAACAACGTATATTGCATCCTTACCTTACCTCCGATGCAATTTTTTATACATCTCAACCCGATTGGGAAAGAAAGAAGAGAAAATAAAAAGTTGGAAAATAAAATAAAAACTTGTTCATCTTATGCTTACGTAGAATTCTGAGGTCTTGCACGGTGTTTCCTCACCTTTTATTTCTTTCCTCGTATAGGATTCAAAGAGCACGTTTAGACCGCAGCTATTTAGGACTAGTTTTACGTAAGTCGAATTACGTAGTACTAATCCTGCTGCTGTTTAGTCCGCTCGTATTAAAGCCTTGACAGTTGTCAAAATTGTCAGATCTGCCTGCTATTTCAGGAGAAAAATGAAAAATAATATATTGAGTTTGTCTATGCTCCATTTTATTGTGCATGCGGTGTGCACAAGAAAATGGAGCATAGAAGAAAATTTAAAATCAGAATGAGGTAATACTGCTATTTATATTACTAAATACCAAATTTTCAGGCTAATGGCAAAACATTATAAGATAATCTGCAACAATTATTTATTAATTATATATAAGGGCGTCACTATTTACAAACAGCCTCGCATTACCTTATGTGACGTTATGTCTCCATTTAATACTAATTTTTGTAGGTCAATACCGCATCAGAAACCGAATTAAAGTAGGACTAGTTTTTCGTAATACGGCATGTTTAGACCAGTTAATATTAGTACTACGTAAGTCGAACTACGTAAAACTAGTCCTAAATGGCACGGTCTAAACGGGCTCAAAGTAGCAAGCTACCGATTTTTAGAGATATTATCTGTGCAAATATTTTTACAAATTTATATTAGCAGTAAAAATAGGTAATTTAATTCAAGCTAAAGATTGTACGAAAAATTCAGACTCAGGCATGAAACAGGAGTACTGATCCTTTTGAAAATAAAACCCGGAATTGTAGTAAGAAATAAGACAGGTGTGTAAATTGATGAAATTGCACTTTTGTCCCTGATAAATCTTTAGTTCTTATCAATGCAAAAAAATATGATCCGGAAGAAAAACGATCAAAGAGCATGTGAGTCACATTTCCAATATTTACTAATTCATCTATGGGCACGCACAAATTCATCTCATTAAGATTAAAATCCTCGTTATTTTAACATATGGTTTTGCGCATCACGTACAATAAAATTACGTTTTTTGGAGTTTTAATATGAGGGTGGGATGCGAGAAACGTAAAAATATGGCTTATTTTAGCTAACTACACAGTGCGATATTTGTTTACATCGCTTCCTTGTTACTTGGGATATGTAGGTAGGTATGTACAGCACCACCACCATCACCACACCACACACAATAAATGATGATATGATAAGAATATACTGTGCAACCTCGAAATTTTCGAGTTATTTATTCTGACTCTGACATTAAAATGGTTTCTGATAGCAAATCCCGAGAAAGAATACTTTTCACTGACAATCCTCCCTCCAATCCTAATGAAAGAATTTATAGCTCATCCTGAAATATATATGTTGACAATGTTCCAGAGACTGTAAGCGACGTAATAGTCACAGAGATGACAGTTAGATTATTTTGTGGAGAAATAGCAGAAGTTAATAGTTTAGACACCTATGCAGGTACTAATTAAATAGAATTTAGTTTTAGTTAATTTTACTAGATCTTTCATTATTTGCCTACTTTGGGTAGATATTCCTCCCTAGATACCTACTTTTAAAGTTATAGTAATTTTTACTTACCTATATTTATTATTTTCGCGCATATTTTTTATAAAATTGATATTTTATTCGTGAAGCACAAGTATATAACTCTCAGTGGAGTAGTAAGTCTTCTAGGATTTGTTCATTTGAATTTAAAATGAAATGTTACATGCCTACATAAAAACCTAGATAATTACTTATATAATTACACCCTACCTATTGAAATTTTGGAATCAATTTTCAATGGCCTCCATGCGATAATATTACAAAAAAAAAAACATGGAAAAAGTCAATAGTCCATTTGCCACACGATGAGTAAAAAATGCTTTTCAACTTAAATAATTACTGATTTTAATACTCCTAGAGCCATCTACTGACAGAAATGGCAGAACTCAAAGAATGCATGCTGGCTGTATTCGTGCTTGTGTGTGAACACAATTTAAATCCATAAAGCCGACCATGTATAAAGCCAAAAATTTATATTTTGCTCTTCTTATTTTAAATGTGGTGATGTGAACTGAACCAATCAAAAATAATACGCCATCTTTAACTTGTTATAAGAAGGGATATAGTTTCAAAGTGATATTGCATTTGCATTGTTCAAACGCATTGACATTGTCGAAATGAATGATCAGCTCTCACTCTTCTATCCGAAATTATTAATGGCTGACAATGAATCATGTTCGATCCGAGTCATGCCATGCCGGTCGGACGTATAATCTATTACCCCCACCACCCAACCTAAAATCTTTACTGTTTATAAACTTTCGTTCAAATTTGCCGTGTTGCCTAGTTTCATCACTCAATTGTACAAACTCCATTATAGAATTTGTATAGGTTGGTAGAATAGAATGCAATTCTGGGTAATACCTACATACTCTTCACTCATTCACTGCTCTATGAAACACACGAAACTTTTTCCATAATAAAAGCATTTTCGTCAAGTTTGCATTGTTGCCTATTTTATCACAATTCTGCAAACTGATTGCAAAATTTGTATGGGCCAACTGATGCGCCTGGTAGAAAAGAAATCAAACCTGGTCAGGAGAATTAAAATATAGATTTTCACTATTGCCAATACACATTTAGGCTACAATTTTTTAACGTTTTTTTTTCTATTTTTTTTTTAAATGCAACTGGCGGAACTTTTGTAATTTTGGGAAACTGGTATCTCTCTACATGAAAAAATTATAAAATTCTTGTTAGGTGCTAATTGGACAGGACAGAAATTAACTTCAATTGAAAGCGCAAAATCTATTGACTTGCATAGCAAAATTAAACAAACGCAAAATTATTGTCATGAGAAACTATTCATTAACAGACAGAACGATTAGGAGTCGAATCTTTCAGGTTAAACTGCCAAATAGATGACAAACAAAGTAACCAACAAGAAAGAAAAATTATCTGGAAAAGATAAAAGATAATGGCAAATTGTGTGATATTCTCTAATGAATTCCAAACAAAACATGGAGAAGCAGCTTCCTTTGGTGTGGAGTATACTTCTCCTGGCCAGGACCCAGCACCATTATGAACATCAAAATGGATAGGTTTTAATACTAAAATATCCTAGAAAATAATAGATATGATTCCATAAGAAGATAGAAGTTTTTAACAGAACTAAACTCCCAGGTATCCCTCAAAAATTGTGGCTAATTACAGCTTGAATAGAACCACAATGAAAGGATCGATTAGGCTGGGTATAATCATCGGATTTGAATCCCATTGAAAATTTGAGAGGAAATAGTTAAAAGCTAGTTAAAAAGAACATAGATTTTCCAACTAGACGTAGCTCTATGAAAAATCAAAATTGTGTGGTTGAAGATCCAAAAAGAAACCATGATCAAATCGATGCCAAAAAAGGGTTGTGGGGAGATTTAAATTGAAGTTTGCTGCAGCCTCAGCGTTGCCCGCCATTTTTTTTAAGTTCTCGCTTCCCGGATTAGAATAAAATCTAAAAAAGACCAAATGTGGAAAAATGTGCGGTTGCTGAAAATCATCAATACCCTACTTGAAAATAACGAAGTTTGCAATGACTGAAGCAACCAAAAAGAATGAACATAAAGAAGTTATGAAATCGAATAATAACATTCCGCACGACCACTCAAAAAATTGCCAACTCTGGATCCCTTACAAGGTCTCAGTAAGTATACTAAAAATCCCCTACAGACTAGACTATATTGAAAATAACTTCCTATTGAGTGGATCCTTCCATCTAATTTTCATTTGATTTCATTTATTTTATTAGTGCCAACTTTTATAATTCTTACAATTTCTTTTCCGTTTCAATTATAAAATGACGATGGAACTTAAATCCTAGTTCAGAAATACTAATGCTCTCTCACCTTCTCTCCATCTCACAAAAAAAAAAAAAAATGAATTCAATAAAAATCACAAACAATCGAGAAAGATTATTATTTTTGGTGTAGGTATGCATCGCAATGTAATAGGATTTCCCTCATAACTCATATTTGGACGCATATAAAGATTTAAAATTTATGTTTTTTAGAGCTAAATTGTCAATATTTTGAGTAGACATAGCGAATTCGTTGGTGTTATTCAATTGACATCAAAAATTCTTAAGTCAGCTTCGAAAAATACTGGTAAAATTTATCAAAGGATTCATATATTTACTTACACATTATACGTCAGCATAAATTCATAAAACAAGGAAGATTAAGATCATATGAGCGAAATATCAGCGAGAAGATTTTTTATTTATTTTTGGATTAAGTAGCAGCAAATACGACGATATTGCTCAGGTCTATATATGCTCTCTCTATGTATGCAATCTTCTATTAAATAAATTTGTCTGGATAAATAAATTTCAACATTGTCTCGGCATAAACAAAGATATACATATACATGTCTTTGAGAATGAATACCAGGAAGATCATTAATAAGAAAGCAAAATAATAGGGGCCCAAAAAAGATTCTTGAGACATGCTACTACTAATATTTAACTACATCAAGTATTATCAAAATTAGATCTGCTGAGTCTAGGCTTGGTTAAGAAATTTCTTATAAATTCAATGGGTGATTTGGAAAAACAGAAATTCATTTTCAAGTAGTTCAGTCAGAAGCGTTTGTAAGATCGAACAGTACACTAATAACGGCCGTTAAAATGTTTTTGTCCGGTATTTGACAAATATTGGTAGAGTCATGTATAGCGAGACCGATACACAAGTACGACCGCAACATATTGTAGTAATTTTAAGATTTCTTACTGTTAGATACTCAGAAGCACTTGAAAAAATCCAGAAGAAAGATGCACACAAACTGACTGCTATTATCAAACGACGAAATTTTTAAAATTTTACCATCAACAATGTTGTAGATGAGAGAACTATAATTCCACGCCTTCAATACAAGGAACAGTAAACCTATACGACATCAGATATTATGCAATGTACGAAGGTATGCACTTCTTATATGTATAATTCTGTCTAAAATAGCTTAAAAGCGACAACATTCTCAGTGATTATAACTGAAGACAAACACCTGGGTCCGCATGAAGCTTTAAACCATAGGTAAGCGAAAAAAAATCTTGCTAAAACTTAATGCGTAATTAGCAGTGGAAGATCTACAACCGACAGGAGTTCTTCAACATACACTAAGTAATTCAGAAATTTTGGAAGTACTAAATCAATAACCATTAGAGCTTCTCCAAAATTTTAAAAATAGTATCCACGATAATGTGTACATCCGCGAACTTTGAAATCACAAAAAAATCTTAGGTATAGGAAACATGTTCTAATGTGACTGTAATAGTATCAGGGGCGCACCGAGAGGGGGGACGAACGGAACCGGTCCCCCTCCAGAATGTCAGTTTTCTGAGCATAATTTACAAATTACGTATAAAATCTGGTCTACAAAGTCCGATAAAATAAAATAAAATCTTTTAATCTACAGTAGCAGTCCTTAAGTGCTCAGATGGGCGCAGGACGCGACTTTCGAGTCCTATTTTTCCGACTCGTTAGGACTTGGGACACCTACGCCCCCCCCCCCCCCCAAGCAAGCCAAATCCTGGGTGCGTTACTGAATAGTATACGTGATAATAATGAAAACTTGGACGATGCAATAAAGTTGAATGATAGCGCTCTAAATAAAAATTGCAAAATACCTGAATCTGGCTCGAGTGAACCATTGCCGATTCCAAAATTATGGAAAATTCAATGATTGCAAAAAAGAAAGTTTTTTACATGTAGACTGTTAAAGGTTGACTGAGACCTATGTATATAAGGAAGTGCGTATAATGATTGGAAATGATTGAAAATCCCATCCAATCATAGTGATGACGCTGATGCTAGATGCTAAGTAGCTATTGAGATGGGTATTGGAAGTATTTTAAAATTTTGTCAATTGGTAACATTTTTTTAGATATTTATGATTCATATCCTTTTGGAGTCGTTTTTGTTCCTAATCAGTAATATTACAAAAGACGACAATTACCTACATACAAATATACGAATACGGTATCGTGAATAGAATAGAATTTTCTTTCTAGTGAACTTTATGAGGGAATGTAATGTACTTATGTACCGCGCATTTAAGACTTTATTTTTAAAATAAATAATTATGTTTTCATAAATGACTAGGTATTAAAGTCTTCTTATTTTCAGGACACTGGATAAAAAGGAGATCCAACTATTTAGTGGCACCAAAATTTACAAGCATTCATTTTATAATGAAAATTTCATTTTTATGTACAAATGTCTCTCTAGCTGCCCATTAAGTTCAGCCTATTCGTTAATGTGTTAAAATCTGGATTTTGTAAAAATATTTCCACCTTGCGAGAATCTGAATTATGATTATTGCAGATAAGTAAATTATACCAATGATCAATTTTGAAGGATGCTTTTATGGATTGATTTATCAATCAAATTACGCCCCACCTTTGATTAATCTAATCTCTCCACGAGCAAAAACTTAAAAAATTAAAAATAATTTCAATTTTAACTAAAGTAGTGAGAGTTTTGAAAATAAGTTAAGAAAAACAGACAAAAAAGCAAGCAAAAATTTTTCGCTTGCAAAGCAATTCAATAAAATATATTCGTTCAAAGGAGATAATTTTCTAATTTTGATACTCTTAACGCCATCTATTGTTCAACATGACGATTTAATTAGAGAATGCTTGCTGCCGAGTACTCCACGTGGAGCAGTCACTCAATAGCCGCATGTGTTTGGTAAAAATGTATTGATAGAGAGAGAAACATAGAGAGTAAGAGAGAGAGAGAGAGATAGAGTAGAGAACTCAATGCAAATACGAAAAGCCATAAATCGAAAATAATACAAAATACAAAAAGAGCAGAATATTCTCACTTTGCTTTGTAGGTATTAGTGATATAAAACCAATTTGCATCTGCAATCACAAATACTTCGGAGTGTAGTTGCTAAAAGTCCATTGTATTTCTAATAAACAGCCAATTGCAATGGAATTGGATATCGATACATCCGCTCTCAATCTTAAATATTTTACTTGCAGCTTTTAGAGTAACTGTAGCCTTACAAATATTGTATTGAACCTTTTATTTAATATGAGCTGAGACAAGTAAGTAAGTTGTAGAGCGCAGTCGCAATTGTTTTTAAGATAGTACGATTGTATGATAGTATATTGCATATCAACACATTCAAACAGGATTAATATTATTGAAGGGAATGAGAGATGAAAAACCTGTGCTGTGGCCGAAAAGTAAGCATGCCTGTCGCAGAAGTGTTAGAGCTGAATTGCTTATGGAGCCCTGTCATAAAGATTATGCATATAGGCAAATAGGCAGATAAAAGAATTGGAAAAAAGTAGCTTTAACTTTAACTTTATGTTGTTAACGTCTATAGGTCTATTACCATAAGATAATTAATTTTAAATCAATTTCGTGAAGAAATTTAATTTAATGTTGACTAAATTACCATAAAGGCACAGTCCTACTGATAGTTTTTCAAAGCTGTTTCCCTCAACTGAAATTTTATAAAATTTCTAATCGAAAATGTTATCTTCAAAGACCATGAGTAAAAAAGACGAATTCACCAGAAAATCGAAAAACTTTTCTGGGCCACAAAGTTTCTCATTTCGATATCCCGGAGCCATCTATTGGCAGAAGTATATCACTAGATTAGCAAAAAAAATGCAAACTCAAATGAAATATGCCTGCCGCTATCATTGCTACATTTTGTAATTCCGTCCGATTCACTTTTGTAGAAAGAGCAGATAACAATCATTATGAGATCAGATCATGACCAAATATATTTCCTTCGATTAAATTCCGTTATACTACATCACGTTAAGCAGTAGTGGTGTATGTGCGTGCATTTTATCAGCCTCATTTCATTGGCTGAAATTTTAACTCTTGGGAGAGGAGTAGGCAACAGGGATAATAACTTCTCTATGGTGTGCATTTGATTAACCGATGAAATAGAGAATTTTTGGAAGAGGAGAAGGCAAACTATGTTCTCTATTTCTCTCTCAAGTCATTAATATCTCTAAACCCATACAAATACCAGAAATTTTATATTGATTGATAGCACCACGCGCTATCCTCAACCTATCGATCGACAAGAAAAACAGAAAATGGAGTAATTTAATTATTTTCTACTTTTTTTTTATATCAACTTTTCAGATGCCATTGTTATTTTTTCCATGACTATACAAAATTTAAAACCCAAGTTTTAAATATAAATCACAGAACGAGGTAGGAAAACGAAAATATTTACCACTTCAATTCCTTTGCATCACTCACTCACTATCGGGCCACCACTACGCCTTGGAGAAGAAAAAAAAACTTGTGAACGAAAATGCTCCGCCATATCGTTTGTTTGGTATTTTTTTTAAATTTCATCTCATTCCCTCTTCTATATTTGAAAGAAACAGGAATTATCAGGCGATCAGCAAATTTCAGATCATTTCTAACCGAAATATAAAATCAAGTTCTACTGCGCATGACCGAAATATTCGTTAAGTTATGTAGTTAAGTTCGTGTATTTTATTAACCAATGAAATGAAGCCAGCCATTTTAACTTTTGGAAGAGGAGAAGGCAAATGTGATGATTATCATTATTTTCATCGTTTCTCTCTCTGCCAGTGCAGCCAGCTCTAGTAGGCCCATTGTCATGGTGACAGACAGAATTTTAATGGCAATTTTAAAGGGGGGAAATATATTTTCATGATGATCTCTCTATTTTTTTTTTTTATTTTCTTATGATTTAAAGAATTTAATTTTCCTGTAATTTTAGCTAATAGCGACAAAATTCAATTAGGAACTAGCGAAATTTATCTAGGTGCATAATTATTTTATATTAAAGCAAGAAAAATTAGATCAAAAACTAGGCTTAAATGTGAAAAAAAATAATGAACTTAGAAAAACAAAAGCCCCATTGAGTTATGGACTCGATAAAAGTTCTGAATTTTCTATATATTAAATAAATATATATTTCAGTACATGGTCACCACGGTCTATGATTTCAAGTTTCTATTTATAACCAAAAAAACCCAAAAACATATGCTTTGAATTTTTTAACACATTTTCATTTCATCAGAACTTTTCATCTGCTTTTTTCGTGGCAGATAAATACCAATAAAATTTTTCTTCTTGATTATAATTTAAGGAAGAAAACCTAAAGATGTTTGCGTACATATTTCTGTCAATATTTTTAATTAAAAACTTTTTTATTTATATTTAATTCTTAGAGAGCGAGAGAGAAAAAATAAAAACAGAATTACAAGCATGGAAAATTTTAAAGTAAAAAGTTTTACTTTGAGTTATTGGCACTTAGAATAGAATTTATTGAAAAAAAAAAATATTTTTACAAGAAGGATATCATGCAGAAGAATTGTGTGTTTTATGATTTCTAAACTCTAATTTCTTCTTTACTTTCTGGATTCAATAACCAGCGGCCATATATCTACTATTTATCAGTATGACTCTTTCCGGTTATATACGTGTTACATACATACAAATTGTTTTCAATTTACTTAAGGAACTGTCATTTATCCTCACTGATATTTTAACAAAAATTAAATCAGAAATCACAAATAAAATTAATACACAAAAAGAAGGCTTAAACTTAAAAAAAAAAAATAATTAATACTTTTGACTTACCATGTTCAAAATTCTTTATAGCTAAGACCCGCTATAGCATACAAATGGATTCTACGCAAATCATTTCAACTCGTTGACCATAAAAGCAAATATAAACTTGAAAAATGTATTTCTCGGCAGCAGTTCATCATAAATATACTTGGATCAAATTTAATATGTTTTCGAGAATATTTATTTCGTCTGTCATTTTCTAGCCAAACATCGTATCCTTGGTACCATAAAAAATATTCTATAAAAGAGATACAAAAAAATAATTTATTTTAAATTTTAACTTATAGAGTTGATTTTACTCTAAATATTTTTAAATAGAAAATTCTTCCCCTAATTATGGGGTAGAATATCCTTGTGAATAGCCTGTGCAAAAGCTCTCTAACAGATTAACTTGGAAAATACCATTAAAATTAAATGTCGATAATGGAAGTTCTCAATAAGTGGTCAACGGCTAACAGAGTAAAATGTTTATAGAAAGATAAAAATTCCGAGAGAGATACATTTAACAAACAAAAAGATAAATACTTTCGAAGCTGTGAGATACCAATGTTTTCAAGACTTAGGTTAAAACTCTTTTCCAGAACCAACCAAACAATTTTTTCCCTTCGTTTTAAATATTTTTTACGATAGTAAAAGGAAGTATTTTTAGTATGAAATTCATAAAACTACAGAAAGAAATGATTTCTGATCTGGGAATAAAAAGAAAAAGAAGAGCAATTCACAGCTGACGTTACTCAGGATCAATTTATTTGTTTTCTTTTTTTTACATACAGCGGGTTTTATGCCTACATATGAATTAATTTTCAAAGTTATACCTATCCCGTATCAAATTTTGATAAATCTATTAAATAACCACAAAGATCTTAAAATAAATATTATCTTTAATTACCTGATCCTGATGATGGTCCCATTATGATATATGTTGCAGAGGTATCCAGAATAGCATGAACTAGAAGAAATGGTGGGTACTCGTCCTGGCCTAGCTATTCGATGCGTGCCAAGAATATAGCCATCTTCAGTTGTTAAAAATGTTTATCAGCCGGGTAATTATATTTCGTAATGAGTTTATCCTGAAAAGTAAATGAGAAATTTTTTATTGATTGTCTGGAATTATTCTTTAATAAAAGAAGTAAAAGAATTTCTTGCTACGGCATAGTACTACATATGACGATTATATCTAAGAAAGGATCAAATAAAACGATGTAAAGAAGAATTCTGCTACATTTAGTTTTTAAAATAGAGCAAAATACTGCATAGGAAGGGCCACCTGAAATTAATCCACATACGAAGGATTTTTATGGAATATTTTTGAAACTAGCGAGTTTCGGTCATAAATATTTTACAATTATATTCCTCTCATTATTCCGCGTCCAATGAGTGCTCATTAGTCAAAATCTGTGACAAAAAAAGCATGGACTGTATTTGCACTTTTTTATTTTTGACCTCGTAAATCCTTTATAAAAATTCTTTTACATACCTTTCCTCTCCTAATTCCTCGTCGAATGAGATATCTCCGTCAAGATCGGTGATATTTTATATTTTAAGAGAAATTTATGCCGAAAATAATGTCACTGATTTCGACGGATGAACACTCGTTGGACGTGTAATGATGAGAGGAATACTTATCCAAAGTATCACTGAGAAATATTCTCTGGTTTTGGTTTTCGAGAAGATGCGCAAAAAATAGGTTCAGCTTGGTTACACGGTTGTTACACGCATTTTCAGTTTTATTTTTCTAAAATTTTACCTAGTAAATCCTTTTGAAAAATTCTTTTACATATCTTATCCTTTCCTAATTCCTCGTCGAATGAGCCATCCCCTGCCAAGATTGGTGACATTTCATATTTTTCGCTAAAAAAATCTATACGCGTCCTTACGTTTAGCGGCGTGCAATTAAATTCTTACAAACTTGGATGAAATATGTCAGAAGTAACAGGTCAGTAGTATATATGGACACTGCGCCTAATCTAAATAACTTAAATTCTCTCCAAAATGGTGGCATTCATTCATTTTCAAGAGATACACTAATATGAGTGTGCTCAAGTCACAAAATATTCTTGACTTGCCTCATCCTTCGAATTGATCGCATTTACTTTTATAGTTGCAATTTGTGATACAGACAGAAGGGAATCTAAATGCGACTAGAACGAAATCTAAAGTTTCAACCTCTGACCCCATAACGTAATTATGGCATTGATTTTATGGCGTCTATGAAAATATTACACGGAAGCGAGTCTGAATGAGCAACAATCAGATATATGTCGGAGCATAACGAGAGAATTGGCGAATCAGGACACGTACAGGACAATAAATTTAATCACGATGAAAGCTATCCCTGAACTTGTAATGTAATCTGTAATCCATAGTATGGATGTGGAGCTTGTGAAGTATTAGGTTAGGAGTAAGAATGATAGAGAGAGGGAGAAGGTACGACCAGTCTCGCATCCTTACGGTCAAAGTTGGTGTGAAATTTGACCTCGGAAAATATCCCGTGGTTAACTTTTGTTCAAGCAGAAATTCTCTTGATGTCGAGAATGAAGTGAAACTTTTTCCCTTCCGACGTGAGTGAGTATTCATAAATTTTTTAAGAACTCATTCCGAGCACTTGGAGGAAAGCGTTTGGACTTATGGGAGACGTTCTACTCATGGTTAAGATAGTGCTCCATTATCCTGGGGGAGATAACACTATACGGAAACTCCAGAAGTTATATAACTTCACTCAGGAGGCTTGGGCCAACATTTGGACTTGTAATTATTGTCTCAGGGACGATGAGCTCTTTGAAAATGTACAGTTTTAGTCTTATTTGAATTTTGCTGGAATTTCTTGTTCTTAAGGATTTTTAGTAGCAATGAACTAGTGCTGTCATGTTACTGTAATACTTACTAAAAAAATTTTCGTGGATAGTATCTGCACACGTGATATGAGTAGAAATCATATAACTCTATTTTAGGGTAGTAGAGTTTCAAATATCAGCTATGCGGATGAAATGTGTGTGAATAATTGTTGGGGAACTTTTAAACATGCTAAACACACTCAAAACTTTGCGAAAATTATGAAAAAAATTAAAAATGGCGACTACAGTTTTAAAAATGTACTAAATTATTTTGTTGATCTCCTGCAGTCATCTTGGAAATTTGAATTTTTTACCATCATATCTGGGCAATACTCTATCGACCTGGTTTTTCTCCTAGAATTTAGTGGAGGCTCTTTAAGTACTCCATCCTTATGATATGCCTTTAGACTATTTTCGTCATAGCTGTGTAGAATAAATGAAGTGAAGCTAATAAGATATGACTTTGGATGGGCATTAGAACTGCCCTTCCTTACACAAAGCTTATGTAAACCTATAAAAGTTTTGATTTGAATAGGCAAACACTCATTCAAACCTTATTGAAGTAACGCATGGGGAAAATTTTCGCTTCAACTGATAATTTATAGGGTTTACATAAGTTTGTATCTGTCATCTTCACTTCATGTTATGGGATCATACGGCTCTCTCTGGGCTATTGTCAGCCCTTATCTGGAGCTGTGTTTTAGTTTTTTCAGTAGCTATACCAATAATAAGACCGCAATCTTTCATTTATTTGAAAAAGCGCATCGTATTCGGGAAAGTTTTTTTTTAAGGTTGTTGTCATTAATTAATTCTTTGGTTTAACACCTCTGCTCACGATGGTGGTGGAAGCATTGCAAATATGATATAAAAATCAATCCCCACTATCTTGGAGTACAATCTTCAATTGCTATAAGTCCTGGAAAATTAGTCTGTTTAACAAGAACTCGTGTTTTTCCATATTAGATCCTGTTTATAATTCCCAATCAGTCCAATGATATTTTTAGCTTCCGCACCCTTGTCCTTTATTTGAAAAGCTAGCTGTGCCGCCAGTTTTAGTTTATCACCATCAGAGCTTGCAGCTATTGTTTTAATACCATCTCTCTCTTGTTTTTCTCGTTTGGCTTGATTCGTTGAAGTTTTTTGATAAATGCCTTTTATAATAAATTGGGGATAAAAATGTATGGGGTTCTTCCGAAATATATCTCGGTTGTTTGCATTGGATCTTATTGAATAGGCTACATGGCTTAAATCCAGGACTTAAAAAAAATGCCTTATAGCCTCAGTTTAACATGTAAAGATTATCAAAAAGTATAAGATCAATTAGGTACTCACCTTGTGGGTTGTTGTCTGAAATCTCCCAGATTGTATGGTCGATGTTTAGTTTGCATCCAAAAATCTGCTGAATGTTGTTCTATTTGCAGCATCCAATTAATTTCCATTGTCTTCGTAGGAATATGCTGAGATGATGTTTCAAATTGTGTCAGGACTTTCTATAGAATTCTGAAATTTGTTTCTTAAAAAAAAAAAAAGAAGAAAAAAATTCACGTTCCAGGTCTGTTACAATCTTTATGAGAAAAACCAGAAAATCGAGTTTATAAATTGCTTCCAAGGTTATGTCCAAACAATGGTTTTTCGAAAATCACGATTGGCTATGATGGAAAAGCTTCGACTATACAAAATCCAAAAATTACCCTCTCCTTTGAACTGGAACTAAATCGACATATTAGCTTAATTCTTTCCAGTTCACATTATCCAATATACGAAAAGAAAACCTTTTTTTTTTTATTAGTTGTTTATTGAAGAAACCTCTTCTTTGAACCACTCTCTCCTGGGTTATATTCATAAATTTGTTTTCTTTATACAAGTGAAGTACATGTAATAAGTGTTCTCGTGGAAAAGTGGACGTTTTGAACTCATATAATGTATATGTACACATGTGCAATAGATTCAAAGAGATGCAATTAAATTATTTTCCTTTTTACGAGAGTTAATGTAATTTCCCCGAACCTAAACCTTTCCTCATTCATTATAATATTCAGAAGCGCCGAAGAGTTCTTTTCAGGCAACCCATTCTATTGAAATCCCTATAGCCTAGCCTTTTCGTAGTCAATTCCAGAACGTACAGACGTATTTACTTCATTTAAATAGTGCAGCTTTTTTGTCGATTATTTCAAAGAATTTATATGTAGGTATGTTTGAAAAGGAATTCACAAAACGAATTACAAAGGAGCTTTTTAGGTATGCTGGCAAAGAGGTGCTTTGAAAATTTATGCAAGAAACAGGCTTCTCATTTTATATTAATTTGTGTCCCCACATTGCCGTCATCATCTTCGTTTCATATGAATTTATGAAAATTTATAAAGCCACGTGTGCTTTTTGCTGTTCCTGCTGCTGGTGCTGTTCAATTTAATTTTTTTTAGAAAAAAAAAAACATTATGAAAAATATGTGAGCACTGCAGTCACCAAATTGTGAAATTTAATATCGCTCGGCTCACACATGAGAAAATACGTCATGAAAACCTGTGAATAACTCGCCAAGAAATTATTCAATTTTTCAATGAAACGTTTTTTTTTTGTGCAACGATTTTGAATTCAAATTTGAGTTAAGGATAAAAAAAAAACTTTTTTAATGGAATGAAGCCCCATCCATATATGTATACATTGTCTAAAGGAATAGATATGTATATATGTAGTGAAGGTACCTCTTATACCTTTGTTGGATTCTCTCATACTCGGGCATAATAAATTTTCTATGAGACCAACTACAGCATCATCATGCCACACGCATTCAAATTTGGAATTGAAACTTTTCCTTGAATCCATTTCAAAATAATTTGCATAAGAAAAAATTTTCCTCTAGTTCTGTGCAATTTTTTTTTGAATTTATTAATTTTATTTAGACAAAAACAAAATCCTCGTCTGGGGAATATTGGGTGGAGATGAAAGAACAGATGGAAGAGAAGGAGATTATCTTGGAGTGGATATAGAGAAGTATTTTGTTTTTTTTTGTGCTTCTACTAATTGAAATCCCTTACTTGAGTGTAAATTAATTTTGGATTAGAATATATGGCTAATCCGTAGGAAGATGAGCTTAGTCGTATGAGTACCTATATATGTTTTTATATATTATTAAATTAAGCTCAGGGGATACCCTATGATGCAAGCACGGCATGGCAGGAAGGAGATAGGGAAAGGATTAGATCACGGAATTTTACTGTACGGCCAAAAGTAATTTGAAGGGTAAAAGAAAATGCGCGGTCTGTAGCGCATGCATTGCGTGCAGGAATCATTCTACAAGGGATCAGACAAGATATTTCATCGGAAGATTGGCCATGCATGTAGCGATAAAGGAGCGAAAGGCTTCCAACATTGCGGCGGTTCTTGAGTGAGTCGATATGACGATTTATTGACACATCGCCAATGAGCTTGAAGGATCTCTTTTCGACAATGTCCGATGAAGTTAAGGCTGTGCGACCAGTTCCGGCCCAGATATGGGGAATTGTATTCCATTGAAGGTCTTATGTAGGACCAAGGCATTTCGATGATTCTTTCTCCACAGAGTAGATGTTATCTGTCCAGATTGTCTTGCTGGAAATATTAATGCCAAGAATGCATAAAGACGGTGTATAGTAAATCAATGCTCCATCAAATGAAACGGGAGTGGAGAAATTATGATCTTGTTTTAAAGAGATGAGACAGCTTTTGGTTTTAGATGCATTGAATTCGATGTGATTCGCTTTGCCCCAAGCGAAGATATTGGCAAGTTCGCAAGATCAATGATCTAATCATGCAATCTAGTTTGGTAGATGTGCCATTCCCTATGGATCATTAATGAAAATTAAGAAGATAGTCGGAGACATAACGGAGCCCTGGGGCACACCGGCATTTATAGGGCGACGTTTAGATATAATTCCATCTAATACAACTCGTATTAGGCGATTGGATAAGAAACTTTCAATCCATTGTAGGAGAAGAGGGGAGAGACCAAACACTTTAAGTTTGGCTAAAAGAGAGGGATTTCAGTCTCTATCAAAGGCCCTTGAAATATCCAGAGCAACGATTTTAGACTCACCGAAATTGTGAAGACTACGGTTTCAACATTCCGTAAGGAAAGTCAGCAAGTCTCCAGATGAGCGTCCAGTCCGGAAGCTACATTGGCGATCGTTGATGAGTTGATTGGTTTTTGGATACTTCATTAATTTGGAGTTAATGATAGATTCAAAAACCTTTGAAAGAATCCAAGTGATTGCAATTGGTCGATAATTTGAGTGATCTTGGGATTAGGCTGAACGTGAGCCAGTTTCCAAGCAGTTGAACATTTTCCTGTAGAATAAGATAAGTAGAATAGTTTGCGCAGAAGGTTAGTCAAGGATGAGTCGCAGCTTTTAATTAACAGGGGCGAGAAACCATCAGGACTTGCGGATTTGGAGACGTTGATCTCTTTAAAGACCTTGAACACATCCGCCGCGCGGATGTGTATTAGCTCTTGTAGACATCCACACGGGAGATGCAAAACAGTTGTCTCTGAATTAGGTGGAAGACGAGAATTTGTAGCGAATCTCGCAGCCAAAATATTATAGTGTAAAATGAAGGAAGCGAAGGATAGATTAGATTTTATAGCGGGGCGAGTGGCCTTTGCACTGCAGCCATCATTGGCATATTGTGCACTGCTTGCAGTGTTGGACAAAATGCAATCTGATTGATGATTAATGATTACGATTACAATCTGTAATCTGTAATCATGATTACAGATTGATAATATTAATCAGAAAAGTAATCATTTTTGGTGATTAATGATTGATCAATCGTAACCGTAATCATGATTGCATGGTTACATTTTTTGATTACAAATTTGCAAGAGTTTTAAAATTAGTTAAAAGAAAACAAACATTGTTGTATTTCTATTCCGAAATCGGTTGGCACATAAACTAATATTTGTAAGCACATATCTGTAGTGGGATGGTAATGGAATATCTGATATCTGTGGATTGCGTTTACCAATTATTAGTAATTAAGAAAGGGAGGTAGAGTTAGAATCTTCTGATATCAAAAACAATACTGTATCGTTTTGTTAGGTAGTAGTTAGTGAATCTAATCTTTCATCCTCACTCTTGCTGTCATGTCAGTAATATTTACCTATTGCAGCGCTTCGAGCATGCTTCTAACTGGTGTATATATGCTGCATTTCAGAATAACTCACTTTGTCTTATTCTACAATAGTCGCAATCTGCCCTTGGATTCATTCGAACTAGCATATAACAATTTGGAGCAATATGAAAAGTGTGGCAAAATCAAAGCGTTAAAAGGCATTATTGCATTTTCCGTACTCAACGACTCTCTAATACGCCCCAGAAATCTAATCTTTTTCGCTACCTTTTTTCCCACATAATCAAGATCCTTGAATTTAAGTTGATGATCAGATATGTGCGTGCCTCTATCAATCGAACCACTTACATTGTTTATTCTGACTCCAATTACTACATAATTCAACAGTGCCTTGGAGTTTTCTACAAAAAAAATTCTTAATTACGATCACAGATTGTTTGCTTTCTTAGAAATCGCTTGATAAATTTCATTTGTAATCAAAATAAATGTAATCATGTAATCATGATTACGGTTACATTTTCCTAAGATTACTCGATGTAATCATGATTAATAATTGATGGATAATCATGATTGATGTAATCATGATTGATATGTAATCATGATTAATGTAATCATGATTGATTTAATCATGATTATTAATCTGATTACAAATGTAGTTGATTACGCCCAACATTGACTGCTTGCATTATAGCAATATTTTTTTTTTCGAAGAAATTTCTTCGAAGTCCGCAGACTTTAATAAGTATGAGGCAAAAAAGCCTGGAATCTACATTGTGCAATGGCCTCGCATTCACACAGGATGTACTCCGATGTTTCATCCTCTTCGAAACATAGACTACACACATCAGTGGGTTACATGCCAAGCGAAGGATAACAATGTATTCAGAATAGTTTCAGATATAATTCGCCAGATTATAGCAGTAACTTGGTCTAATAAGATTTGATTTGATTTACAAATTGGTGAATTGGCACAGATTTAAACACACTGCAATCAAACATTAGAGGGAAGTCGATGCTATAACCTAGTACGACCACTCAAAAATAGCACAGTATAACACGACAAAATCAGAAGGTCTTATGAAGCATCTTTCAAGTAAAATGAACGAACCACTTGCAATTATTGCAACACGACCTCCTGACTACATCACCTACATTACATGCAAGATGAAATGTCTTTTACACAAACTACTGCTACTCTTGTATATATGTAAAATTTAGATGTAGCAAGACCCTGTCTGATAAGTCATAGGTTCGAAATCAATTCTTCTCAGATCACCCCATATATCCTCGGGAGACTGCATATCGTATCAACCTAACGACTAATGAGAGATAATTCAAAGGAATTTAATAAGTCTTAAAAGAAGTCGATAATTCTTAATAAATAAAGCATAAATCCTTAAAAAAATCATTATTGTTTCTTTGGATACAATCACCCCTTGAATTGAGGATTTGAGAAACCTTCAGTCCATCTTGGAAACTAAAGGCGATTATTCAAATATTTGTGAAACCGTAAACCGCAATTTGTTGTAGAAATCGATGGGATGATTTTCAGACTGACTAATACCAGAAGAATTCATGAGAATGGATATATACAGTATGAGCAACAGCAAATTTTTAAGCTGTTGTTGAGGAAATAGGACCTTTATTTATCAAGGAAGATTCCAGAATATATATATACATAAAAAATCGCAGATAGATGCTATCGTAATAGTTATCTCATATATGTAGTCAACAAACCGGAACGAGAAAGATTCAGGTTTATTGTGACCTTTACGTTTAAAACTCTTCGACCACATGAATATGCCAGAAGTTGCGATTAGGATCAAGAGGATATTGAGAAACATTATCCTTATAAACTCCAAACTTATATGATTATCTGAGTCCGTGTCTTATATGATAGATAAATCGGGAGAGAGTTTTGAAAAAAAAACAAAAATATTTACATTAATTCCTGCAAAAGTCGGCAGGAACCCAATGTTTCTATTCAAATCAGTAATAAACATGCAAGTCGAATATGTTAAAAATTAATATCTCCACCAGCAAAGCTCCAGAACAGTAAACAGAAGCCAAAGGATACTTATCCAATTCCAATCCTAGTTCGTCAACTGAGACACAAACAAAAAGCAAGAGTTTCCTACACCATCATCACTTTGATAAATGAGAGTTATAAAGACCTGAAGGATCGACTTGAGTAAATGCATGAATTCCCAAAATTGCGAAATTTAAATGTAGCAATTCACACTCAAGTTAAATTTATACCAGCTATAAAACCCTAACTGATCATTTTGATTAAGGTCTGACACTACACTCACTACATTAAAAAATCCAAAGCTTTAAAGGAAGAACGTGTTTAGTTTCTATGAAGTTCCTCAATATAATAATTAATTAAAGCATTTTTAAAGCTCTAAAATTAAAAAGAAAAACGTAAAACAACGACATCTATATGTGAAACATGGAAGAATTAAAATTCAGTACAGGTTACTTTCATAGATCGAGCTAGGCTTGTCCGAGCTATTCAATACCAAGTGGAAAAGAACTCTGAGAAAGTCCATACTATATGTGCATGCGCACGCCTATGATAAACAAATAGACCCAGCCTTTAATAGTACCAACCAATCTCCAAAAATATGTTTTTTGAACAAAAATAAAAGTTAAACTAAACGGATAAGGACCTGTTCATATTTATCGACATAAATTCAAAAGTAAATTTTATAAAATCGTTCCCAGATAAAGAAAAAATAAGTAAAACAAAAAAACATTCTCCATAAAATGTTTAAATCAAGTTACGTAACAACACCCTTTAAGAGATGTCCGCCTTTGGCGATTGTTGTCAGTGTAAACTGTATGAAGAACCCTCAACGTTTAACCTCTTCTATAAGCGTACATGGAAACTTTGGCTATAATATAAAAAAAAAACAGCGTGGGGGAAGGAGAAAGATTAGCGCAAAAAAAAACTATGCCTCTAGCAATATTTCAAAAAACCAAAAAAATAAAAATAAATAAATAAAAAATTCCTCACAAAACTACTAAGCTCTGCTTTTGTTGTAACCAGTTAAGGACGAATATACCTGGGATCACTCTGTGTACTGTACCATCAAAAGATTAAGAGATTGAAAAGGAAACGCCATTACTCCTGAGGCTGAATACTTTAACGACTCAATTTCCTGGAAGAGAAAAAAAAACATTTTCCAAGTTTATTAAACGCACACACACACCCTCATTCCTGTGACTGCGTCACTCTACCATAACAAAACACAACCTTACTGTAATCCGTGAGATTGACATTAATTTTCAAATGGCGGAACTAAAGGTAAACGGGGTCCGGAAATTGGTTACCAGACGATTCTTTAAATTTAATCTCTTCTCTAGCAAAAAAGGACGAACAGAAAAAAAAACGGATTTTTCTTTTCACCTCAATTCCTTTGTCCTTTCCGCAACTCACCCGTGTAATCAACTTTTGATAAAAATCAGAGAATCCTCCTGAATTCTACACGTTTTAGACTATAAAGCGTTCCTAGTTCTTGTGTTGCCAATCCCACATTTTTTTTTTTTTTTTGTAAGGAAGCTTCACGCACACATCTAAATATTTAATTGCGCATAATGTGACCCGTAAAATTACATCAAGGATAATTGTTTTTGTGAGTTTTTCTCCTTTTGTATTATAATCCCACGTCCCCAATTCTGTTCACTTCGAAGGACTTAGGATAGGACATCATCGAGAATGATCTTCCTTAGGTCCGACCGAAGACTATACTTTTCAGTGTGTTTATGTATAGATATATGTGAAAGGGTAGAGGAGGGGTGGCAATGTACAAAGTAGGACCAAACTCTTAATTTCATTTACCCGGATTTCTATTATACTCGTATACTTTCTAACGAACCGCATTAGATTACCAAAGAGAATGACATGAATACGATTATCCCAATTTAATGATGGTGCGCGTAAAATAACTTATCCGAAACCCATGTTGACCCTTCTCATCCTGGTATACATCCCGTACATACATATGTATGTCGTCTGTCAGTCCAGCTCATATTGCATATATTTCATAGCGATTTAACTGGAAAATCCTTTAATGACTAATGACCAAAAACACTCGTACTGGGCAAGGAGAGTGTTGTCTGCCACGCCACTAAATTTGATTGGGCGAATTGTGCTATGCGAATTCGGGCCGACTTATGCTAGCCAATTCATCGCGCATATCAGGACCCAATTCGGAATTATCCTTGATAATAATGCAAATTTTGTTGGGCAACATAAACCAAAATGGCATGTACTTGAATGTATTTAAACACTGTGTTCGGAATTATGGACAGAGCCCACTCGGCTTAATTGCTGTGGCTTCATTAATGTAATTTGAATCTTATGCGATTTGTCATCTTTAGATTGTAAAATATCTCCCCGCGCACGCACCATTGTGGATTTGGCATCTACAATCTCTAAAAAGGATTGGGGTTAGAGTAGAGCGTCTTGTTTACAATTATTAGGAAATATTTAATGATGAAGTCTTTCGGGCAATATTTGCGTAAAACTTGATTTTACATTTTTTTTTAAGTAGAAAAAGGGATCCTTTCTGGGGATTAGTATCTATGCATAAATGTTACAGGTCACGTGTGGGTTTAATGTTTTTATTCGGGAGAGAACGAAACTTTTGGGGAATCATCGTGATGGAAAAGCATCAAATAAACATGATGTTTTTGATTTATTTGCTTTTTTGGTATTTTTGGTTGTTGTTAAAAAAGAAAAAACTGTACAGAAATTATGTAGGTTTTTATAGCCACTTCTATTTGAGTTTAGAAGCTTTGAGATTAGGTTGAGCATGTAAAATTTTAGATCTGAATAGAGGCATACGCAAGAGAAGTTCGATGTTGGCCAGGTGCTGGAAGTTGAAATTATGCAGTGCAGGGCGAATTAACTTTATATTACTGGGATGTAAAGTGAGCAGAAGCACCAATAAAAATGACCGAACAGATCAATTATTTCGTAGTCCTTTAAAAAAGATTTTTTTTTGTTTTCCGTAGAATTCAAATCCAACAATAAAAGCTCCTTACCAGATAGATAGTCTGGTGAGTTTACAAAGTCTATTTAGATTGGGTAGCTTACAAGGATTGGCGGCCTTATGTTGGTGGGCTTACAAAACCTGCTGGCCTTACAAAGCCTAGCGAGCACTAAGGTTGTCAGATTTAAACCGCACTAAATAATTTATCTAACCCAATTTGCCTGTTCTGGATTGATCTGATTAGTCAGGCAGAAAGTAAACGACATACGGGAAATATTGCTTTGAGTGGATTGGAACTTTGGATAAGAGACATACCTAACCATAAAACGATTGCAACTAGCTAGGATCTGATTTGGGAATTTTTTACAGACTAAATATAGACTTGGTATATAAGACATCGGGGGTACGCAGACGTAATACGTGAAATTATGGAAATAGTTTTTTGATGGAAAGCAGTAATTATTACATGGACTATGTACTTTTCTGACGCTTATAAAGGATCTGGTATCGAAAGAAAATGTTGACATTTTCATTCATAGTCAAGCTATGAACTGTTCATGTACTAAATATTATTTCTAATAACTAACTAACAACACCACGCATATTTACTATCCATCATATTATCACGCACACAGTTAATCTCATGAATATCTTAAATAGAATTACCTCAACACCTACATTACATTATGCCCTACCCACTAATGTAGATAAATTCAAATCTCATATATATGTTGATTTTTCTTCGCATAATAATCATTGAACTTTCGAACTTTGCAACTGAATCTGAATGCCTTTGCTGCTCTGTTCCAGTCGTATTGGAGCCCCCCCCCCTCTCCTAATAAAATTAAGATGTTTGCTATTAATCTGGTCGATTCTCGCATTTGCTCTAGAAATTCCACCAGTACTAAATCCTTTTCTAGAAATTCACTGAAAGAAATTTGCAATTCAAATAAGACGAGAGTGAGATTGCAAGGTCTTGCGCTGATTAAAATGCAATTCCGGTTTTCAAGCATGAGTGTCCTTCCTTTTTCGGTTCTAGCGCCTGACTCCCCATCTCACCCTCCACTTTTCTAATCCTTTCAATGTTGTCTTTGATTTGGTGTTTGGTCCGATCTGAACTAGAAGGAAACTGTGTATAAGAATAGGACTATGGTTCACATTGCATTTCCTGTCCAGTGAATGAATATCTGGAGAGAGAACTGAACTAGGACAAAGCAGCTATTACAGGGTGTGGTC
This sequence comes from Dioctria linearis, assembly GCA_963930735.1. Classification (NCBI taxonomy): domain Eukaryota; kingdom Metazoa; phylum Arthropoda; class Insecta; order Diptera; family Asilidae; genus Dioctria; species Dioctria linearis. The sequence continues at coordinate 242,659,896 of OZ005742.1, forward strand.
AGTTTGTTTGTTTGAATTTGCTTGAGAAATGTTAGAGTTGTCTGTACGTAAAAAAATCCTTAGCCCTATGTGTATAGCTATATGTATATGTATGTAGTGGAATCTCCATTAATTATAAAGGAGAAAACTCATTAAAGTCGCCCCTTAATAAGTAACATACATACATACATATATATATACTTCTAGTGCTTCTATGGATCTGTAGAGCTTACTCACCGGCTATGGTTGGTTCCGCACACTTATTTGGAATTTTCAACATAAATTATACTCGGGACACCCAGGGAGAAAGGTTAGCTTACGGCTTCAGTTGTCTTGTATTAGGAAAAGAACTTAATTAAATTGGTGAAATGAACGAAGCTTTGCCTTACCATTTTGTCTTAGGAATTTTTTATTAGAAAGAAAACGGGAATAAAGTTAAATTGGATGTGAGAACAAACCGCGTATTAGACTGTTGTGTGCATACAGCACGTACATACATACAACGCAACATATACAGAAGGTTTTACACCTTTTTACTTTATTGAACGTAAGGATTCTGCTGTGGCCCAAGATTACACTTTTGTGTGACCAATTAACCAGATTAAACCAACCAATAACGTAAGGTGACTAGTCTAATTTGTTGAATTTTGTGCATTAAGAATTGTTTGTTCAAAATTAACACAAGAATACGTCAAGACTTTGCATATTGACATAGTAGCGGCTGCCGACTTTAAATGAATAATGATTAAAAAGTCGGCATTGTGCCAAAGAAAACATCTCGTAATACTTTCGCAAGGAGTGAGTACCAACATTATACCAACCAAATATCGAGTATGAAGTAATTACGACTACATTACGTCGTTGGACCGACGACTGCAAACAAGGTCGTCTTTGGTTAAATGACCTCACGGGCAGAACTGTGGGGGAAACCCAATCCAAGATCAACGAAAAAGCTACTCTGGGACGAAAAAAGCCAACAACTCTGAGAACCTTCGTGTCAATTATTACTGGGCACTCATTTCTAAGGGGGTTACCTACATATGATGGAACTAGTTTATGCAGAGGATGATAAGATGAAACCGAAACGGTGAATAACTTTATCTGCCGGATTCTCTCTCCGGTAAGTGATACAGTTTCCTTGTCTCCACACCTTCTAAATGAACTGCATGCAGCAGGTAGGGAGGAGGGTTGGGGACCAACTTTCCGCCTGGGATTTATTAACAATGATTTAGACATATAAGTCTTGAGGGTGAACAATGTGACCTTGTAGTGGCCAAAGTGCTAGAAACCCGTAGGGTCAATCAAATCCAAACGAGTACAATAATGATCTACAGAGGGGCGAAGCAGAGTAATCATTCTTACAAGATCATACAATTATAACTTCAAGTGACCTTAGAGTAAATAGCTGGTGTATTTGGGTTAATTGTCGAAAGTTATGGTTCTTGAGTTGAAGGTTAGCGAAATCCTTTCGTAAAATATTTATTGTATCGAACCAAAACGAGCCATTTTACAACAACTTAGGGATTTGTAGTACAAAATCATAATTGACTTAAATGACAATGTAAGAATTCCCAATGGAAAATTGACAAAGTTATAAAAAAATTGATAAGTACCGCTTTAAACTTGGTCATTTGATTGAGAAGGAATTATTATTATTACTCACCAGCGTAGGAGAGACTAATTAATACTACAATATACCACAGCCTTGAAAATATCAGAAAAAAAACTAATGTAAGCCCAAATATCTATGGGAACGAAAAAATTGTAGAAACTTTTTCCAGCTCTAGTTAGCTTAGTATTGGAAGAACTTAGGCTTTAATCATAAAAGAAATAAAAAAAGAAGAAAAGCTAACATTGTCAGAGTTGTAACACTGCGATCATTCCAGACCTAATTATATTGGATATAATAAAAATGATAACAGGCTTTAAAACAAAGGTCCACAAAATCAACAAAGGTCTTTTGTAAAGCAAAATTACTCCCTCCTATTCATATTATAATTAAATCAGGTAGCATAAAAAATCCATTGAAGAGGTAGATAATTTACGACCTTATAGGAATCACAAAAAGGGTTCAATATTTTTCGTTAGATTTATATAAAGGACAATGAGCAAATTGGTACGCACCTCCAATAAAAATAATTGCTATTTCTGTTTATGTAGTATAATAATTAATTTGGCACCTTGTTCCAACATGCAGTTTTGCATGGAGAAGGTGTGCCTGTGTGTGTGTGCGGGGGGGGGGGCTGTCTCCACAGGCGAAGGAACTCCCTGGTGGAATAGCTGGCCTGTCAAATAATATCCCCTAAAAAAACTGGTGTACCAACAGACTTATAAAAAAAATCGGTACTACTCGAGACAAGATAACTCCGATCCGACAAAAAATGAGATTTAGTGCCATTGTAATTATTGTTCTACATAAAAAGGACCTTTTAAGCGATATAAAAATGATTGTTATTGGGGGTGGTGGTACTAGGTTCCAAACATTTTTGCCCATTGTCCTTTAACTACGCGGGGCGACCATACCCGCCTACCCCACCCAATCAATACTTAACCAGCCCATTGCCGCACACTTAATTTTAAAATCGTGCCTTGTTCAAGACAAGAAAAATCATAGGTACACAAAATCAACTTACAAATTGATCTACAATTTTACGTAATTTTGGACGGTAATGGTTTAAGAAATTTTCTGACATTGATTGAATAATTTTTAACACCATTCTTCCATATGGAATTTTAGAAGAAAATACATCAAAATAAGCATAACTTAGGTGTAGGCACCAAACACAACTCAAAACAAAACTACAAATAAAATTAATATCAACTAAAGATAAAGGTGCAGCTCATAAACCGCAATTTACTTAATTGTTTTTTTTTCTTTATTTTTCATCACGTCTTTAGTTTTAAGGTCATCTTATTACAATAATATTTCGCTCTAGTTAATTTTTGATTTAATAATTAATTCTATTTTCAATCTGTTCATTTTTATGTAATTCCCATTGTTTAGTGAGCTGTCGCAGTGAGTTTTATTAATTTTTCTTTTTTTTTTACTATTTTCTTTTATTTTTATACAAAAACTTTAACACCAATCTCTTCTTGGTAATAATAATAATGATAATAATCACACTCACCACATGATCGCAATTTAACAAATTATAAAAATATATATATATATATATATATATATATGTATGTATGTGTAGATTGTAAAACATATACTTACGTGGAATTTATAATATTAATAATTGATAAAATTTACAATATTAAATTACTTACAAGAACGTAAACAATCAATCTTCATCGTTCATGTATAAAAAAAACAAATTAAAATTTTAAAAATATTTACCTAAACAAATTTTAAGAATATTTTTAATAATTTGTAATTTTTGTTATTTTCAGTTTCTTTTATTTATTTTTGTTTTTTTGAACAATTTTTATTTTTTTTGCTTATATAATTTTCTCACTAATTATTTTGGTCTCTGGTATACATTTTTTTTTTTTTTTTGCAATAACTTTAAAATATTTTTGTTTTTAACTGAATCAAAAATTTACTGCGAACGTTTCGTTTTCGTTTATTATTTTCGTTTTTTGCATCAAGATTTTGATGAAAATCTCCTTCTGGTTTGAAAAATTAATTGCGATTTGATAAGAGAGAAGGCTTTATACTTGTGAATTTAGTTTTTTTTCTGTTGTTATAACGGTTAAGTTAATGAAGCAAACTATTGTATTACAGTTAGGATATGAGTTATGTGTTTTATTAGGGAAATCTTAAGTTTCCAACTTTATCTTGTTATAACAGGTAAAACTATATAACACCAAGCTAAGCTATAACACCAGTATAACAATTAAGTCATTCAATAGAATCTTAATTTCATAGATCCATATACATAGTTGGGATTTTATGAGGGGATTTTAATAAATTATAAGGGTAAATAACGGGTCTAGGAATAACACGAAATCAATGAGTCTATGTCGTTAGCAATTGACACAACCTGGCGCAGTTTTTCATATTCTGTACGGTGAGTCAGAGCGTGGTTATAAGTAGTTAAGTGCGATGGGTCACCTCACCGGTGGTTCATGCCGTTATATACATAAATGCACATCGGTGTACGACGCTGGGTTGAACGTGTTAAATATTCTCCTTTGTCTCTGTTCATGTTTTTTTTTGCAAGAGAAATGAGTCCTTTTCAATAACTGAACTAGGTCTGGATCTTAATTAGACCATTCATCTGAATAATCAATCTAGGACCTATTTGAGTAAAAACACAAAAATCCTATATGGTAGTGCGCAAATTATATTTTTCACCATAGCTACGATCAAAACGGAAAATTTTAAATGCCTAATTAAAATATAAAAATAAAATAGAGACAAAATCGATACACAGGTTTAGGTAAAAAAAAAAAAAAGGTAAGAAATCCTGGTAATTTTTTGTTTTTTTAAATGTATATCAGGGATTTTTTGCATTTGAGTTTATTTTTTGCATGAGATCCATACACGAAATTTTCAAGTAAAAAAAAGTCAACACTGACTCTGCTTAATAGGTGTAGATATCAACAATTCAAGCTAACTTTCTTATTACGGATTTCATAGCTGGGTGAAAGAAATCTCTTGTCATATAGATTCTTTTTCATAACCATTTCTCAACCAGACTCAGCAGCAGTCCGGGGTGACTCTAGGAACGCCCAAAATGGATGGAAAGGCAAAGAATGGAAGGAAAGTTTTAAAACTTTTAAGACCCATAGAAATTTATTGTTTTTTTCCATCACAATTTAGTAGATTGCACTCGAAAGATCCTCTACAGATTAAGGAATATGGTAGTTTTCCATGGAAAAACCCCGTAACTTACTTGTTATACAAAAGCTATATGAAGGTTCAAAAACACCTCAAATGATAGTAAAACGTTTAAGAGCAGCGACATATGATTAGGTTTTTGCATGACGTGTTTTTTTTTTTTTGCAGTGTCAAATGAATTCTATGGAATTAAATTGGAAGCTACATACGTCAAAACCGCATCGGTTTCAGATTCTGGAAGCAACCTCTGGCTAGCCACTCTCTGACAAAGGCTGTTTCATATGATTTGCTACTGAGAATGTAATGTAAAATTCATTGAATGCAATGTGACGCGACATGCAATTAGGAGAAGGTTTGTTCAATTTTAGTGCAGTGGAGTTAGGGAAATTATTCGAGAGTTTTCCTTTCTGGGATGTTGTAAAATGCTTAACTAGGACGGACCATTAATAAAATACCATAGTAAGCTGTGTAATAAGAGAAATTAGAAAGGAAAGGGCGTGGAAAAAAATATAATAAAATTACTTTCCGGATTGCGAGAAGCAAGTCAAAATAAATCAAGACAAGAATATTATTTTAAATTTTAACAGAATAATTAACTGCATTTTTAAAATTTTTAGAATTTCTAAAATGTCGAACGACGACAGTGACTTGTATTCACAAGATAATCGAGAAAAACCTTCTCGTATGTCGTGAAATCATGGCGACGGGAAAAATCGAAAAAAAATTTCAGCTGAACACCTTATATACCAAGAACGTTACGGGGTATTTCGTCAAAAATGAGCATAAATCACCATGTAACCTCAAATCGATTGAGATTCCCCCCCCCCCCCCCCCCCTCTATATATCATAATTTATTTTGTTTCTAGCACTTCAATCGATTTCCTGTTTTATTTAAGACCACTAATTCAATATCTTCCTGTAGTATAATAAAATCAAGAAAAATATCTGACAGACGGCTTTTTTTCATCTTCACCTTCACACGATAATATTCGCAATAAATTTTTAAATTGTTGACATTCTTATTATTATTATTATTATATATGAAATTTATTTTTACACTTTTTTTACTGTTATTTACGGCGTTCTTCTCTTTTTTTTAATTATTCATTTACTTTATTTATTTGTTATTTATATTATTTATACAAAATTAACTTTGATTTTACTTAAGGTATACAACAATTCATTAATTTACAATTTAAAATATAATTTAAAAAACTTTTTTTTGTTTTGTTTTTTCTTTTTTTAAATAAATCACCTATCTACAAGAAATATTTATTTTTGCAAATATTTTTTGTATATCAATAAATTTTATATACTTATATATATATTTTTTTTTTTATATAATATAATTTTGCCTATTCAGTAAGACGACGTTTTACATTTAACGGTATAAAAAAGGAAATACATATCTACGACTTTCGACGATCTTTTCTAGTTATATAACTATATTTTTATAGTTTAGGTGTTTTTTTTTAGTTTTATTCTTAAAAAACATTGTGTGTGTGTGTGCTTGTTTGTCTGTTTTTAAATCTGGGTTTGTTTTTTTATATATATGTGTGTGTGGATGCATATACCTAACGAATAATATTTTCATATGTTTCACTTATGTTTTATTTATGTATGTATATAAAAAGAAATAATAAGGCTAAGTTTAGTAAAATTTAGAGAGCTTAAGATTAACAGAAACAGTTTCCTCTTTTTTACGTTTCTTCTTAAATAGTTTTTTTTGTTTATCAGTTTACTCTAGAATAAAATTTTGATGTTTATTTTCTGTGTGCCTTTATACCTATTTTTTTTTTAATTTTTTTTTTTATTTTCCTTTTTATAGTTGTATTTACAAAATTTAACAAATTTTTTCTCTATATTTAATTTTGTTTTTTTTTTACTTTTAGTTCGCTTTTGTTGTATAATTCGTTTTAAACTTTTTAGTCTGACAAATTTTCATTTTGTTTTTATACAGGTTTTTCAGTTTCAAGTGGCACTTGTTTGTTTTTTTGTTTTTGTTTTTCTTTTCCTAATACACACCCCCAATTTATCGTGTTATCATATTTATGATAAAAAGTTGCTCGCATTCTTTTTTTTTGTTTTTGTTTTTTGTTTTTGAATATTTTCTCTTTTGAAATATCACACACAATTCCTGTTTTTTGTTTTTTTTTTTTTATTAAAATTTAAATATAAAAAATTTATTTTTCTTTAAGTTTAATAAAATTAAAATATTAAGAATTGAACCTACCCCACATGTACAAAGTTGTTTGTGGAGAGTTTTATTACATACAGGTGATAAGCATATAAATTATAAATGAAAGCAACCCAAATACTACGTGCAATAATGGAAAAGTTGTTGAAGGTTTGTGATTAATGTAGATTTTTTCCAAAAATATTCAGTGATGGTTTCTATGTGGAAAGTGTAAAACTAAAAGAGTAATTTCATATGCCTATTAGATCTTAGGTGGAGTGATCCTATGCTATAACACGTGTACTAACTACGAAGTGATTCCTTAAAAATAATAAAAACAACAAAAATAAAATAAAGCAAAATAAATAAAAATGAAAAGTAACAGAATTTGAAATAAATGACTATCTTCTGACTATATTGAACTGACCACATTAAAATTTTGACAATCTGGGGCGGTTAGGTAATTTATCGTGTGAAAAATCGATTTGGTGGATGTTACAGGAGACGAGAAAGAGGAGCACAATTGGAGGGAGTATGTATATAAATTTAAAAATACTAAAATTAAGTACATACCTAATTCATACTACGATTAGTAGATAATTTCAATAATTCTTATTTAAATTTAGCAATATCACAAAAAGAGTAAAAATTGTAACTCATATAAGCTGTGTTCTTTTGTGTCTCGTGCACACTAGTGCAATCATACATTTGAGAGTGCAAGCTACACTATAGAATGTGTAGTCCAATTTTACACTGCACGGATGAATATAGTTCCATTCGTTAAAATGAGTCGTTAAAATCACTAAAAAATGCGTTGGTCTCTTTATATGACCTCGCTTTCCTTTTTCCTTTTCTGAATCTTACTCAAGTTAATTTTTTTTTTTTTAATTAACGTTTTAGATAATATTATCTATGTTTATCCTCCACCTTTCATAGATCCCAAATAAAGTTTTTGACATACATATGTGTGTCGAAGCTACTAAGTTTTAAAAATAAAGTTCATTGGTTGTGTGAGGTGTTCTTTTATTGGAGCAGTGCCATGAACTGGATAGCGTGCACAAAAGAACACAGCTATAATATATTTCAGCAAAAATAACAATAAATAGAGTTGAATTTTGCAATGTTTACCTACTAAACAAACGTTGACTGAAACAATCACACAATAATCCATTGGGAGAAATACATATGTATTTCGATAGTATCAACATAACAAAAAGTTTGAAAATTTGTTATGACCGTATTCGTACTTGTACGGAATATAATAGGGGGTCTAGTACTGATCTTTGAGGGACTCCACATTTAAGAGACATAATGTATGACATTTGTGAATTATTTTAGTTGTACTAGAGCTAAGATTGAAGTATGTATATTATCCAAGCCTGTGTGTGATTTTGTAATTGAATTTATAAAAAAAAAAATATCACATTATTTTTGTCGCTCTCTATAGCCAATCTGACATTCACTTTAAGATAGAACAATGGTGATAGAGATATGGAGGGAAAAAGAGAGAGAAAAAATATACATCGAATAAAATGGTGAGATAGAAAAACAGAAAGGTCTAAGTTAACTGAAATTGTGGGCATTTTTAATTTCTATTTTTAAAAATTGAATCTTTAAAAAATTCAACATATTTATTTATAACATCTTCAAGATGAATGCGCCGCGTAGCACATAATTGGCCTAACAAAATAGCCACAAAACTTCGCTGGCAATAGATTGATTTTTCTTAAATTTGTTTTCCCCACATATTGCTCTCAATGTCTTCGAAGTGGTTTAGATTTAGATTTAATATGCAAAAAATTTAATCCGACTAAATACACCTATGTACACAATACATTCAGAATTACTCTTCTTGGTAGATTGTTTTTTTAATCCCTGCGGTCTCATATTATATGACATTCGTTCCTTTCACATTTTTTTTCCACACATCAAACCAACCTCATTTTTCACTTATCTTTTCAATTAATGGTCGTCTCCTCCCATGGGTTTTTACCCGTATAAAAGTGTTTCCCATTCATATGACATATGTGTACACCATATTATTATAGGGTAGATGTGAAAATCTAATCGTCGCGTTGGAATATCCATGCTAGCTGGTTAAAAAAAAACATGTCTGACGTATATCTTTAGAGAGCGGAGTACAGCGTTTTCATTAATAATTCATGGTCTGACACTTCGCCATAAAATATTATAACCGTCTATTGCCAAAAAATACCCGAGAGAAAAGCCATTTAACATGCGGTAGGAGAACGTTTGGACGTTGGGCCTTTTTTTTTTTGGGAATCCCGATGAACCTATATATATTGGTTTTGCGGATGCATTTCCAAATATTTCCAAAAGGGGTTGGAATTCATTTCGATTGTAATTCATCCACGAAAATATATAAAGATGGGTGGTCATAACATGTATTTTTGATTTAGGGCCTAATTCAATATTTACACGTCTTTCATTGTAAATGTATTTTTAAAGGATTTTATTTTAAAAGCGATAAAAAAAAGAAACTTTGGGAGGCGATCCCAATGTCATATTATGAGATTTTAATGTAACGGATGATTTATGAAATTTGATTTAAAATCAGCAAAGTAATTAGATCATTGGGGGAGTATTATAGTTGTGTGATGAATACAGACAAGTTCAAGCACTTTTTCCTTGTTATTTCTTTTCATCATATTATTACTTAGATTAGCTAGTCTTCCACAGAACTAGTGATTCTTTTCAATCGACAATGCGACATAGCTCTGTAATCGATTAAATGGTTATAAAAAATAGCATCCTGTTGTCGTTAATTTTCCTAACTAAATATGAGATAACTATGTACATATTTTCTACTTTTACACCGATCGTGCAGACACTCTCACTTTCGTTCCTAAACTCTCAAATCAACGTTGAATTTATGAGAAGAACTACTTCAATTGAGAAAAGAAATGAAGTTAATCACACACTAAAAGACCTATGCACCACTATTCCGAAAATTGCCTTAGAGTACTGCTTCCAGAAATGGAAGAAAACTTTGTAAGCAGTGAGAGTACTTAGAATTAGACAGCTTGCAGGCGAAAAAGGAATATAAAAAAAAAATTCGAATAATATTTGAATAGATTATGACGTGTAATTTTTCGTTAGTTTACAACATAAACGCATGTTGATTTCTTCAAGTATTTATTAAAATAACAGTGCTACCGTTTTGCTAGCCCATTCTCGGTAACTAACCTTGTTGGAGAACTTAACTTGAAGTATTATTTTTGAATAAGAAAAAGAGTATGAAATATTCTTCGCAAATCACACTAAGAACAAATAATTCAATATCAGTTTGTATTATTTAAACAATTACACCAATAACAACAACAATAATAATTATAACAACAACAACCGCAACAATCAGTTTGGGAGGTAGGGCGGAGCGGGGGGCATTAAAATATCCAATGATTTTGAATCTACACCAATTGATGTTTATCGTAATTTCAACAAACAATACAAAAATATTTAAAAGAAAAATAAATATCACCATTAGAAGATGTGTGTGATGTCGAGTTATAGTGATGAGAATCAATGAATGTTTTCAACAACAAATTTCACCAATATGACGTTTTTATTTTATGTGAGTAATAAAATTATATAACAAAATTACTAAATTAGGGAATCATACCTCCAAAACTGTAGTTTACAATTAGCTCCCCTACATACATATATGTATATTAAATTTCGTTGGTGAAATAAAAAACAAAAACACCAACAAAATTCAACATTGACTCTCTTTTCCCCTATTCAAACATAGTCCGAAAATTAAATAATAAAAAAAAAAAAATGAAAAAATCTAGTAATACATGAGGAAGTACTTACATAAATGTCGAAACGTCATCTATACCCCATATCTCAATGAAAATTTTGTAAGACTTTCATCACAAATATTCTGCCTTCCTTCCAAACGTCACGTAGTATTTATCAATCACCATTCACCGCATGCAGAAAAAAGATTAATCGTAAACTTAACACACGTCACTTATTGGATAAATAGCAATAAATAGCTTTGCACAGCAACAGTAATTAAAAAGAGTGTCCTACCTAACAACAGAAGAGAGTTTTTTTTTTTTTTTAATTTTATACTTAACTTTTCTTTTTTCTTTTCTTTTGTTTTACTAAATTTATTCACAAAATTCACTAAACATTAATTGAAACAGGAAAAATTGGAATTTTTTGTATAAATTATATCCAATCAGTTCTACGTTTGAGCGTAGAATGTGATTTCATTTTCGGTGTCATCACAGTGAGTGGTGCCACTAGAAGTGCCATGTGACGACGACATAATGCCTCCCGTTGATTTAGTGGACGAGACCCGAATAATTGGCTCCAATTCATCTGTAGTTTCTGTGCTGGCATTAAAAGTTGATATGTTGCCAGGGATGGATGTCGTCCTAGAATCACCATAGCTACTAAGGATGATATTCTCATGGTGCTGCTTGGATATTCTACCATTTTCTTTTTCTTCATCATGTATACATCTATTGCCATTTTTATTTTCTGTACAGTAATATTCATGCTCGTCATCATCATCCACCTCCACCTCTTCGTCCTCATCCTCATCTTCATCTGGTTCTTTCAAATTTATTTGTAGAGTCGTTGATGATGCTTTAGAAGACTTTTTGGACTTTGTGGATAATTTGTTGTATCTAACGCCCGTATGAGTTCGACTTGATGATGAATCCTTGCCGTTGTAGCTGTTTCTCTGCAATAATGAAAAGATAGAAAAGAGAAGATTAAACAAAAAAGAAAAAAACAAAAAACAACACCAAAAAAAATCAGAACAGAAGGTATGCGATATTATTTATGAACTCCATCGTTTCATCATGCTTGCTTCACACCACTGGGAATATGGCAGGGTGTGCACATCATACAGTAAAGTATTTTTTTTTATTATTATTTTGATAAAGTTCTACCCAATCTGTAGAGAGATAGAAAGTTCACTAAAAGCTGATGAAGAGGGCATTAACACACCACACCAGATGGTAAATGGCTTTGCGGATAATACGCTCTAAAGCTACCTACACTCTCTGATGGCAAAAGAAAGTCGTTTGCCTTATAGTCCCTTTTCAGAGGATTATGGCAGACAGCTCGTATGAAGTAAACAAGAACTGCATTCGACGATGATATTTTTATGGGGGAATTATAAACCCCTCTTGGCCTCTTCGCAATTGCGGCATCTCTGAACATTATCCAGATGTACAGAGGGTTTAAATTTTCACTTCATAACATTATTATGTTCGATGCTCCCCTAGGAGGTAATAACACACCAGCCCAATCCAGAGCCCAATCCTAATTCCCATCGCACTAAAATATTTTCTAGTTCACAGAATTCATTCAATGCTGCCACGTATACAACAAATCACTTATGTTTGGAAAAAAGGCTTTAGTTAAAGGAAGGTTGGGAGAGATCGCTTTTTAAGGATGTGTGATAAAAGAAAAAGTTTTATGAAAATTGCCATTAGGATGAAAGGAGGGATTGCCATATATTTGCGAAGTGTTTTTTTTTGTTTTGCTTATAATCTCTCCTGAGAGCACAGTGTTAACTTTAACTTGTACGAGATATTATCCATCCACATAAAAGAGGATTGTGGATAACACTGTTTTTTTTTGTTTTTTTTTTTTTTTTGCTACAAATCAAAATAATTATGTGAATCAACTGTCGAGGAATTGCTAATAAATGAAAAGATAAGGAAGGTTCTATAATTTATGGGCCATGGTTTTTACAATCTAGATACAAAAAGCTCCTTTTGTATTACCCTATACTACTCACCCGTATATACTCGTATAGTTATCATAAACTTTTACGGGACTCTTGTGCGCTTATGAATAATTGACGTGAAATTATAAGGAAAAGTATCAGTCGAACGATGGGAATAAGAAGCAGGTGTACTTACACCATAAGCCCTATATTTATATATATTCCTGTAGGGAGTATATGGAAAGGGGGAAGCTAAAGCCTAAAAAGTTATACCTCTTTGCACACGGAATTAATATAGTGCTGAAAATTTTTATAACTGTTATTAGGAGAGTTAGGGTGAAGTGGGTAAGCATGAGGATCTTAGTGAACTTCTCTCGTAAGAAATCTACTCTTATGAATCATTGAATATGGTCTCATAACCCCTAATGCTATTCGAGAGATAACAAACATTGTTATTTTCTGGATGCAAATATAAGCATAGTCACAAAAAAACTTGTACTGTAGATATAAGATTCACCAAGGATTCATCAAGCAATCTACGGTTACAATCGCCATGTCATTTCAACATTAATCTCGGAATATGATGAATAAAATTAACAAAACATTTGAACTCATCATTCATCTATACAGAAATTGTTTACTAGTGTGGTGTGACACTAATGAATTAAAGTCAAAGATCGTTTTATATCATCAGGGAGGCACGGATCTAGTTTGGATTTCCTATTTACTTCCATTATGCAGTGGTATTTCGCAAGGTTCTATTCTCGCTCCACTGTTTTTCGCCATATTTTTGATCTCACATTTCATCGAATTCTACAGTTTTAATATGTTATGTATGCTGACATTTTTCTACTGTATACATATTTTTCTTTGCTGAAAAATAGTAACAGTAGGTAGCAATAACAAGCAGCCAATACAGAATTGCAGTCCTGTAAATTCCAGTAGCTACAGCAGTATTTTTTAGCATTTAATCAAATTTGTAGTGCAATGACGGTAAATAAAATTTTTAATTTATCAAGCTCAAAAGAAGTACTTTTATTAATAAACTTTACTTTTTTTTTTATTTTCCTATAATAGAAAATTTCATTTTTTATTTTTCAAGTTGTTATCATAATTAGAAAATTGGCATCATTGGAATATTATTATCAGGTGAATGTTATCACAATTCTTTTGTATGTCTAGAATAGGAAAACAGAAAGGATATAACTGAGCCCAAATGTCTACACTTTTATTGATAATATCAAGGGTAACAAAGTAATAATGTTAGTAACTAGCGCACCCATTAAAACGTAGTCATTAGTTTTTTTGTTTTATTATGTTAAAGTGTTATTTAAATTATTATTTTCCCTGTATGCCCATTATTCTAAGACTTTATACGTTCAAGAAATCACCCCGCCCACAGTTCATCCAAAAATTTTTATGTAAAATTCATCGCCCACAATTTATCCAAAAATTGTACGGAGAATTCATTTTCCACAAACAACGTATACATTTAAAATATCAAAAATCAACGAAATTATTATTTAAATGACTAATAAAATGTGAAATTTCAAAAATGAATTATAAACAATATTTCGTAGCAACATTTCTCTGTTTAATATTTTTCTATTTGAAATTCTATTATTTCATATAATGATAAAATGTCTATACACATTCTAAATATATATTCATTCTAAACTACTTATAAACCAATCAGAAAGCGCGTGTAGAAACACAAAAGTAAAATCATTTTGAAATCTCATTTATCCTATTCTAATATTCCGTCTATATGTACAGTAAGTATACTGCGTGAAACCTACAGTTTATGTTTTGGCGGAGATGAATATTCTATATAAAATTCATTGTAGCGCAGATATTCAATTGTGATATATCCAATCACGGAAGGATGCTTCCATCACCACAGAAAACAAAAACAACAAAAATCCTTTCAAAATGTTCTTGTTGTCAAAGAGAAAATTCTGCAGTTTCAACAAATGCGCGTGGATGGATAGATAGATATCTACCGAAATTTATCAGATAACGGTTAACCAATTTTTGGTTGAGTATCTATTTTAGCTTCCGTTTATTTAATACGAGAGATCCATTCACCCGAATAATAGGACCCGGAACCGCAGGTTTCCATGTACAAAAGCACAACCTAATAATTTATGGATGTTTATTTGAGCGGCATTGAGTGAGTTAAACAAGTTTAGGTTTGTCGTCGTGGAATAGTCAACAATGTATAGAACGTATCCTACCTATAGTTGCATACATATATACATACATATATAGTTTGCCAGGATAAATTGTTGTTTGCAACCTCTCAGTATAGGAGTTTATTTCTCTCTATGCCGATATTGCCGCTACTGACTTTCAACCTACCCCAAACTCCCATGTTTTGGATTAATTTACGTCAATTCGAAAAAGAGTTGTTCTGTTGGTATAAGGGTAACCATTTCATTGAACGTGATTACAAAGTTAATGGCAGAAAACGAGGTATAATGAAAGCTTTTTAATCTCAAACGAACGTAGGTAAAAAGAGGAAATTTAAAAATAACTAATACCCAAAAAGGAAAACAAAAACAACAAAAAACCATTTCACTATTAAAGTTGGATGTTTCTATATGGAAAGGATTTAATGTATTAAAGGTAATTATAGAGGTTGGTTGTTTCTAAGCAAAGATATTGCAGAAAATTTTGTTTTTTCCTTAAAAACTCTCTCTCGCTCTCTCTATCTTTTCACTTATATTAACTGAATTTGTTAAAAAATGTGCTAAGAGTCTAGCTAAAATCCGTCTGCATTCCATAATAACCGGCCAAGTGCAAGTCGGACTCGCGCACGAAGGGTTCCGTACTATCGTACAAAATTTAACAATATGTACTTTTATTTATTTTTTCAAATGCTGCCATTTGAAAAAAAAATGCCTACTTATGATAATAAAAATGAATGAGAAAAAAACGCCGAAAAAATCACGTTTCTTGTATGGGGGCTCCTTTAATTTTTAATTTTATATTATTTTTATTATTTGTTGTTATAGCGGCAATAGCAATACACACTCTGTGAAAATTTCAACTGTCTACCTATTACATTTCATGAGATTCAACCTGGTGACGGAAGGACGAGCAGCGAAATCTTAGTAATACGGTTCCCGTTGTTACCCTTTGGGTACGGAACCCTAAAAATATAGAGGTGATTACTTTTTCGATTGGATATCTTCTACTTATCTATCTATCTATCTATCAACCTAGATACATAATAGCTGAAGCTGAGTAACTGAATGCTCAACAACGGTTCGGAAAGTAAAAATTCTGAATATCACGCTAACCTGAAAGTAAGAGAATCTCGAACTGAATTTGAAGATCGATAACTATCTGTTTTTAAAAACTGTACTGGACGTTAAAGATGTGTTACTCATACTCAGGAAGACAACGACTTTAGCTTTCAGATAGATCTACTCCAATCAGTGTTAATCAAAATGTAATTTGATTAACGATTAACAATTACAATTAACCATGTAATCTGTAATCAGATTACTTTGTAACAGATTACTAATGTAATCCATTTCCATAATTACATAATGTAATCGATTAATGTGTAGTGTGATTACAAGTTAATTTGATTACACATTAATCGATTACATGTTAATTCCACTACATGTTAATCTAATTAATGTGATTACATTTAAGATATTTGTATTCTAATTCTTTCTAAAACTCCCTAAAACTAATATCGTACGAGAACAATACTATTTTCTTTCAATTCGTTTCATTATATTAATAATTACTTTTTAGTAATCTACAAAGTAATCTGTTACAATTTAATTATTATATATTAAAAAATAATCTAATTATATTGTAACAGATTACACATTTGATAGATTATATATTCTCTCATACGATGATTGATTGAAATGTAATCAAATACAATTTAATTAGATTACTTGGTAATTTGACTAAACTGTAATGGAGTTATTAATTAAATTACACTGGAATTAGATTACGGCCAACACTGACCCAAATACAGCTAAAAAGCGGGTGAGATCACCACTAAACAGTAAAAATTTGAGATATGTAAGATAAATTAGAATATCGAGAGCAATTGAAAATCACTAGAGAATCTAAACTGAGATTAAAGAAGAAGGGCTGCCTACCATAAAGAGATGTAAGAGTAAAACGAATTCAAACGAAGACTATTACACGTTCAGAGAGATTATAGTTGGAATTATTTTTATTCATTTAAGTCATCTGATGTGGATGGTATCCTTAGTGACTCTTTTCAGGAGAATTATCAAATTCCTACTTCCATCACATATATACAACTATTGAGACTTCGACGCCTTCTGAAAACGCATAGAGACTTAAATACAATTGTCTTACGACAAATCTTTGCCTAAAATATATACACAATCAAAACTGTTTACCCCTAAAAGGCTAACATAATTTTTCTCAAAGAGTTTTCGAGAAGTCGATAGGAGTTTAGCGAGGCGGTCTTGATTTTGTTTCCCCTAGACCACCCTACTTCTCAACCCTCAGCATCAACCCTGTAAATTTAGAGAACTGGGTTACTTTAACTTTGCGGTACTGTAGCTTCTCAATGATTAGTATATGATTACTCAAGGATAAATATGTATACCAATGGAATTGTTGTCATCACTAACAGTATTTCGATATACATAAGAATTTTGATAGATACTTAGCTCCATCTATGATATAGGCGGAATGAGAATCAATGCCAATCGCATTATCTAACAAGTAAAAAAGCTAGAATTGGTTTACGAATTAGATGTCATTTCGTATGGTGACCAATCAATGCAACTTTGATTTTCGAAGTATTTTTTCGAATGCATATTTCTAGAACGGTTCGTCGGACATAAAAAATGATTATAACCAATTTTATAGGATTTCATATTCTACACAAGTACAATAAATAGTACAATCAAAATGTCTATTCGTAAAAATTCAAAATTTTTATATAGCAATAGCAAGAAGGGATTGCCCGATTTAGTCCATTTTTGAAATTATATTTACTATTTTCATGAAAACACCATGTACAATTTCAGCTCTCGACGTTGACGCGTTCTGAGGTAATGTCTGAATATGTAGTGAAAAACGTATGTCAACCCTACGAAACAATTACCCGATTTGACTCACTTTTAAACTCTATTTTACCCACGCGCTCTCGAGTTATTGTGAGGACGGACAGACGGACGGACATGCAAAAATCAAAATAACTTTAAGTTTTATGCATGGGTGGGTGTCTAATCCAGTTTTCTCGACCATCATTATTTCTAGGTGTTACAAACGCGGAATGACAAACTTAGTATACCCTTTAGATTTCTTCTAGGGTATAAAAAGGTGTCAGAGTATATCTTTGGCAATTTGTGTAGATCAAACAAAATTTAATGGATCTAGAACCCCCCGTCCCATACTTCTCTTCTAATTGGGAGAGCAAATTAACGAACAAAAAACAAGCTACCTTTTTGATCTCAAGCAAAACTTTGAACGCTCCCATATTAAGGTTAAATTGCAGTTGATTCGAACTTCTAGTGTTGTACTATATGTTTTGAAGTAATGAAGGTATTTTGCAATTACACGTCTTCATGCAAAGGGTCCCTACATTCTACGTATACGCTTCCAGAATAAATCGCTAATTAATTCTCAAAGCAACCATCGTACAAATCGGAAGGCACAAAATGAGAACTAATTGAATGATGCCGAATGATCTTAATTAACGCGGAATGTACATACAACATACATGAAATCGATATGGTAGAAGACCTAGTGAGTAATGACGAGTGCACTATATATCTACTCTACATACATCATAAACTGGCAATCTTCCACCATCCATAAATGAGTTTTAATGAATTCTCAACTCTCATTGAAAAGGAATACAGAGATTCCGAAGCTGAAGAGAATATCCTTAATTAGTATAACGTGTAAAGAACACGCTTTTGAAATCATAATCTAATCAATTTTCAAAAATTCAATCCAATTCACTACCAATTCCTATTATCCTCTTAATTCTGCCATGAAATAAAGCAATTAAGGAGTCCAATTTTCGTGAGATATGCACCGATTTCAATTCTCCTTTAATTTCGAACAAATGAAAGCCATTTGATGTGATGTCGTCGTTGGCAGAGTTGTATGTATACGTAACCAACCACCCTATACAGATGGATGAAGAACCTCAACTTCACACACCACAATGTGCCGAGTGCAGTGTTGATATAGTTAAGCAGACAAAAGGTGCATTGTAGAAAATATGTCAATCACCAGTGGAGGACTGCCAACTACCACAAAGTTGTTGGTAACTGCCTGTTGGGCATTATAATTTTAATTGGAATCTGTAGAGATTATTCTCGAATCATCCTCATCATCATCATAGAAACAAAGCACACATACACCCTAAATATTCCGCTATGAGTGCTAGCTATATATATATATATATATACCTATGTAGATGTGCCACACGACACAATCCACCGTAAGAGCTTAATTAGACCGAATCCAATTTAAACTTACCTGCAAAACAGCAAATATGACGGCAAATATAGTAACAATCAGAAGACAACCGGCAACAGCAATTGCAGTAATGGTCGTAAGGGGTGATCCCACACGGGATAGGACACCTGTTGTATCATCCTCGGTCCCCACCATGAAATTTCCATCACCGAATTGTTGTTCAGCACCGGCAGCAATTCGTCGTTTACCAGCAGGTGAGGCATTTATGCAACCACCTGAAATGTGTAAAAGGTATAGGTGAAAATCTGGTAAACTACAAATAAGAAGGAAAAGATGATGGTGAGAAGGGGGAGGGGGTGGTTGAAGGGAGAAGTAAATCCAACTTACCTGAGTCTTTGTCACAATGGCAGCATGACTGATCATCGGGAGATGCATCTGTTGGACAACAAGGCACACATTGGTTATTAAGACGGTCCAGGTGTAGAGGGAATGCACACGTTTGACAAGAATATTGTCCAGGGCCACTACAAGACCTACAGGAATCGTGGCATGTTTTGCACGTTTGAGTTGGTGAATCATAGAATTGAGCACTGAGACATTCCATACATAAACCTCCATCCAGCATAAAGTGGGAGGGACATGAAGTGCATGCCAGTGGGCCGGCACCTGTAAAGAGAAAATTTATACACAAAATTAGAGAGCAGAAAATTCAGACGAAATTCAGTTAAGCACTGAGTAAAGCACTTATGTAACCCCGTTCGTTAAAGTAACAAGTCTATAATATGAGTACGGGTATACATACATATCAGCAAACATTTGACTTTCCTACTCCAAACATATTTACCCAACTATATGAATTCACTTAGATCCATACCTTCCTTGTACATGTTAGTTCATCTGTCGTACCGAGTACTCTGAATTCACCCATAATAAAAATCTCCTTAAAACCAGCTCTTCAACACAAGTCCTATCAGTCAATGTAAGCAACTCCAATATATACCTAGCATAATTGAGAGATTGTTGAACGATTCATTAAATCTTGCCGAGCCGTTCTAACCTTCCATTCCAATCGCCCCCCACCCCCACACTCTAGACCTTTCATTGGTCCCCTTCCTTTACTTCGTTCTGGAAACTAAATGGATTAAGAGCTCAAGAGGTATGCACTCAGGCAAAAATGTCTTCATAACAGCCCCCCACATAGTAAGTAAATCTGATGATGGTTGCAAGTCTCAAACACTATTCAAATCCCATGCCATCGCTATCATTTCAAGATCTTTCGAGTTGTCCAAAGATGAGGTGAATGATAATAACTAGATGAAATCTTTTTAACAAGTTAAAAGAATGACGTCCTTCAGAGGTTCTGCCCCTTAGAGTTCAATAACAGAGTGCGGGCAAGTGATGTTTTCATGGCTAAAATGTTTCGGAGCTGGAATGAGACATTTAACGCAGGTCTTGTCTTTTATCAGATTTTTTGCTCTTTATTATTTTGGGATTTGATTTAATTACGAAAGGATAGAGAAAAGGATCTCTAAACGAACTGCAGAGAGAGAAATATCAAGCAAAGGTGAAGTAAAAATGTGATTTTTTTTTCCTTGTTAATCATAGCTCTGTCGTCTCAATGCACACGAATAGCGATTTTGATTAAGCTGAAGAAAGATTTTTTTTTCCTGAAAAATTAAGGATATGAATTTCGTAGATTATTCCACTTGAAAGGTTTCGGCGTTCTTTTCAACAGTCGAATCAAGCACCCAGAGCAGGGAAAATGTTTTCCACTACAATTACTTTTTATATTCCACTTATATAGAAACATGCGCCTATCCTCTCCTTGATCAAGCGTTATAATTCTCGACAGTTCCGTAGATATATTGCAGATAAGCCCGACTATTCAAGAAATTCAGGATTTTCTATTTGAAAGGGTATCAAAATACGGGAGGACACTTTCTATATAGTCGATTCATAGTAAATGCTGTCGAAAATCATATAATGGCAAAGTTATCATCGGAAATAAAAAATAAATAAAAAAAAAACGATGAGGCTAAGTTAGTATGGATGATTGAAACCGATAAAGCTTCCAGGGGCACTTTGAAAATGATTTGGTTGAAGTTAATCCTGTGAACACAACAAATATTTTGTGCGGTTAAATTCAGACGAACTAAAGACGTTTAAGGTCATTGTCAATAATTTTAGCGGCTGTTGGAACTTTTATAACTTTGCCGTCGTCATTGGGGAACGTTTTTCGAATAATTTTCTGGTCTTACAAGAAATTAGAAAATAATCCTTTTGCCATAAGTAGACGAAGTTGGAATTTTCTTGTGTTCAATTGTAATCAATTTGAACAGAGATCTCAACATGAGCTCCAGCTTCGAGACACTTGAAGTATACAATGTAGTTAGAAGCACTGAAATACTTCGGTGTAGAAATCCTTCCTTCTAGCTCTCAGATCTGTTGACAACTTTTTGATGGCTTTTAATTGGAGTATGGTCGTCATTAAAACGACAAACTGCCTACATCAGCATACCTTTTTGATTCTGTCTTGTTTTTGATTGATTGGTCGACGGACAATTTCTACAGCATTCTTTTGAATTTAAAACGTTTGCTAAAGAATCATAGCCAGAAGAGATTTTAGAGCACATAGCACATACTTTTGAATCTGCATTCGAATTCGTGATTTAAACACATTACGGCGATTTGCTCCAGAAAGTGATGTTAGATGATCTCTAAATGAAATCCAACAAAACTAAATTTGTCATATTACCATTAGTGAGACATAATGAGGTCATTTCATGAACAAGAGATTAACAGAGTTTACCGGTACTCAACACCTCCTTTTCGGTTAAAGTCTTGTATTAGTTCACAAAAAAATAAAATGTACTAAATAACTACAATAATACAAGGCTAAATACAAATAATTAAAACAGCCCTGATATCTCATCACATGCAGTTAGCATTGAAGAAATTCTTGTGTAAACACGAAATTGTGATTAAATATCTTTTAAAATCATAAATTATAGATACGAGTCCTCGTTAAACGTAGATAAAGTAAACTAACATGGGATTATAAGAAGATTTAACTGAAGAAAAGGAAGAAAACAACATATTAACTCACCCGAAATCAAACTACAGACTTTTATAAAAGAAGCCATCACGGACAGACACAGTCTTCTATACATACACATGAGACACGTTGATTCTATCAAAAGTTTTCTTATATCTGGACAATTTTACAATTTCTATGATTTCCCAGCAAATAGCGAAAAAAGGAATCCCGGAAAGTACAAATCTTCTCGCCTTTAAAACATCATCTTACGAGTAGGAAATCTTAACGTTATGTCGCGAAACCAAAAGCTCTTCAAAGCCCTGCAGATGACGAGTAAAGAAAAAAAAACCATCGTTGGTTTTCTCTACAGTCTAAAGGAGTTTTAACATAGATCCCTATCATCTCGCTTTTAGTTATTTTACCAGAAGTAAAGTCTCTGATTGTGACAAACGAGAGACCTTTATCCTTTCCATACTTCCTTCGGTTACAAATCCCATTTTTCCACAATTTTTCCCCTTCTTAGTTGCCGTCGTCGGTAATAATTTCTTAACTTCATCGATACAGAAAGGTCGTCGCATAACCATGGGACTTGGACGGTTCAATCAGAACGAAGGAAAAGTTGTTGGTTTCATCAATTTCATGTGCTCATAACTATCGCTAAATCCTACTATGTGTGTATGTACAAATGTATATAAGTACATATGTACATATATACCTTTCGGCAAAAGAACATACATAGAAAGGACGTGGAAAATACTTACCGTTGCATGTCTTGCAATAGTGATGACATTTCTGGCAACCAAACTCTGATTTGTAGAATCCTTCGGGACACTCAGGGTGGCATTCTCCACCAGCTAACTGCCAACCTTTGGGGCATTGAACACATTGGTCTCGACGTGGACCACTACATGTATGACAGCTCAGGTAACATTTGGCACACGTTCCTCGATCACTATAGTATCTGGAAAGTACAAGGAAGTGACTATTAATTAAAATAACAAACCAAGACATCGGGCGGCAACAAGAGATGAGGAAAGTGACAAGTGGTCAACAATAGGAATGGATAAGGACACAAGTGTTGTGACATTTAATTACCCATCAGCACACGTAGTCCGACATTCGCCACTTTGTAATTGAAGACCTTTGGAACATGCTGTACAATTCATACGTGACACGCACTGGGTGCACGTATGAAGGCACTTGGCACATACGCCCGCCTCCATATAGTATCCATCGTCACAGGTGCTAACACATCTGTTAGATTGTAGCAAGAGACTTGGTGGGCATGTTAGGCAGTTCGTCTCTGTTGGTCCGTCACACGTTTCACATGTCGAGTGACATGAATGGCAATGACCGTTGTCATAGTATTCAGCTGGAAAAGATAGAAGAGAGAAAAAAAATTAGTATGTAAAGGTATGAAAAAAAAAACTGCTGAATATGGTGGGGGAAAAATGTAAAAAAAAAAAAACTAAAGTCATTACGACGGTTACTAAAAACAACGTCCTGAAATTTCCACACTCCTGGCAAATGTCAGACACCAGTTCAAATGGATTTATATGCCAGACTGGAGGGTTCCAACCACCTTTCGTTAATTGAACGAAACTTTCTATTATATGCTCGCGCCGGGAAGGTTGTGTGAATGAAGTGGGGTGGAATTTATGTGTGTATCCTTTCCTGACAGGCAAAAAATAAAAATAAAAGTAAAAAATTAATAACAAAGGTGTGCCAAAATTTTGCAAGTGCGTTCAATTTTGGGCACGTAGCCCCTCATGATTACTTTTAATTATAAGTGAGTTGCTGACGATAAAGCTGTGACGAGCTTACATTGGCTTCTACTTTTTTTTGCATACAGTTGCATTTTTCACATGTTTTTTTCGAGAATTTACAGGAAAAAAGGTTTAATGTGAAGGGAAAGTAATTATTACAGTTAATTTTATGAGCTAGCAGACTTTTATTGTATGCCACCGAAATCCATTAGGTTTGGACATTTAGGTGTTATTTATCTGTAGTTTTAGGAGGATTACCACAAGTTGGATGTAATAAAAAATATTTAAAGTCAATCGATTTCAATAGCCTTTCTTGATTTTTTAATTCTAAATTTCACTAGGCCAGATCAAAGGTCTAAGAGAATGATAGAATAGGCACTATGAACTATGATCGAGGAATCAACTCTCAAAAAGTGTGATCAGAATACACTTTTCAGAGAGAAATGCATGCTATTAAAATATATACTAAAGAAATTGTCATAGCGCGCAACAGCCAGGCTGTTATAAAAATCCTAAACTCATAAACCTTTGAATTCTAGTTACCATATTAAATATCCTAGAAAAATTTACAATGGATAAAAAAGTAGAAACGATGTGGTCACGATTGCGTTTAGACATAATTGAATCTAGAATTGAAACTGTTTTCCGCCTACCTAAAGACGATGTAGAATTCTCTTAGACCTGACTCTTTCGACGGCCTGACAAAAAACATCTTACAGGAAAAATTAACCCTTCATGGAACTCCCATTAACATTTTTCCCAATAAGAGATTGTTGGTGGTATATGAAATGAGGAATGTTTAGAGCTTACGAGTTCAGGCAATTCTTTTTTTTTTTTTTGTTCAATGTTATTTCATGCCTGACTGGTAGCTAACGCTTTTGGATTTTTTTTCTAAAACAGGTCCAGTAACGTATGTTTTACTAAATTTGGATAGAACTTTAGTATACAGTATACAATTTTTTTCCAAATAACTTAAGTTTCTGAAAAAGAAACAGAATTCCTTTTAATCGGACACTCCTTATATTTTATGATTATAAGAAGATAGCAATAATTTCTTTTATTTTGGAATAGCACACACCGGTAAAAAAGACAGACAAAAATATTATCACGTCTCATATGCGGGAAAGAATTCATCGGTTCGACATCCATTAAAACAGATTTAAAACTCTTAACTGACATCAAAGGTAGACATGACTATCTGTAGATGAATACCCACTTTTCACTCGTTGACCTCATAAATTCTTGCAGAGTAAATAACTATCCAAATGGGCTCGACCCTTATCACCTCGCATAGTTTAAATCGAGTCAGTAGGTACTGAAACCTAAACATAAATTCATTTTGCAAATTAATACTTCCCAACAATTACAGCCATTATGCAAATTTAGGTAAACAGCGTACATACATTTCCTCCCTTGTTGAAAAATAGCTACAGCTCCCAACCCCACCCTCTCCATCACTAACGAAAAATTAGTAGTTTCATATATGTATGTATGCATGTATGTAAGGAAATCTCTAAATACTTGGAACTTTAAATATTAAAGACGGAGGAAAATGTAAAGCAGCTTATAATATACATAGCCCTAGGGTTGGGTAGATGGGGTTGCAAAAATACATATTTATCTCTCTATGTACATATAGAAACCAACACAAATCCCTTAAAACTCTGGAATCCCACTTAAGCTCTGCGGGGAATGTTCTTTTAGTCAGGCGGTCAGAAGTACTGAAAATAAATCGCCAGTAATGCCCACTTGTCGTCCATTAGGAGAAATATACAAAAGGCGCAGGTTTCCATTACCTCACCCACACATAATCACTTGAGGATATTTGTCTATTTTCTCTTGGCTTGCTAAATATGAGCACATCTAGCCCATAAAAGTGGTATGCTACTCTCTGTTCTACGCTCGACCAAATGCTGTAGTCGTAACCACAGACCATAACCTTTTTAACTCGGTGCTAACTCTATGAATACATGAGTCGATATAGAAAGGACTCATGGACTATGGACACTACATCCCTTCCACCCATTCCACTGAGCTAGCTGAGAATAATGAACGCACTTATCGGAGGTGGATTGGATCTGCTGTGGACATAATCCCCATCTACATCTCCACCACGTTGGTACTACACTTAGAGTTACTATAACTGTAGTATGTGGCTATAAGAAGAACAGCAGCTGCAAAGAGAAGAATAAAAAATTTAGTTGATGGCAAAAATCACTTACATTCATCGCAATTATCACTTCCGTTGACAATACATTTTCCCTTCTTATTCTTGGTCCAATTGTCCTTGCACGTTAGGCAGAATCCATTACTGCTACATGTTGCACAGCCCGTTGGACATGCCACACACTCCTGACGTTTTTTATCACCGTAGAATCCGTCTGGGCAACTATTCAGGCATTTACCATCAAATGCAAAACGTCCGGAACGACAAGTAATGCACTGGGATTCCGATGAACCATTGCAAGTGGCACAGGACGAATGGCAGGATGCACAGCTGCTTATGTTTTTGCATATATACACGTTGTGAAAATTACAATTACGACGAGGATGAAAAGAAAGAGAAAAATTTTAATGAAAATTTATAAACGGTTTAAGGAAAATTACAAAAAAACGAACACTTTAGAAATGAAAAGATAAATTACATCAAGACACAGGTCACATGCGGCAATAATTTTCCAACTATACCTAATCCAAAAGAAATTCTAACACTCCCGGGGAACTTTGGGAAGTAACTGAGACCATATATCGCCTAGTCACTGTGCTTTTCTTAAGCCTTGGAAAATCTCTTTTTTCATTGCATTTAATGGTACTCCCCCATTCAACACCCCAAAAAAAGAAAAAAAAAACTTTTTCATTTTACTCTTCCATGATTCTCCTCCATTTCATTTGATTGGTGGCAACTGCATTGCATGCATCCCACATGGTGGAAATTTTCCATTTTCGCTTTTTCCCACGATCTATGCAAGCGGCATATTCGTGGCCACCATATTTTTCTTTTTTTTTTTTTCTTTATATCGCCGTAAACCGGGTGACAGAGTATAATGGTCGGAATCCGCGGATATTGATTTGGCGGTTTTTGTTTTCCAAGGGCCACACACAAAATGAACGTCTGTCAAAAACAGGAGATATGGTTATGGCAAGTGTGGGAGGTAGAAAAATGGGAGTTTTTCCGTTTAAAAAAAAAAAACAAAAATTTTTATCGGAGGCACTTTATCAAGCGCAGTATTAATGAATACTTTAGACGGCGACGAAAAAGTCACTGCTATTCATGGCAAATCCAAATGACAGCGAGTAAATTAAATGGAAAAAGACGCTTTTTGCACTAATGGCTAGAGCGCGAGAGATTTATTCCATTTCTAAAAAAATACGACATTGACACGTTCAAAATACATTTGTACGAATATGTGCTGCATTCCTTCTAGAATATTCTTCTTGAATTTTTGTTTTTAGATAAAATCTATCATAATCATGATGCTGGCAGCACTATGACTGTTTCGGAATTACATATCATGAGAGCGTGTCCTTCCGAACTACTGTCTATGGAATGGATACTGTTTGGAATGAAGCCCCATTCTAAACCTTTAGTGAATGTATTGAGAAATTAAATTATAAAGTCGGTAATATAAAAAAAAATTGTAATGTAAGAATCTGTGGTTAAGTTTTTGAGGATAGGTGTCCAATCACTATACATACTATACACGTTGATAAGAAGTCGATTCTACGGCGGATCTTAGTAAACTTAGTTAACATTCTCTAGGAGGCTGAATCGAAAGACTTGTAAAAAGGTAGACTTTATAGACCCAAACGAGAATACTGATGGTTGTGTTAAGTAAGTCCTAAATAAATCTGACCACACAAATCTACGACTTGATGGAAAGCAAGCAATTGATTGCATTTTATCCTACCATCGCTCTCTCTTTTTTTGGGTATAGATGGAGGTAGAACCGTATTTAGGAATTAAGGTGACTGTAGACTTCTGATGTTAATATAATTTCTAGATTATATATTGGAAATAGACCTCAAGCTAAATGATGACGATGTCTTAAAGAAAAAATATAGGTAAGGGAGAGGGGGGGGGGGGGCACAGGTCATTATAAGATGGGAAGATGAAATTTGCAGATACCCCCTAATTAGGGGATAAATTTGTTCAAAGTCGAGATTTAAAAAATTGTTTTTTCGCACCCGAAAATAGTAGATTCACTAGATTTTATCAAAACCCACTATTTTCTCTAAATGACTTTTATCAAAATCTAGCTCTACATAATTCACTTTCTTGGATCCGAAAACGGTAGTTCAAAATCTGTAGTCTCATATGCAAGATAGATTTTATTAATATACAAGAATAAGTCGTTAAGAGTATTTGCTTTGATAAAGTTCCGAGTACAGACTACAGATGGAGCTTTTCGACGATTCACTATATATTTCTTGCAAAATACTTCTACAATAATTATATTCGAATAAAAATATCGCTCGAGACGGGTTGACAACGATGTGATATCGGAGTTCTTAAAAAAAATTAAAAATATTTGAAAAATCACACATTCCTGCTACAATGTTTCAGAATTGTAACAAAAATATGAAACTGTAACAAATGTTACCAATACAATGTTATTTTGAGCATAAAAATGGCACGACTTCAGTTTAATTTTAGCCCCTAAATATACATAATGCACACAATGCAGAATCAACTCAATGTCAAGAAATACGAAACATTGCTTCGAAATGGTATCAAATCGGTAACAATGTTACTTCTCAATATATTTGACTTTAACCTTGGCATTCATTGAGATAAATCGGGTGGTTTGAGATGGTATTTTTGAGTTGTTGCATACAAATAATTTTTTGCAATTATTCATTGACACATTTATAACACAAATAACACACAAAAAATTTAAATATTTACTTGCTCTTGTGTCAGAGATTTATACAATACACAGAATAGGTAACAAAATGTGTAAGATTGTTGTACATAACCTCGTCATGATAGCAGTATTTACAAAATATAATGTAGCAAATCAGTAACAAAATAGTCACAACAAATGTAGCTACATCATGGACAAGCAAAAATTGTAAAAAAAAATTATAAATTAATTTAAAATTAGCATTAACGATTAATTACACTCATAATTTTCTGTCTGAGTTTAGACAGAAACGAAAAATTTAGTACATAACCTTCCAGGTAAAACTATATATAATCTATGACTGCATCTGGTGCCAAAATATAAATAGGAAAATACTCGCGGCGCATAATTCGTATACAGCTGGCAAATGATTTTCAACATGGCTACACCGTCTGCAGAAGGTTCACAGAAGCGTTTTTATTTCAATTTCGTCTTGTAAAATTATGTCATAATAATTCTCCGCACCTTCTGTTCCAGCAAGATAAGAGTGGGTGGGCGAAAACAAATGGCCACGATACATATCAACACTATCAATCTTAAGAGGAGGATACAAAAAACAAAAGCGTATCCTTGCACATATTCTACCAAAACATACACAGACTATGGGGTGTGTGTGCCTCTATATAAGGTCACGTCTTGGCAGTTGAAAAAAAAATAAATAAAAAATCACAAAATACCTACCAACAAAAAAGGAAAACACCTTCAAAAATTTCCAGTTCATATTTTATTTTTTGCAGCTAAATAAAAAACATCTCGAGACAAAGAGATAACATCCTAATAGCTAAGGGATGATAAAATCGTATGTGTGTGATCCTTTAAAATGGCAGGACTCAAGAGACGGTGATGACAATTCTGTTCTAGTTTGCGAGTCATTGAACAATGATGGACGTAATTTCATCACTCTTTAACTGGTTTATTTTATGGCCTGTCTTGACTCTCTGCCAAGTCAAAACTTATAAAGTTACGACAACATAGATTTACCAAGTCACGTGGAAATTGTCAGAGCGATAATAGCAGTAATTTTTGTCTTGTCGTCCTGCCTGCATGATGTGTCTATTGAACGCACACATTTGGTAGTATAACTATATATATATATATATGTATGTAGTACATATGTGTGTGTTAAGTTTAGCAAACTTAATCCTTTACCGAAGAAACTTTAGCTGTAACAAGCGCCTTAACGTCCTTCATCCAGCCGCAATAATTGAACACTCAAATACTGGAAAATGGTAAAATCCCCTAAGAAGGTTTTATCTCGCATCCTCCTAGTCCATCCTAAAACTTGCTTCAATTATGTTATATTCGGTCTAATCGTATTCAGTTGAAGATATCTTGGCACAAACATCATCTGAATTCTTCTTCATAGTTCCCCATCTACCATACGAATTGACTTTATTGTCAAACTCAATTCGAACTAAATCTGGAAACTTTACTATGCAATTGCAAGCATTGAGAAGGCAGGCAGGCAGGCGCAGGCAAACCACTAAAGACGGGATTTCAGGAATATAAAACCGAAAAAAAAAATTAAGAAAAAGAGTGAAATTCTAGTCCTTTTGGCTGTATGCATTCCTTCCTACTTGTTAGCCTGCTTGCAGGCATGGAATGAAATCTTCAATTCCCTTTATCTTTATGGAATATGTAATTTGATTAAAATGTTTTCGACTTGCAGCAATTCTGCATACTTTGTGATATTTTCTTCGGAATATTTAAGGAAATGAAGAGAGATAGAAAGAGATAGAGAGAAAGCTTTCATCTCGTTAAGTGCAGTTTTCTATAAAAATAATCCGAAAAATTTCTGCTTTATAGCTCCAGCTATAGGAAGATGTAGAATACATTAGTTAAAGGATATGGACTGTAGACCGATTGTTAACATTTTAATTTTTTGGCTTATTAAACGTAAATAAAATGTCTTAAGAGATTTATTATAGTGAGGTTAAATCATAGAGGTATAAGGTATGCTGGTACATAGTTGTTACATTTTCTTCATTCCGAAATAATTTTCAAATTGTTATGGTTTGTTGCTGATTTTGGGAATATAGGAAATTCTTTATGTTGTAGGTTTATGGTTGCTGCTTAACGCTGATTTTTCCTTCCAAAATATCATTTGGTTCGTACATTGTGTTATCCGGCTCGAAGGACCAAAATTGGATGAAAATTATAAAAAAACAACATATTGAGCGCTTTAAACGCCAACAGAATCCCACAAGTTAGGACGGAAATTTTTTAAAATAAAATGTAGACTAAATTAGAGAAAAAATTATTGTTGAAATATCGAAATGATTCTACAGTGACTGACAGGGGCGAAGTACTCTAAATTTAATGGTAGCTCCAGCTTACGTAGTTTAAGTACAAGTTTCAACACCCTGAAACATTTTGAAGGTGATATGCACTTAGATCCATTTTGAGAGAACATATTTCGGGAAATATACAGAAACCGTTTGGTGGGAAATATAATATGATTGTAATTCCAAAAATGATCCAATGGTGTTACACCATCTTTCCAAAGCCCTTGATAACCAACGGTGTATTACTGTGAAAAGCCAAGGTTGTGTAAAAAATTCACAGATAGATATGGTCTCAAAATTGCGGATACATTAAAGCTCTCTTCTACTTCGGCCTTAAAGCTTATGTGTCACATTGATCACTCGCCTGGAAATTGGTATGCAAATGATTTAAAGTAGAAAGTCATTACGGATATAAACAGAGCAAGTCTCTGGTATCGTTTGTAATTAAGTATTTCGCAAACAGAAATCCATATTACAAAAATGTTTCTCTCATAATATCTCATATACATTATTTTCTTTTTTCCAAAAATCCGGCTGGAAGGACCATTTTTGTTATTTAACTACTAAAACTACTAATTAAGCAGAGTTCACAAAAAAATTGTGATTTCAATTTTGAGGAATTTCACCAGATACACATGTAATTAAAGCAATTAAAACCTTACAAATACAAATCCCCAAAAATATATCCAATTTTCGTGACTAGCTTTACCAAAATTATAATTCACAGCAATTCCCATAGGTGAACAGTGAGTTGCCATAATTGAATTGAATATTCTGATAGCCTGAATGTTTTCCTCCCAATTGTAGGAGGATGCTGTAGAAAACAATTCACCCCCCGTCACTCTGCTACTACCACTCCGATCCCTCTTTATCATCAGAACAAAGCAAGTTCCCGCAATTCGAACGCACACAAACAAACGCCCACACACACACACACACACACACATTCATCTTTTATTTTGACGAAAATTCAATTCAAAAATTAATTAGTAAACTCAAACTCACTTGTAGTCTTCAGTTTCGTACGTGTGAGGTGGACATGCTGAATAGCATTTGTGCTCGTGCATAACTAAGTGATGATCACAGCTAGTACAATAGTCCGGTCTGTCTTGACATGAAGCGCAATTAGCTTCACATGGTACACAAGTTTTGTTGTCATAATCTGGATAAGGTGAGATACGATATTTGAAAATGATTGAATACATATTAGTTAGGCTATACACACAACAAGTGTAGGTATAGTGATAGTCACTTACTTTCATAATAACCTTCCGGACATACTTGTAGACATACAGCTAAATCGGTAACATGAAGATGGGCGGGTGCACATGTTAAGCAACTATCTTGTCCAGCTCCTGCACATGTTTCACATGATTCATGACAAGGCCAACATACACCACCTTGATTTGGAAAACTTCTTGGCGGACATCTGCTTACACAGGTGCTAAAAAAACATAGAGGAATTATTAAGGATTTTTCTTTTTTTTTAATATTTAAATAAAAGTCTATATTGAAATCTCTTACTTGTCCAGACGATAGTGTTTACAAGCAACACATTGTGTCGGACCACGTCCATAACATCCTTGAGAATCACATTCTGGATCACAATCGTGCAATACTAATTTATTGTTTGAGTCTGCCATTACATTTTGTCTTTGCGGTGTTGGAATATTGTGTCCATCGACAGTAGCAACAGATTTTTCTGGATTACTTCCTGCTCCAGTAAATAAATTCTGATAATTAAGGTAACCAGCATATGGGTCAGTATTATAAAAGCTGCCAGTCGGTTGTCCTAAATCAGAATCAGTTGGAAAAACAAATGGATTCAAGCCAGTAACACGTCTTAAACTTGACTGATCCTGTATATCACCCTTTAATCGAACTGGATTTACTTGTGTTCCATAGAATATAAGTTGCCATTTCGATAGAATTCCAGGTTGATTGACACGTCTCCTTCCTCCATTAATTACTTGCAGTGTCCATCGTCCTTCAGCTTTTTCACCCCAAAAATGTACACTAAGGAATGGCCAATCATCAAAGTTCGACTTAACAATATCACGCGGTCTCTCAAATAGTAAAGTACTTGTGGTCCCCATTGGAGATGTTAACAAAATTCTCAAATTTCCTCGTGGGAAAAATCTTAATGTTATTTTACATTGTACATGTTCTAGATACCGAACTTCATTGATCGTTCCAGCACATCCATTGACATCCATGTGCGTTTGTAATGTATACCCATAAGTCCCTTCGATTTGTCTATCCTCATTATTCTCTCTTGATTTGCAGATATGTTGTGGTGGTACTGTATTCCATTGTTCAGCTAAACTTACCATAGCACCAGCATCCATTAATCCATAACCAAACTTGTGACTATATTTCCTTTTAACTCCGTTCAGTATCCAACCGCTTTCCTTTTCTAATGGTTCAGGCCTTGATGTTAGAACAACTAGATATTGCATATCTCTCCATGTCAGAGCTGGATTAGCTTCTAGAGCAAGAGCACAAATTCCAGCGGCAAGTGGTGCTGATGCGGATGTACCAGTGTGTTCAACAGTGCAAATATGATCCGGACGTAATCTGCCGTCCATGTCAACAGTTGCAACACTTTTATCATGTCCAGGAGTTCCTGAACTGTATGTTGTGGCTAAGGTGGATGAGCATTCTTCTAGATACCATGGTTTGAATCTGTTGAGAATGTGAAAAAATATTGAAAATTATTATATTTGTTTTGTGGGTGTGTTGAAAATGAAAGCTAAAAAAACAAAAAAAACAAAAGATTTATACATGATTAGGGACAAGACAAGAGGTTACTCATATGCGTACTTAGTTTAATATATTTATAAAGGTCGGCTTGGTAGGAAGTGAATGATTTCTAGTTAAAAGCTCTCATTACATCTCAGCTTTGAGCATCATTATTCGAAATTTTTGAATCTGATAAATATATGCATGTAGTAGGTCGTAAACACTCCATTTTTGTCTAGAAACCATGAACTCTAGGGTATTGAATGAAGCCTTAAACTTACGAACTTTTTATGTCTGTAAATTCAAATGCTTTGATCATGAATCCACCCCACTTTTAATTTTTTTTTTTTAAATAACGAATTCACTCTACATCATCCAATCCTCAGCGATTGACTATCATCTTATCTTACACACCATACATATCTTGCCATATCACTTATTATCCAGAAATGTCAGCACCTTTAAATTGTTTGGCTGAAATGTAAAACCTTCGACATAGCATTCATTTCTCCTATTACTTCTTTTGCTCGCGGATTACATATATTCCTCGCCTTTTCGATTTAGATTTTTCCTCTGTTCATTGAATACACGTTGAAGTCTTCAATTAAATTTATCAAAGAGAAGAGTTCCGGATACGGCTATTTATAGCTCCTGGATTTGAGCGCTTCTTCGAAGGATGATAATCCTTGAGTGCACATCTCTGGGGGTATATGCGACCCAGTACAGTAGTACTGCCTACACACACACACACACACACATATATACATATATATGAATGTATATAAAAATTGATATGATTTCATGTGAACATATATATCACATGCCCTAGACTTGCTGGAAATAATTTATTTTCTTTTTCTCGAATAGAATAAAGAAATTCACTACGATTGCGATGGCCTATACAAAAGAAAGAAAGACAGAAAGAAAGAAAGAAAGGACGAAAGAAGGACTGAATGAATTTAAACACATTTTTATTAATTTAAAATCGATTCTCTGGTTTATATATGTATGTATGTGACTCCTCCGATGGGTTATTGGATTCTGGTATAATAGCTTCGGTTTAAAGGGCACTTTTAGCCACTTCCTGTTGGAGGATGGCTGGTGGGGATGTAACCCTGCATTCGTTTAACGTTCAATTTAATTTCAGCGCGTATCACATTCAAATCGAATTTTTCTTACCCAGTTATTTGCTGTCAGTTATAAATGAAGTTCTTTTTTTTTTTTTTACCCCAGGATAATTCATTTTTTTTCTATTACTCTTTATAATATACGCGCGTACTATAGTGAGGTTGATACTGATGGAAGGAATATAGGAAGAGGTTTTTCATGTCATAGTCGTTGTTCTTAACAGATCTGTTTAGATTTTACACGAAGAATGGTATCATTTCAGTTTGATCCTTTAATAAAATCATCTGTTCCCATTTTGTGGTAGAGGAGAAATTGAATTTCCTTGAAACAAATTGAAATGGGAGTAAACCGCAAGGGTGTTGTTCTTTTGTTATTTTTTTTATTTCAAGATAAATTAGTTATACTGTGATTTAATGGAAAATTTAGGAAGAGGAGGAGGCGAAGAGGAGGAGTAGTCGAATAATTTATCTTATACTCGTAAAACAGAAAAAGAAAATAAAACAATTTAATGATCATCTTATCTTCTGTGCTTAGAGAGAATTTCACAAGATCCCGTACAAGTCTCTGCATAGATAAGATTCGAATAACAGAAAACAGGCAAAAGGCCATAGTTGTCGATCGATCTTATTGTGCTGTATAAGTGATCAACAGTCCAACTCTGAATGGTTCCTCATTTCCTTGCCCTATTTCTCTTCCTACCAAAGCCGTGCCACGCATCAAAGGGATTGAAAAGAGAACTCTATTGAGATTTCAATTAAAATGAAACTAAGACTGTTCATCTCAAATATTAAACATAAACATTTACAAATATTCACCACAGAGACGATTTA
The DNA here is from genome assembly GCA_963930735.1 of Dioctria linearis. Lineage (NCBI taxonomy): Eukaryota > Metazoa > Arthropoda > Insecta > Diptera > Asilidae > Dioctria > Dioctria linearis. The sequence continues at coordinate 242,695,692 of OZ005742.1, forward strand.
AATTTCCAAGGATAGGATAGAAGAATAGGTTCATAAAAATATTAGGGTTATGTAACTTCAAGCAACTAGTAATAAAAACACAAAAAAATAAATAAATTTTAGTTAAATTACTTACCCTCCTTGTGTAGCGCTAGATATTGAAAGAGTAAAAATCGAATTTGTATATCCATCACAATTGCATGAGTCCGTATAACGACCACCGTTTCCTGATGCCCACACAAAAATTGATCCTTTTCCTTGACGTCCACTTGTAACACCATAAATGAAAGCACGTCTTGCTAAAGGTCCAGGTCCATCAACGGTAGAGCCATCATCCTCGGGGCCCCATGAGGCACTATAGATGTCGATATGTTGTGGATTAAGACTTAACGCTTTCGCTTCAACCGCATCATTAACGCTCCCGTCCAGCATGCGAACTCCTAATTATAGAAGAGAAAAAGGGAATCGTTTTAGCTTCAAGATTATCTTTCCTTTGTGCTTTGTTCATAATAATTTTTGCTCGTAAAGTGAAAATGACGAGGGGGGGGGGGCTTAGGGGGTCACGTTGAGCTGGAAGAAACTAGAAGGAACTATCAACCTCCAAAAACTTTAGTATGCGTATGTTCTAGGACGTCTCCTTTCCACCCACTACCAGTCCACCACCATCAGCAGTAGAAAATTAGAAAAGTGTGGATGAGGAGCGCCTAGCTGGGTGAGAATTCGTGTGGATGAGGACCGCCTAGCTTGGTGAGAATTCTGGTGGATAATTTTATTAAAAGGGATAATTTCAAGTTAAGGCAACATGATCCGGTTTGATGTAATTTAAGATTTATTAACTGGTTATAACCCATTCAGACGTACTGAAGTGGACTCCAGCAGGTTCTTATAGACACACGTGTGTGTTTATGTATATAATAGAATAAGCCATCCCCGCACCTACACAGCTTCTATAATATGTGGTTGACGGCTGTGGATAGGATAGCAGGATGTTCTTAGTATTGAGGACAGTGGATGGGATCTAAAATTCTTGTTGAAGCTCTTAATTCTCTCCAACTATATTTTGCTGTCATTAAATTAATTACTGAACGCTCTGGGAAGAACTTGAGTAGGGTATATCTCAGCTCTTGGGTGGAGGAGTGGGGACGGTTGTGTTCTAACTAAGAGCTGCTAGAGGCGGGTAGTGTATTTTTTTTTTTTATATAGTGTTAGCATTAGGCGCCAGCAGAGTGTGTATACATTTCGAAGAGAGAAGAAGAAGAAGAATATCCTGATGTTTGATACGTTACCAGGAGCACTTGCTTACGGATTATGTGAATTTTCCAGCTCATGTCGTTTCCAATGAAAAAGATTAATGACATTGGCGTGACTTGGATGAAATCAACACCTTTTATCCGACCAGATTACAGTCTTGCTGTGTGTAATAAAGTACATGTTTTCACAAGGCGCCCAGGACAAGTAGGATGTCTTAAGATCTGTCCTTTATGAAGTCTATTTTGGTTCATATTTAATTTTAATGAATGTGCAACTTTATCAGAGATCAGCAAAGGGGCTTGAGAGTTGAGCTTGTTATTCGTGGGATATATATGTATGGAGGTGTATGTACATATGTATGTAAATGTACGATGTTCAGGGTGCTTAGAAAAATAGGACACTCTGCGTGACTACAAACTATTTCACGCCTTTTGAAAGGGTTTACACAAAATTACTTGAATATTTTTATTAATCGATAAAAACTGAACAAAGGAAAAATTTATTGCATACGCATCATATGGATGTAAAGTATAAGGAGGTACAAAGGTACATGATTAAGGGCAATTTGAAATGGGTTTTGAAAGATTCTCGCTTTATTAACTTGTGACAATGACTTTGTAAATTTTTTGGGGATTAGATAACATTTGGGAAGTTTAAAAAAAGAAGGTGTTGTGCTATTTATTTCAGTTTTAAAGATTTTCAGAAGGTTGAAGTCAATCAATCATCTTATTTTACAACTCAATAGGAATTAAAAAACTTCCATTATTTGTCAATTAAAATTTTACTATATTTTCAGGAGGTATGTATTTATAAATACTTTTGATGATTATCAAAAATAATCAAAGTATGTAATTCCGAGTATACTAAACTACTTTGGAGATTACTTCTAAAATTAATTCAAATATCTTACAATTTTGATATAAATTTAAAAAACATAATTGATGAAAGTGAACAGGTTATGCACATATTCCAAACGAAAATGTAAAAAGAAATGAGGACGATGAATATAAAAACAATTAATAAATTTAAATTAAAACAAAAAAACACATGTAATTGTAAGGTAATTGAAATTCACTTTTAATTATTTAACATAATTATGAAAATAATTCTCCAAAGTACCTACTTAACATTACTCTTAATTACTCAAAGTAATTAAAAATAATTATGTTAATGGGAATAGGCACCATATGTAATTATTATTGAGATAATCGAAAAAAAGATATTTCGCATTTATTGCCTAAACTGAACGTCGCCAGAAACGATAGCAATTAACAAGCTCAAGACAGGCAATAAGCAATAAAAGCAGAGCCTGGGCAAAAAGGGTGCACAAAAATGCTGTCCCAAGATAACAAATATAATCTGTACAAATGGCATGATGAACCCTCGGGAAAAACTAACCCGAGTAAATAATAATTAGAACTGACCTGAACTCGGCTCCCTTGTTTGAGGATGAGAACTCAGATTAAACTTCTGATTTTGTCATTCTAGTTTTTGGGCGAACTAACGAGTACACTACAATAGTTTCCTTTCAAAAATCGTTTATAGAACTAACTTTATCGCAATTACAGCAGTAGGTAATTAAATAGCAAATTTTTAATTAATTCTTTTGGAAAGGAGTTAACGGCACTATATTCCTGGCGAATCGAACAAATCTTAAAACCTAGAATAAGTCAATATCATCATCACGTTCAGTCTGAGGAGCGTATGTTTAAAGTTTATTTCAATGTGAAATCCCCCAAAGTTCACCTACCTAGAATTTAGGCCACTACGACTATATAAATTTCTATTACAAAGCTTTATGAGATGTTAATCCGTGGTAGCTGATAGCAATAAATTTGCCTGGTTTTCATTATTCAATATTTGTGCTGAATCACTGGACGTATCTCCAAAACTATAACCACATAACTTTCCGGTCTACAAAAAAAAAAATGGAGAATGGTTTAACATATCACCAGTCCCTTCTCTCAATTTTTCAAAGGTAAGAAAGAACTATACCTAGATCTTTTTGATAGATATTTACTTACTATATCAAAAATAGATCCGGTGAAAGAACTGAACCTTGAGACGGGCCGGAATTATATAATTAGTACTAAAGAAAAGAAGCTAAATCATTAACCAACCGTAGAGAAACCATCCATCCAACATTTTATATGTTAAATTGTTTTTTTTTATCACAGATGGATTTTGGAAATAAGGAACGCATTTCCTACATCTTTAATTTCTTATATTCTTCTATGACATTAACGTATAGGTACACCTACAATATTCTCTTTTTATATACATACACATGTACATTTGGGATCAGCTAAAGGAGCTTTCCATCCTCATATAGAAATGAATAACTACCAAGGGAATATGGTTCTCAGGTGCAAGCTACAATTTATGCTTTTAAATAGAAATTGTCAACGTTCATCTAGTTATGTGTGTGCTATTAAATAAAGAAAACTTTGACTGTAGAAGACTTCCTTCCAACATTAATTTCTTCATTCGCTCTCTTTCGGCTATTGTTCTTTGTACAACTTTACCTTAACTGTTTCATACGAAACCAGTCAGGTGTGCCTAAGATAAAGTTGAAAATTGGTAGCAACAGTAAACAATTTCCATGACTCTTATAGAAATATGAGCGCACTTTCATGGTAGGTACAACTTCTTATAAGAAATGGAATGAGTCCAGATGGTAGACACCGATAAATTTGACACTATAGTTTGAAATAAACTTGTATGTACCTACACACATACACACACACACACATAACGGTAAAATATTTTTCTAAAGAAAGAAGCAAAACGATTCACCAGGCACATGCTATAAAACTCAGGACTCATATGGTTTTAATATGTTACAGTCAAAAAACAGAAGATCTGCGAGAAAGTATGAAATCTAAATTCATGGAAGTTTAGAAAGTATAGAAACAAAAGGGTTTCTACACACAAGTATACATAACTGTACTCACAGGAGTTTTTCACTGCTGACACCTGATATATTTGCGTTATAAACACTAAGCTCAAGAGTTTGCGTAAGAGTATATGTATAGAACAGTATCATCCGGATGCTATATAAGTGTTCCTTCCATTCCATATGGCCATATTCGGGAAAGAAGACACATAAAATATTAGCCATAAATACAAATGAAACATGAAATGAATGAAATATAAATTCAACCCTCCCATCCCTCCTCCCTTCCATCCGCACACTCAATGTCTTCGATAAATAACTACTGGCTGACACGTTCCCATAGTCCCTTGGATTCTTGAAATCGCATCTCACTGCTGCTCCTCGCAACAACCGCACCATCAGCGCAGCACACAGGTGAACACACATTTCAATGATATGAAATGGTGATGTGGGAGTAGGTAGGCAACCCCACACCATCCAACACCATCCACCCTCCACCCTTGAACCAACCTTAAAGCGAGGTTCATGTTTCCAGGTGAAAATAAGGATCCTGTACTACCAGAAAGCATAGTGCCAAGTGGTATACGTTTTCGTTCGAATACATATTGTAGGTAGGAAACCAGTAAACAAAATACAGGATACCCAGATATACCCAGATAGTCACTCTGTTATGGGCCAACGCGAGATGGGGTACATGAAATATAACGACCAAAAACACCTGATATACCCCGCCTCCGCGCCTGCCACCAGGAAGCTGTAACAAAATACTCATTCTGTACAAATATGTAAATAAGATGAAAAAAAATGAAGAAGAAAAAAAAAAAGGAAAATTTAGCCACCTACCTCCGATGCTTGCATTATAAGCGACACCAACTCCACAGTAATTATTGAAAGCGACAGCGGCCACTTCACCCGCACACCTGGTCCCGTGCTTGTTGTCACCATTATCCTGGGGCATTGGATCCGAGTCATTCCCGTTAATGTCATAAGAAGCGTCCGGGTCCTGTTGAATTAGATATGGCTAAGTGGAAAAGCTTTTTCACGACATTAAATAATTTATTTTTAAAATATTTGTTTTTTTTTTTTTGTTACAGGTGCAACCTCACGTTCGTTACTACCTTTGCAACACCACACCAACACCATCATCGACTCCCTTCATCACCCCCCCCCCCCTTCCTTTATTTACTCTGCCACAACATGAAAATTTTTTCACCTTGTCACAGGATAAACTTTATAATGAAAGGAAATTCGTGGTCCAGCAACAGGCTTTAGGGTGGGTGTATACAAAATGAGATGATTATTATTAGCAAGGTGTAAATAATTAAATGAATAAGGGAAGAGCATAAGGGAGGGGAGTGGAGGGGAGGCGGAAGGTAGCTCTATAAGTGAAGACAACTACAATTAAGTAAATTATTCGTGTACTCACGACACGACGACTGATCCACAATCGAGAGAGTGAGAGAAAATGAGAAGAAGTGGGTTACATTAGCTCAGAAAATAGGTGCTAATTTCATTTAAATTACGAGGCGAGGAGGGTATTACCTACTAGGTATAGAAGGAATTTAGTAGATTTTTATTTTCTTCCACAAACAAAAAGTGGGGATAGCTGCTGGATAGAACAAAAAAAAACACGTGCCTCAAATGAACGAAACCAGTTTATGTATTTTTTGTTAAACACATTTTGCAATATTTTTCCAATAACTTAACGAAAGGAAAACAACAACAAATAAATGAAAATGTTGAATTTCTCTGTATTTTTTTTTTTATATACCTAAACACAATAAAAACATGAAAATTAAATCGAATGAATCTGGAGTCTGAAGGGATGTATAAAGGCAATAAATTTCTAAAGGTCTCTGGGGTTCCCCAAACCTAAATCATAGGTAGGTATGCCAGTATTGGAATTTACCCTTGTGTTTGATATTCGGCACAACGACAAGCTGATCACGAGGGGGAATTACTAGAGTTTATCCATCACACAATTTGATATTTCAACTAATAAAAAAAAAAATAACACAAAAAAAAATAAACAGAAAATTCTTCACAAAAGGCGCGGGGCTTTATTATGTACAAACACACAATTCCCAATAACTATGGGGATAACTGTATTATTACATCAACTATGTTTTGTTATTAGAGGTGGGGGAATGTTATTATTTTTCATTTCGAATAAACTGTGTATTAAGCTCAAGGGATTTCGATCAATCACAACACAGAGAGAGAGAGACAGAGACAGAGAGGGAGAAAAAATAAAATGAAATATTGTGGAGCATACAGGTATCCTACACATACACAATCATTGGAATAAATGAAGTTTGAATGAGAAGGGGGGGGAGACAATTTTAAATTAAATACAGAAGAGATATTTTAAAATCGAATTACTGATGTAATCTAAGTTAAATTAATAAAAATAATTAAATTCACGGATCTTGAATTTACCTATATATGTACATTTTTACTGATTACTTTCAGAGTCTCATGAGTCATTACTTTCATGTCATTACTAAGTTCGAAAGATGGAAATCTCCTGGTATGAAATCATGTCGGGCTCCATTCCAACCAAACTCTGCTTCTTAAAGTCTAGGCTGACAATAATTTAATTAAGTACCAAAACATTCGTCAAAATTATGTTATTGTACGATGACATTATTAGTAACATAAAAATCTGTCACAGTTACAAACAGTATCTAATAAGCTACGTAACAATGTTACAGTCGCCATTATATATGTATATCCATTAAGAATTTCTGAATTATTTTTTATGAATATGTGTGTTGAAGATCTGAGCTTCAGTAGCAGATGTCAAGTCTCTCAAATCGTAATACGAATTATTTCAAGAACCTATGATAATGTACACGCGGCAAAACTTTACATGCAGTACTCAACAAGAAGTCGACAATTACTACAGGAGAGATTGCCAAAGTTGAGGACATGTGTGAACTTCAGTGCTATTTACACCTATTTCGTATGAGATAGGCAAAATATTCCAGCATCAGTTTTCAATATTTTTGAAATTTTTGAAATTTGTACTGCTATTTTTCATGAAGTATGAAATGAATAGATAAGCGGACAGAGGTACTTGAATAATGATGAAGGCTTTCCATCTTCTTGCTATCGAAGATTTTCTTTTCTGTACTTTCACTTCTACCTGGACTTCTATACTACTATGAAATCATGGAAGACGGCAAAACCATCGAGAATACTTCGCAAGCCATGAAACAGACTCACTCACTACCACATGAGAGCCCCAACGGAGTCCTAACATTCTAAAATATTTGCAGTGTGCTCTTATGTAAAACTGACAAAAGTTTGATTTGAATAGCTCCTCCGCCCTAAACTACTATTCATACAGAAAAATTGTGTTCTGATAACATTAAGCTTGCTTTCTTATCTTTCGAACCGTAATCAAATATTCATACCTTCCTAACAAAATTATTTAAAAAAATTTATTTAACCAAATGAGTACGATTCCTCAAACAAAAATTCTCAGCTGAGTAATATTTGTATATTTCGCTGAGCTATGGCCTGATGAAATCGAATCAGTCTGCCTACAGCTTAGGACTGCGGCCGCACATACACACATGCAATTATTACTCAGCTGAGATGTATTGAGCGTAAAATGTTAAGTTACTTTGTAATCAAAATTATTTAAGGTATATAGTAAGTGTAGCATTTGGGAAGGTAAGGAACTAACCTGTAAATTACTAGAAGACTATTTTCCTGTATGAATAGTAGTTTTGGCTAGCATATATAAAGTCAATGTTTGTCACTTTTCCATAAGTACCAATATAGAACATTTTACAGAACAGACTCGCACGCACACATATAGATTTCTGTTTCACGGCTTGGAAAGTATTCTCGAGGGTTTTGAAGATGGTGATGATGCCTATTCTGTGAGTGTAAAAAATTGCCATAAAGTGCGTCCCGCCCGAGATTAATTTTTTCTTCTAGGATTTAATGTGAAAAAAGAGATATTAGCCTTTTCCTTGGTAGAGTAAGAAATTTTTTCTAATGTCTCCAGTCTCCATAAAAGACCGATTTATATAGAATTACATAGTTGAGTGAGAATTGAGAAAATATAATATAGAAAAACCTGCAAAATTTCAAAATCTTGTAAGTACAAGTACAAATCCCGGTACTGGGACTTACAAATTTTCAAGTACAAGTTTAGGTACTGATAATGGTACTTATAAATCCCATATTATCAGCTTTTAAGAACTTTATATAAGTATCTAAGAATACGCATGTAATACCGCCATATCGCTGAGTACATACATAAGTTCTTGTTAATTATTTAAGTATGCCTTCTAATAATAGAGTTTCAAGAGCTTTCGAAAACTCAAATCAGAGATTTTGAAAAGTCTATGACCAGCTAAATGACTAGTTTTATTTACGAAATATCATAAAATTTATATTGCAAAAATATAGAAAATAAAAAAGAATCGTAGAAGATTTTCCTGTTTTAATTTCTAATTTTGAAAGTATTTGAATTTACCTAATAATAATGATAATAATGATAATGATTACCTTCATGGAGCATGTCCTGTTTTTGATTGCAAATTGAACTTTTCAAGAGATATTAAAATTTAGTTCTAAGAAAGCAAACAATCTGTAATCAAAAGAATTTTTATTGTAGAAAACCCCAAGACACAGTTGAATTATGTGCTATTGGAGTCAGTTTAAGGAATGTTAGTGCTTCTATTGATAGAGACTCGCACATATTTGATCATAAACTTAAATTCGAGCATCTTATTGATTAACGTCTCCAAAGAGATAACGAAAAAAATTAGATATCTGGGACATATAAGAAAGTCGTTGAGCATGGAAAATGCAATAATACTTGTAAACGCTTTGATTTTGCCACACTATTCATATTTTTCAAATTGTTATATGTATGCTAGTTCGAATAAGTCCAAGAAGAGACTGCAACTGTTGCAGAATAAGGCAATTCAAATTATTAGAAACACGCTCGAAATGCTCCATTGGTTAAATATTACTGACATGACAGCAAGATTGAAGATGAAAGATCAGATTCACTAACTTCTATCTAACAAAACGATAGTCTTGTTTTTGATATGATAAAGAAGTCTCTGATTTTGAGAGCGAAACCGTAAATGAAATTTTTCTTTTCTTACCGATTCAGTTCAATTACCACCCCACTACAGATATGTGCACACAAATATTAGTTTATGTGCAACTACACCGATTCCAATAATATATTTCGAAATAGAAATACAACAATGTTTGTTTTCTTTTAATTACACAATTTTAAAACTCTTGGAAATTTGTAATCGCAAAATGTAATCATAATTACGGTTACATTTGATCAATCATTAATCGCCAAAAATTAATATTTTTTATTAAAATCATGATTAGTAATCATTAAACATCAATCTGATTACATTTTGCCCAACACTGGTATAGGGTACTTGAGTTTATATATGGGTCTTATGAGACTTGTATACTTGAAAATTTTTAAGTACCAGTACATTGTACGTACTAGAAAATTTCTTGTGTATTAGTACCGGAACTTATACTTGCACTTAGGGAAGATTACCGTTCATGATGATGAAACAATAGATTTTTTCTTTTACCGTTTTTTTACATAATTTTTATCCTTAAAGTTTTTAGAGCACGTGGATAAAAAAGGATATTTTCATATATAAAGTATTTTAGAATTCACAGCCTGTTGAGAGCGGAAACGTTCGACAGTAGAAAAAAAGGTAGCTCGCTATCTGAGGTACCCTCTTTTCGGGAAACCCTCTTTCTTGGATGAAGAAGAAGGACCACTGTATGGTGCTGGAATAGCTGAAGTAAGTTGTCAAAGATTTTTTTATAACGTTAAACTTTATATGAGTTTTCCGGGAACAACATTTTTCAGCTTACAGGGCGCTCTACAGCTTCAACGGATGAACCGATTCGATTCACATGAATTTCTGCGCAATTGAAAGGAAATTCAGTGCGATCAGGAAGCGATTTTTGTAAAAAATTGATTTAGAAATAGTTTGTTCGTCCGTTGAAGCAAAACAAAAAAAAAATAAATGGGGGAAAAGAATGTTTTTTTTTTCCTTCAAACGACTGGCATTTTGTTATTCAGGGGTTCTTTGAAAACGAAAAGTGGTTAGCACCCCCCCCCCCAATTTATCTAGTTTAAATTTTAATTTTCAACCCTATTTATTTCGGATGAACTGGCAGAGCTGTGGGGCGCCCCGCGCAGACAAAAACACGCCAAGCATCATCGTTTTGTTTGATGTGAGCTGGAGCCGCCATTTTGGATTTTTTTTTGTTTTTCGTATAAAAAAATTGGAATTTACTCTCCATTGATAGAAGAACAAAAGACGTTAAAACCCATTTCCAAAAAATCACAAATTTCATGCCTCTCGACGGTAACTTTCCCTTAAAAAAATGTTAACTCCAGGTCCTTGTACTGGCACTAGTAGGTACTTAAGAATTTTACAGGGTTGTGTTTTACTTTAGCTACAAAGTCCACAACTAATAACTGTACGTAGGTGACTATTGTGGTAAGGAACTGAAGAACCGTTTAGTTCAGACATCAGAGTGCATTCACCCTTTACGAAATAGTATACGATGTTGCACACACGAGTGGTAAACACATTATTTTTGGGACCAATACCAGATCAGATTATATTGCACAAAGAGTTAAAACGATGAGAGAAATTTTAAAATAATAATAATAATAAAAAAAAAATAATAAAAGAAAAATAAACTAAACGTGTGCTAATAAAAATAAACTGGTCTTACACAAAGCTATGTAACTAGTAAACGAAGACTTAAGACTTTTTTTCTTTCATATTCTCTAAACTCTCCAAAACTCTGTAATACAAAATTAAGTATATCGCAGTAAAAGATTTATCTTAGGAGAAATAGTGGTATTTGGAACCTTGCTTTCTCCAAGTAAAACTCTCCGTTGAATCCACTATTCATAATTTTATTTTGCTACGGGATTAGGTATATCACACCTGGGGATATTCTAATAAGTTGGATAATTTTATCATTTACCTTCCAAAGGGTAGATAGAAATCACAAGTCTCCAAATATTTATAGACACACATTTGAACTTTTTGATATCAGTCAAAATTATAAAGAAAATATTTTTTAAAGAATTTCGGCAACTCTAAATTTTTTCGAAAATGTAATGTTATCGGTTTGAAATTGATAATACAATTTTTTGCAACTACTATGACATCCTAAAGTCTATAATTCTCCAATCTTCTTCTTATTTTTTTAGGAGCGAATTATCAAGAGAGTTTTTGAGCGGAATGGAAAGTTTTTATGACTAAGTAAGAGTTAAAGAAAAATTCGTGAAAATTAATTTTCAAATTATACCCCTTTTCCAAATTCCTTAACATTCTGACTATAGTTATTATATATAGAGTTAGAATATTTGGTAAAATGGTAAAAAAAATTTTTTTTTTACATAAAACTCCCAACAAAAATCTGTGCTCAAAGTCATACCTAGAAAACAAAATCAGGAAAGGCTTGTAAAGCTTTCAATATCTACTAAGAATTGAAATGTTAAAATTTTTCTTACTCACAATTATTCATGTTACAGAATCTACCACCATTAGATGGAACACCACCTTATGGAAAGTAACTGAAATCAGTTAAAAGAGGTCACGAATGATACAAAGCGATATACATACCTACCCCAAAATGTTACCGAACTCGATATTGTAGTTATTAACATCCATTTAAGGGTTTAAGTCTTCGCTAGGGATAGCCGATATAAGCGCAGGTAAATAGATAATCGGAGAACCATATCACTTTTAAAGCTTTATTATGAAAATCGTTTACCTAAAAGCCAATAAAATCCCATCAATAGCCACAAAAACCGAATCTTCTCAATTTGTTCGTGTGTTTGTAGAGCTTACTTTTATTGATGCAAGAGCTTATTACAGAAGTTCCAAAACTATTTTCAATACCCACAATGAATTCGCCACAATTGGTAATGAAAATAGGTTCATTTACGTAGCTCTAGCTAGATATGTATATACACGAATTCTAATGCGCTCCAAAACACCAACAGAACGAATTAACTTCTGTTCATGGCATGTAATTAATTCAGCGAAAATATTTCCGTAGAATTTTATGAAGTAATTTGTGTGCGATGCCCTTGACTTCCTCAACTGAGAGTCTAGATGTATTTTTGAATTGGTCTTGCTACAAATGTATTGTGGTATATATTGTGGCAATATGGAAGAAAGTAAGTATAATAGGTATACAAAAAATTGCATGAAATTTGATAAAAACTACATTCTTTTTTGAAAATCAATTAGGGCTCAATCCCTGGAGTAGATATGAAAAGTATTGCCATTGCGAGCAAATATAAAAGCCAGAAACCTTGGCCAAAAGTCAAATCTCGTTTTCCTATTTGATTTTTCACTATTCAATTGAAAAAGGAACCGCAAATATTTTCAACATCCTCAAGGGATTAAAGCTTAGAAGCCAGGCTACATGTGCAGCATTCACCTTTATCGGAAAAGCCAGTTATCGTCAGTTTCATGTTGGGCCTGTATTGCAACATATATGTAGAGACGAAAGCGACGACAGCAACTACAACGACGAGGATGACGACGACAACGTTCAGGGAAATGTCAAATGCGATATTTGAGAGAGCGGAAGCAATTTGTTACTGAAAGGAAATCCTTCAGATTCTGTGACTTTCTGTGACGGCATATATACAGGACCTCAAGCACAAACATTTATCAATGAACCATGGGCGCACACGTCAGATGCAGACGAAAATATTATTGAAAATCCTCGTGGAATAAAACTTTGTAACACACACGCACACATATGCACACACACACTATAAGGATGAGAAGAGAAATAGAAAAGAAACATTTTTTGGCTTTTATTTAGGATTTTCTCTTTTGTCGTTCGTTGTAATTTCACCCGCTTTATATCGTTATAATGTTCTTAGAATCTGTTGATCCTGTTTGAGACAATCTGTCGAACAAAAAAAATAAAAAAAAAACGTTTTGAACATTACGACTTTTTAGGCTGATAAGATCGATGTCCTTCAAAAGGATTACCTCATCTCTAGACAAAAATAATAATAATAATCATAGGAGGGAAAAATAAAAACAAAAATCGCCCAAAACCAATTGCCATGCTATAAGCTACCACCATTGTACAAAATACTTCCTTTGCCGTACTAAATTGGTTGATCCGTCCAACATTTTGGATATGCCATGTCATGGACATTTCTTCTAATTTATTGACATGTCCTTGTGACCCAAAAGGTTCCAATAAATATTTAAGGACGAGTAATAGAATTTCAAATCAGCGAGCCTTTTGTACAGGTGTATACAACAATAAATTTAGCGTAAGTATCGAGTTAAATCTATAGTCCTGCTTGCATGCCTATCGATTCTCTTGTAATATTCAAGAGTGTCGTTGGGATATTTATCAGTTTTATCACGAATTGGCTTTTATGTGATTTTCCACGTTGTGCTCCACCTACCCCCTTAACATACCCCACTCATCTCGAGAGTTATGGGCAGTTAAAAAGCAATTCCAATGTGGTAGAGGTGATGGTAGTGGTAGGGGATGGTAAAATGTTGCCGAGGACAAATTGATATTATGTGCATCCTTACAAAAGGCAGGTGTCAAACATGTATGTACGTAAGTTCCCAAAGGATGTGAAGTTAAAGAAGTTGTCATATATTAGAGGGTTAGTGATGAAGACAATTTTTGAAGGTCTATATAGAGGAATTGAATTAAATGGTGAGAGATTTGTTGATTTTATTTTCATGATGTATTTAATGATACTTTTCTTTATGTTCAAGGAATCAGAAGGGAAGGAATTTAAGCTGTAACAACTTAAGCTGGTTTCTCACGGTGTGGTGGTGTCTGATTGATCGAGTCTTAGGTGAAAATTAACGGATATTATGCCATAAAAATGAACAAGCCTTTAGTGATTGAGAACTTTTATTAAATTGTCGAATCTAATGGACGTTCCTACTAAGCTCTTGTCTCTTGTGATCGCCACAATTTCTGCTTTGACGAGAATTCGTCAAAATCCAATTGCCAATTTTGTGGTTCAGTGAGTTGTGGGAAAAATCTTACTTTTTATGCGTGTGCATGTACCAAACTTCATAGTGTTCGAACATTCTTGTCAGGTAAATTGCCGAACTAGTTGAGTTTGTGGTTGAGGACTTCAAATATTCGTTCGTAAAAATCACGCCAACAGAAAGACATTCAAAGTTGCAATGGATTTAATGAACCAAACTTCTAATAATTATCGTAGAATGACTCGAAGCGATACATGAAATATGAGAGCCTAACAGTTGATGAATGAAAGAAGATCTACGACTATCACACCTAATATTCTGGTGTAGAGCCAGATGGCACTATGTGACAGATCACATCTGAATAAACTGAGACTTTTTTTTTAAGGAAGGAAGGAGAAATAGCATTGACATAGTACACAGCTGGGAAAAAGGTTTTACTGTCAGATTAAGAATCTGAATCATCGTCCAATGTTATGAAGATATACTACAGACCATGAAAATGAAGAAAACTGATGCATTCGTCTATTAAGAATTATTGCATAGGTGCTGAGCTTTAACGTATCACTAGAAATCAAGGAACGTGTACATTTCCCAATGGAAAGTGAGGCTTTTTAGTGATTTTTGTTTAGCTTATCGCAGAGATTCATATACAATTCATGAACCCAATCAGGTTGGACAAGATGAAAGAATTCGCATTAAAATAGTTCATACGGAAGTCAAACACGCACGGGTGAAGAAGTATTGAAGAAGATATTTATGTTGCAGAGCGAAATCCATATAAAATGATCAACACATGGTTATAATTCATGTACATTTGTTTTTACAATGCTGAAAGTAAAACTCATGGCTGTCTTTAGCCAAGTGAGGCCCTGACAACTTTGGGATGTGGGGCCCTCTAACAGAAATTATTTTCTTTAATACTTTGGGTTATCAACAGGAATAATAGCGTAAAGTATGTTAAGGCCTATCGCGCACTGGACACTTGTATCACGTAACTATTTTTTCACCACCGTCAATTCTATATCACAGCTGCCTTGAATTTTTTTTAGATGAATGGTGATATATAAAACATGAATGTTGAGGATGACAGTTACTCACTGTGTATGTGCTAAACTAGTACACGGTGACAGAACAGCAACAGTGACCAAAAAGTTTCGTAACAAAAAGTCCCCAGTGGGCGCGTTAGTCCTAGCATGAACCAACAGTATAAAATTTTTCACTGACTACCCAATACAAACATTGAATTTGGTTGCTGAAAGTATACCATGCAATTTAAAAAAAAACTGGGACTGCAAACACAGTGACTATACGTTACTTTGTATGTAAATTTGTTGCCATGGATAGAAGTTCGAATAAATGCCAGAGTCTACTTTCAGTAGTCAAACTCTAACAGCTAAGCTAACTTGTAATTGGTCATCGGTTGGTCTACTATTACAGGGGCTCCATGGATCGCGGGGCTCTGGGCCCAGGCTCATGCGTAAAGATGGTGTAAAGATAGCACTGAGCTCACGACGATCCCAAATTTAGTACAATCAAGTAAACAAAAGTCTACGTACAAGCTTCTATATTATGGATCAACCCCAAGAATGAGAGAAAAGAAGAAAATAGTGACTTCTAAAGTGGCTGATAAATTTCAATCTGAGAAACGAAATATGGTCAGAAATTCTACACAATCATGGAAAGACAAGGAAGTAAGATTCTATCACTATATCCATTGAAGCAAGTTAACATAAAAAAAAACGAATCACCCTAAAATAGACGAATAGAAAAAATATGAACACAAAAAAAAAGCGATAAAATATATCCTTGAAAAGCCTAAATCACATTACAGAAATGTCCAAGAATTCTCTGCCCATTTAAAAAAAAAAAAAAATCTACCAACTGACAGCCAACAATAACAAAATAAATCACGACTGATAAGATACATTTGTCGAATCTCTCACATCAGACGCGATTATGGTTATTATTTTAAAATTATATTTTCAGTTTTTAATAAAGTAATTTTTTTGATGTTCACATCGTATGTCTTCGAAGTTCCTCCACAAAAATCTCAAAATCCATGTAGCTATTTTATTTTTATTCGGCAATGAAAAGAGATCTTAAATTGCAGCATAAACGAGAGTTCGAAAATAATTTCTCAACAGATTCAGCTCTATTAAAAACACACCTTAGGAATTAATTTTCAGAATTGGTCCTTCGAGCCGGATAAATATTATCACCCCAGCAATATATTTTTGTATTACGCGACTTTTACTGTAACTTCATAACTTTTAAAATTTAAATTTTATTTTCAAATCTTCTTGATGAAACTTTTCTCTATACCCTCCCTGGAATATTTATGCATAGTTAGAGAATAAAAATGGTGGTATGATGCACTCAATAACAAAAATTCAATTTGAAAAATTCACATAAAATTCGATAACACATCAAAACAGGGAAATGCAAACAAACATCAAAGTCAATGGCATAAAACCATTTCAAAGTCGCGAAGCATTTTCTCAAATTGTCGTCGTCTACTGTTTCTGTCATTACCATTTACCTACTTCAAAAGTTCTTCGCCCCAAGAGAGATATTTCTACAGTGTTACATAAATTCTCATAAAATCTCGAGTTTATTTGGCGTTGTGGATACGCTGGCAATCGACAGCCACAACAGACGCCTCACTTTACTATGCTATAGATACAAATGTACATAGATATGTATATATGCGACTTTCCTCCATATCCAGTCAGAGTTTCGTCAACAAACAATTCAATTTTTACGCCAACTTTCATGACTTCTGTCTCAAGTTGAAAAACCCACAGAGTGGTCGGAATATATTTTAGACGAGGATATAGAGTACTCATATAATCAGGGTATTACACGAAAATAGTATATATGTACACCCTCCCAACTTCTTACCCATTACCATCAACACTATTATTCTCTTCCCAATGTCTTGTACTACTTACAGACAAACAGACAGACAGACAGACAGACAGACCGAAAGATAGACAGATATGGACTAGAATCGAACGTCAGGCAATGGCATTCCCACAAGAACTTGCATAAATTATCGAATTATACGTTTCATGTCGGAACACAAGCACACTGTGTTGTAACACACTCTGAAGGAATAGCAAAGGCAAGTGTCATCGAGGTGTCAACATTGATGAATACTTCACCGGAGAGGATGTGTTCGTAGGTGGTATAGGCCCTTCAATTGCCGATAGATGAGTCTTATGTGGTTTCGGTATGACTATAACTCTCCAAGTGTTTACGTCGCACTTTGGAATAGCAAATGAATGCGACAGGTTTCTCCCCCATATGGATGAATACCTACATATGTAGAACGAATGAAACCAGCACAACCCAAGCTGTGACAGATGTTCATTAAATGAATAGGGATCACATCTTGATGAGTTATATCATGAGCACTGAGAATACTACTCATATGAAATTGATTTACTCCGATAAGTTGGGTTTTATAATGAATAATTTCCATGATTTGGTTAGATATGTACTACAGCAGCGTAGGTGGTTCGAATTTACTTGGTAAACAGTTCGAGTTATGTACATATGTGCTTATGAGGACTCTTGAAGGGAATTTATTCAGTGTTTTGCTGTTGTTATTCCAGTTTTGTTCTTCGAACATCGTCAGAGACCTTGGTGTTGAAGTCAAATGAAGCTAAGAGGAGTTTACTATCCGGAATGCTCTGAAATGTAGACGATCATTAAATGCATTTGTAAAGAGAACCGGACAGAGATCAAATATAATTAGTACAAGAATAGGAACTTATAATCCAATCCACCATTCCTGAAACGTTGTCTATTAACGAAACAAACAAACAAATAAAGTCAGTCATAGTTGAATACGTAAAAGCACGCAACTAAAAAATGTTTTACCCTGGGTTCGAAACTGGATAAGGGCAATAATTACATTTTAACGAAAAATCCTTTCAAATTGCGTAGATGAAATTTGACCATGGAAAAAGACGAAGAATTTTAGTTGGGCATCTATCTCTCAAAAATTAAGGTCTATCCAGTGTTAAAAACAATTGCCTCAAAATAGATTTATGTATCACCCTATAGTCCAGATCTTATTGTTTTTTTTTTCTAAATTAAAGCAAGACTTAAATGCACCTCTTCGAGCACATCTTAACCGAAGCCCAACAACACTGTTCTGTTATGGTTCAGGAAAATGGATTACAGAAAAAGAAGAAAAGAAAAGATGGCAAAAGTTTCTCTAGGTAGAATCTAGTCCAGAAACTTTTTCATTCACCTTCATATACGATCTGGATATTTTAATGATGGGTTGAAATGTAAAGATTCTCCAAACTTATGCTACTATCATTTGCTACAAGTAGTTAACAAATACCTCTGACTACTCCAACTTCCTTCTTCATGCAGTTCATTTAGGACTTCGAAATCTAAAAATTTGTATTGGTGAACTTTTATGGAGGCTGTTCTTTATCAGTGCCATCCGCTCAATACCTCTCAATTGACGTTCAAATTCATCGTTTCAAGTTACTTATGCAACACCCGCAAATAGAAAACACTATCATAATCATCCGTCAATAAATTCTATGAATATGTACTTAGTGAATATAACCGCACGTGGACCGAACTAAAAGCTCAGGTTACCCTGAAGTGGAGACATCATAGTGATGTGAACCTATGTATATTTCATAAGGTTTCATAGTAACTGGAAAGGTTAAGTAGTATTTCGCTAAATAACTAATCAAAAATTCTTGTCAAATGAAGCTACAGTAAAAGAAAAGAGGATTATTCAGATGGGTCGAAAACAAGATTCAAACTTTTGAGAAAAAATTTTGGATTGCCCTAAAAGCATCCTACGTAATTTTTCATTTTTTTCTTTTTTTCTTTTTTTTTTTTGTATGAAGTTAAAATCGCCATTTATCATCCACAAGTGAAGCTTTAATATGAAATAAATAAAATCGGAGAGTTTTTATTACATGCAATATTTCTTGGGACAGAAGAATAAATTCTCGGGAATATTTTCACCCAAAGACAGAGGAATAATATAATTTTTTATGCGAAGTGTATAATCTCCCGAGTTTTACCTAAATCGATGAATTTACTTTTGTCCTACAAAGTACAAGGCATGATGATGTTGGGAGTCTTTCTCGTGTTCTAAAAATACACCAGTCTCTAAGCGACTTCAAGAACAAAAAGATGATGAAGAAAAAGAAAAATAGAAAATACAAAAAAAAACAACACAAAAAAATAAAATAAAACCTGGAATATAGATCCGTTTGTGTGCTTGTGACGACTGAATTGAAGAACAACGAAACCGGGAGGGATAAAAAAAACTTATTGTGCAAAAATATTGGCATCGACTTAAAAGGGTAAAAGGGTTACCCGGGAGTACAATGCGAGTATTAAGGTCACACCACAATATTGTGAAAAGGGAAAACAGGTCAGTCATTGGGAACCCTCTAAATCGTGGTAGAAAGCATCCAGGAGCCCACAAAACAAATGGAAATAACCTTCTTATATACGGGGCACAACAATACAAAAAAAAATCCATCTATACCGGGTGCTTTTGTGAAAATTGGAGCAGTCATAACATACCTACATATACCTATATATATATTCCAGGGGGAGGGAGGGGGCAATCAGAGTACTATATCGGGTTCAAGAAGGTATCCTGGATACATACAGTTATTGCCTATATAAGTATGTATAAATGTAGGTACTACTTCCTATAACTCTCAGGTCCTTGGAGAGCGCATCGGGCATATTATAACTAGTTCTGAACAGAGATTGAATATTTGTTCGATTCGTTCACATTTCATATAAATATCCTTTAGAGATGGTGTCCCCATTTTTTGCAATCTTCTTCTTTTTTAACATTACTACTAAGCTGGAAGAAATCTAACGCTATCAAACCATATTATATATACACCGAGACAAAGAAAGGTCACAAACGAAAGTAGACATCTCAAACAAAAGTTCAAAAAAAAAAACAAAAAAAAAACAAAATGTAAACGTCCATCGGTGGTCGTTGTCGTCGTCGTTATGGCACAGTAGCATTACAAAAGGGAGACAATTTATCCTTTTTTCGGGAACGTTTTTCTCTGATGCCTCTCAAAGTTTTCCTATTCAATGTTACTTTTTTGCTGAGTTTTTTTTCATTCATTCATTCATTCACCACATCTCACTCGGAATTCTTTTTCTTTTATATTATTATTATTATTTTTTTTTTATTCCTGTTATTATTTTATTGTATTATACTCACATAATTCTGTGCAAGGTCAGGATGATTTGTTTGGATGCCATCATCAAGGATAGATACAACGACGCCCTTTCCTGTATATCCTTTTTGCCAGGCAGGACCAATATTCATATCGAGACCATCTTTGGCGCCACCATTCTGTGTGTAGATTTTATCCAGACCGAGAAATAAATAGACAAGAAAAAAAAAGAAAAAAAAGAGGAATTATATAAAAAATTGTATGTTGGCGGCTTACTTAATACTAATATTTCACAAAAAAACAAAAAACTAAAACAAAATAAGCTTGATGTAAGTGACATTAATTAAGCTATTAAGATTATAATCCTTAAGACTGATGACATGATACATATGATAATGAGATTGAGTTGGTGTTATTAACAGTGCTGAGATAAAATATATATACATATGTATGTACACATATAAATGCGAAAGTCAGAAAGAAAAAAAAACAAGCAAACAATTGTCACCGACGACTGAGATTCGAACCCTCATACGTGGGTTTTATACTTCTGTACCCTATACCAACTGGGTCATCTTACCAGCACGCCATATTTAATTCTTTTACTTTTCTATTGAGCGAAAATCCTCGATCGGAGAATTTACAACACCTTAGAATTTTGTTTGTTTTTAAATTAGAAAGAAATTTATAATTGCTTTAAGACTAATTTTGAGGATAACCCAGATTAATGTTGTCTTTCGCCTTTCGTTCATTAGAATGATTTCGTTGGATGGTAAAAACAATTTTCCTATGTGTTTAGAAATTTCGTCGCCTGCAATTTTCAAACAGGTTGCCAGATTTAAGCCATTTTGGAAATGACAACGGCAATAAAACAACATTTAGCATTTTAGGCCTCTGTATTATCGCATTCTCATCCCATAAACGAGTTGTCCGATTTGTTCAATTTTCGAACTTTTGACTACAGATTTTATGGCAACGTCGCAATTACATAGAGTAGGGGAGCCCGGGGCTAAGTGACGAATGATTATTATATGTAATCAGTTTTATTCTGAGCTCTCGCTATCATACTCAGTATGCAGGGTTAAGTATTGCCAACATTTATATGGTCAACAATTTTTTCACATTAGTCTAGTTTTGTTGTACGAAAAGAGCAGACGAATTTTGTAATTAGAACATGTAAAAATTTTAGTTTTGTCAAAGATTGTGTTTGAGAAAATATTTTAGGCGTTTTGATTAGAATGGTGAGTATAAGTCTAGTATATTTATGGTGTACGGTTTGCCGGGATGATAGATTTCATATTAGTTTTCGATAAATTTTGCATAACATGTCGGACTAATTTGTGGTGGGCATAATGACGAGTTTTTTTCGGGGCTTTTTACAGGGCATAGTAACGAGCTTTTTACGGGTCATAATCATTTGTCGGTTTCCACATTCTGTTAGGTTCAACAAAACGCAGATACAGAAGATATATAATTTTACATATGAAAGAAAATTCTTTGTCAAGGAAAATGACTCCAAAAAAAGGGTGTTTAGCATTTCGCAAACTCTGAATTTTTCGGTTTTTCAAATATCGAGAAATCGACATTTTGTAAAAACAATATGTTTTCCACTTCTACGAATACAAAAGAAATTTATATTTATCCTAAAATTCTAATGCTGTATGGCAACCCAACGAAGGAGTTGCCCGATTGGTCCCATTTTTGAATTATTTGATTTTTTTATGAAAACGCTGTGTACAAAATATGAGCTCTCCACCTCGAAGCCTTCTCGTATGGCCTTCTTGTATGGCATCACTAAGAAGGGGTCACCCAATTTAGTCCATTATTGAGATTTTATTTACAATTGCTATGAAAACACCCCGTAGAAAATTTTTTGTATGGCAACGCTATGAAGGAGTTGCCCGATTAATCCGCTTTTGAACTTAATTAAATTTTTTTTTAATAAAGTCCCGGGTACAAAATTGCAGTTCTCTACGTCGACGCGTGTGGCAGTGTCCAAATATATAGTGAAAACCTAAAGTTTTGTATGGCAACACCAAATAGTGGTCGCCCGATTCGGTCCATTTTTGAACCTGTATTTCCAATTTTCGTGAAAACGTCGCGTACAAAATTAATTTGAGCTTTCCACGTCGACGCGTTTTCGGAAAGTTTCCAAATATATAGTGAAAGTTTTGTATGGCAACATCAAGAAGAGGTTGCCCAATTCAGACTATTTTTGTAATTTTATTTACTATTGCTATGGAAACACCAGGTACAAAATTTTATTTCTCCACGTAGACGCGTTCTCATGTAGTGCCAAAATATATAGTTAAAAACGAAGTTTTTGTTTGGCAATCCTACGAAGGAGTTGCCCGATTTGTCCTATTTTTCAATAACCTAAATTTACATTTTTTTTAAAAACGCCGCTCTCCACGTAGACGCGTTCTAAGGTAGTTTCCAAATATATAGCGAAAAACTAAAGTTTTGTATGGCAACATCAAAAAGGCCTCGTCGGCGGATTTGAACCATTTTTGAACTTCTATTTGACAGATTCGAAATATATAGTAAAAACCAAAATGTTGTATGGAAACACCAAGAAGAGGTAGCCCGATTTAGTCTGTTTTTTAAATTCTATTTGATATTGTTATGAAAACACCGCGTATCAAATTTCAGATCTCTACATGCACTCGTTGTCAGACTGTGTCCAAATATACATATACTAAAAAACGAAATATTTGTATGACAACCCTACGAAGGAGTTGCCCGATTTAGACCATTTTTGAACATGTATTTTCAATTTTTATGAAAACGCCGTGTATAAAATTTCAGCTTTCCATACCTAAGCGTTGTCAGGCAGTTTTTTACAACAGTGCCATCTGTGTGCAAAACTTTAGTATGTGTAAGATGGAACAAACCAAACACAATCACAAAAATGGGAATTTGATAAACGTAGTAGTAAGATTCTGGTCTTGGATTTCGTATCGAATTTTCTCTTTGGATGAATGAGTAATGCTGGAAATATTAATTCATAGATGGCACCAAGCACACTTAAATGAAAACTATGTTGGTACTAAGAAAAGAGACGAAATTGAAGATGGCATTCAATATTGAAAATTTTCAAAATAAACAAAAAACATTCATTTTGAAGAAGGGGGTGCCGAATTTCACTAGTGATTTTGAAAATAAAAAATAAAAGAGTTTTACGGTAAGACTATTCCCTGCAAGGTCCCACTTTTATTATTTTATTTGTTATTATTTTTTTCATTTCCGGAGGTGGTCTTTTTAAATTTTTTGAACGCTTAAAACAAATTGTTAAATGTGCCAGAATTATTGTCGATAAACGTGGTCAATATCTGCAATGCGAAGACGAGTTAAAAAAATTCTTAATAAGGGAGAATTGTTCAAAGTTGTACGCGAAGAGCTGAAGAAGTGAAGGAAACTACCGAATGACTTAGACCTACAGACTTAGACCTGACAGAGACCTAGCTTAGACGGATTGGTATGCTGCCTCTGACGCACGAAATCTATAGGTAGGGTGATGCTTCATTTCTGTCCCTCAACCACCATCATACCAATAAGTTTTCCTGCGGAACAGGCAGCATACTGACCCATTTAAACTGGGTCGTACTAAACTGGGTCATACTAAACTGGGTAATTGAGACTTGCAGTTACGAGTACTTTTTAGCGATGAAAGTACCGGAAGGAGAAAATTGAAGAAGAAAGGTTCATGAACTACGTCACTCTGACAGTATCTCATTAGATCTCAATTTTTGAAAATTTTGCTGGAAATACATTTGTGAAAAAATAGAAAAGAAATATAAACTAAATCGCCTAAATAACATAAATATCAAAATCGATGGGAAAATCTGGTAACATTGAAGAAATAAAAAATTTCTTTTAGCATGAAGCTCTTTTCAAATAATTTCAGCTGTTGTCTTCTTGGCTGTTGTGAATCACAACGTACTGCAGATTTCTGAGGGAAGTAGTAATCCATTTTAGTTTAGAATTTATAGTTTCTCTAGCCTGAATACCTAAAAATTTCTATAGTATACTACCGGTGAAAATATTCGATTACACCCTTCGATAGAAAATTTTAATAATTCAATGAAGAACAACCTACTGCCTTCGATATATGTAGGTATATGAAAAAAAAACAGCTTCCAAAGAATTTCAGTAAACACAACTACTACATTAATTGATAATAAATTCTAGATATTCTAACCTCTTTTTCCTAACATTTACAGCCCCATTTCCTGCTTTTTTTTTGTCACTTAAAGCCCATTTCCGGAAAGCAACAATATTTACAACAAAAAAGAAATGAACCACCATAGAATTCCGGAAATTCTATTCTCTGTAAAATAATTGTGCCCACCCATAAAATCATAAAATGCAAATGGATGTTATCTATAACATTTCGGTGAGCCTAACCCTCCCCCCCCCCTCACCATTTCAATTTATAGAGTCGCTCGTGCAACATAAGGCAGCTCATATTATTCTAACCTTTATGATTCCATAAAATTTAACACCTACACGTTGGTGAAAAAAAAAAAGAAGGCCTCCACGCCGTTCGTTTTTTTCATAGCACCTAATAAAGACATAAAAAACACCTGGCTGTAATTATTAGTAAAAGATTTCCTATATCTAGGCTATATGTACATATAGGCCCGACCAGGTTGCTGGTGTCCTTTAATTACGCACGAAATGGAATAGAAAATTTCATTTGACTACAAAAAGGCGAGGTCTATTCAGGTGATTTTCTATATTATATGATGGTTGACCTTTCATGCGCGCAAACTATGGCAATTTGTGGAAAAAAAACCGCAGAAAATTTGCATAAGCATTAAAATTGTCGTGTGCAACTGCAAATAGAGACATAGTGGCGCGGCACCACAGTGACGTGAGTAATTTTAAAGCGATTTTCAAGGAAATTGTCAAAGGAAATTGTCAAAGAAAATTATTTGCCTGAAGAATGAAGAATGATGCTACATAGTACCCCCCCCCCCCCTCTCTCCTGCCCTGGATGATGATGCTGCTGCAATGAATGTAAGTCTTCATAATAAATGTCGAAAAAATTCGGTGAGGAAATCTCAGTTCCTCCAAGGAGAAGAAAAAAACTGACATGAAGGAAGAAGAAAAAATGGCATCAATCGTCTGCCGTATAGAAAAAGCTTAAAGTAAACGGAAAATGTCGAAAATCCTTACATAAATTTCCATTGTTCACTTCTACAGTTTTTGCTTGAATTTCCTCTCTCGTTTAGATGGATTAGAGGTTGCCTTATAATAGGGTAAAGGAGCCGAGACAGTGGTGTGGCATCTTCTTGTCATCACTGGGTACCCGCATAAATGCTTCAAAAGCTCATCGTCGTCGTCCTTGCAGTATAGTACGAAAATACGTTCGTACGTAACGTACATACATAGTCATGATACTGCTACCATCTAACTATTATGACTAACTAGATACAATGGCACCTACATACTATATATACTAACCTTATTCTATATATAGATAGGATACTATAGAGAGACAAGGCATGTGTCCTTCTATGTAGTATGATATCGATTTCACTTGAATCCCCGCACATCAAAGGTGGATAAGTGTAGATCTCCTGTTCTTCTATATGAGATGAGCTACATCGAAGCTCGTTAGAGAGCCCCAACAGTAAGTAAACCCAGGATAGACGAAAATGATTTGAACAGTTTAAAGAGAATTTCTGAGACGGTTACAAATTTCCTTGTCCTTAGATCAAAATCTGTTCCTGTTCCTGCAGTCCGGTTTTGACAAACTGCTTCAAAGTAGTGGTCTACATTATATATGTATGTAGTTTGTATGTATATATATCCATACATAGAAGTTGGTGTGGTTTTGCACCACACAGGGTGGGTTTTATGTTTGCGGATCTATCGGATGAGCTTAATAAATGTGTGAAACATAAGCGGCAGCAGCGGTGGCAAGCGGCGGTATTGGTGGCAGAGGTGGGATAGCAATTTCCAAACTTGATTGCTTATTTGCAATGTGGTCCAATCTTAGCGGATTTCGTCTTCATAATGTAATGACTATGATGGCATTAAGGAGCAAGAAAAGGACGACATATGTGATGTACTCTATTTTAGTAAAGTTTTGAGCGTTAAATTATTTCGAGGTTCGGCCTTTGTCAAATTAGTTTTGCATCTTGAACTAGACATTAAATTCAGGAATTAATTTACTTTGGACAGGATGTGTGTGACAGTTTATAGATAGAGGGTTTCAATTTACGATGAGTGCGTATCCTTGAAAGCCATAAACCTAATGACATTGAACTTAATTATTTTAGTATATGTAGTTTACTCAGAGGAGTAAGTAAAGTGATTCTTAATTATTAATTATTCATGTCTACATGTTGTATACATACATGTATAGGAAATGTGTATTGATGAAGAAATACAAAAAGTGTCAATATTTGATGTAATATTGGATGGATTGGAAATAGGTTAAGAGCCATAAGGATTCTCTAAAAATTAGGACACTAAAAGGCGCATCATGAACCCGCCAGATTTATGAGCTATTGCTCATAA
The DNA here is from genome assembly GCA_963930735.1 of Dioctria linearis. Lineage (NCBI taxonomy): Eukaryota > Metazoa > Arthropoda > Insecta > Diptera > Asilidae > Dioctria > Dioctria linearis. The sequence goes on from OZ005742.1 coordinate 242,722,583, forward strand.
AAGAGTGTCCAGTAAGAATTAACACGAAAGTTCTCAAGGTTAGCTTGATAAGTCCCAGTAGATTTTTCGTTCAGATTTCCACCACAATTCTTTTGTAGTTCTACCCGAGGAGTCATTTAACCCAGTCGGCCCGAACCTATATATTAGAAATGTTGTGTTTTCGTTGATGTAAAATTAAAATTTATTTTTTGTAGTTTCAAGACAAAAGATTGGGAAAATAAGCTTAACCCGTTGCATTTCTAAAAATTTGGTAAAATGAAAAGTGAATTTATGGTGAATTTTTGTTTCGAAATTAAAAGAAGCATTGTTGTTGTTTTTCAACTCACTTGTCGATAGATGAAAATAATTACCGACATCCGTGCGTGTGTCACTTGACATAAACCTGAACCAACTTTTTTCGAAAACACTTGATCGTTTGCAAGAAAAGAACAGTTTGTTCAGCTTACCCCAAAATGCTATTCTTTTGATTAAAATTTAAAAGTATGGTGTACCTCAGAGCTCTGTTCTTCAACCGCTGCTCTTCAACTTATTAATAAATTAGATCTTCTTGAATAATAAATAATACCAGAATCCCGTTAGTAGAGACCCTGAAAATTTACTTTAACCGTCCTATTATGCTCCACAGAGTGTTTTCTTTAACCATAGACTTTTTGCAAAAGGTGATTGTGGCGGTCGAAATAAGCAACATATTGCTAGGGAATGAAGAGGGTGGGGGAAAGTATATTACGTTATTTGGAAGAAAATGTAGATTTTTTATTAGATGATGCAGATGGGGTTTAATGGTTTCTTTGTCACCATTAAACTTCTGAAAGATACACCCTCTGATGATAATTTAAAAATTTCCGTAATGAGGTAATAGCTTTTCTTCAAAAGGCTAAATTAGATTTGATCCAAAATGATAGAAGTATAATAGTAAAAAGGATCTTTTATGCCACAGTACTTAAAGTTGGGTCTCCGGCCTCTACCCTAATATGAATATATGTATGTATTTAAAAATTGTAATTACAGAATATTTCGAAATCCCTCCAATTTTCCCTAAGCTAGGCTAGTTTTTTTGGTAAATTAATTTTAAGTATTTAGTTTGAAAATATAACCCCATTTTGCTTTATAATGTGCATAAAATAAAATTTCTTATTCTATATCTGGGTATGTTCGAAAAATATCGAATTGTGAAATTCATGGGTATTTTTGGAATCGCTCCGATTCGAATTTTAAACGATATTAAAAACGATATTAAGACTGATAGAAAAATTTTGAAATTGATATTTCCAACCTAAGGTTGCTTTCTTCACTCCAGGTCATTATTGACATGGTTAAATAGAAAAAAAGGCTTTAATTATAGAAATGGAATCTTCCATTATTTAGAAAATCTGACAAATTCTATTCACAGATTGAGTTACAGTATATTAGCGAAGAAAATGTAACTGTTTGAGAGAAAATTTTCAGTTGCAATAAAACAGAACAAAAATAGGAAAACCGGTGACAAAAGAGTTGAATTGATTCGGGTACCTAATCTGGGTTGCTCTATAAGTTTTTATAAGTTTAGATATACATTTTGTTTTTTAAAAGAATTTACTAGACAATCTTTCTTCAGATTTTTTATGCAATATTTGATGGCCTCACCGACAATAGCCTCGAAACTCTTTCTAAAGAATTTACTCGAGAATTTTTCTTCACGATTTTTTTGTACCCGCAATGATCTCCAAGAAATTTTTTCTTATTAATTCGCAGATTTTTCTTAAGAATTTTTGTTCACTATTTTTTCAGTCGTGACACATCATTTTGAATACTGCAGATTCAAGTATTTTTATTATACATTTTCTGGTAGTAGGTAATCATAAAAAGAAGCACTGATTTAATCTAATAACTAAATATAGATCATCTTCTTCCTTATAAAATTAAATCAAAAAAAGCAAAGTAAAAAGCTTATAAAATTGTTATTTTACCAAATGTTTACCACCATAACCAAAAAGTTAGCAGAACCACTTCCAACCCACCACCCTTCATATCATATGAAATGAAGGAAAATAGAACAAAAACAAAAAGTAACACATACTCTACTCACCAAGTACCACTGTTCTTTGAATAGTGGATCTGGAAAGATGTTGTGGGGGCTTGCCGCCCTATATTGTAACCTACTATGTGGAGAGGCAGCAGCAGCAGCAACACCACCACCACCACCACCACTACTTAGAATGCCTCCAAAAGATGTGCCAAAACCAGTTGGACTACGTCCCAGACTTAATTCAGGAAACCTTATATCCGCCTGGTAATCACGTTTCTTACGGATTTTTTCGTGCTGTTGCTGCATCCATCGTACCTACGGAACGAAAAAAGGAAAAAAAAATTAATTGAGTTAATTACAAATCATGTTAGCTCTGAATAAATAATATTATTATTTTGATTAAGTACATTATGTATTGGTGATGAGCTGGAACATTCATGGTAAACATATGTTTAGGAATGACGACAAGGAACTAATATTACTCTGATGACTGCGTTAATGGATTAACTGTATACATAATATCCTTGGGGATTATTTTGTCATTTGAATTATGGAACATGTTGATGGTTTCCATTAGTCAGTATGTATAAGACCAAAAACAACAATTATAAATTATGGAAGGATATGATAGACACACACATTGGATTTAATTGCCCAAGAACATAGAGAGGTTTTCTTTGATAAATGATATGTTAAGATGTTATGTAAGTAATATCCAAGGTGATAAGAAAACCGTTTTTATAAAGAGTTTAATAAGCGAATAGAAAACTCATTTGGAGGAAAATAGTCGATATAATTCAACTATTTCTCTTGTGGTCTGTGGGTTCTAGATGAATAGGTATTGCCATTAGCGACTAAACAATTGTCAATTTATTTATTTTTAAGATTTTCGTGCTCATAAAAGTGGAGGCACGGGTGGGATTCAATAAGTGAATTATGTTTTTCTGTTTGCGTCAAGTAATAATATGAAAAGAAGAAGATATAAGATTTTGTTGATTAATTTCTATAACTATCTATTATTGATTGGTGAGAAGAAAACTGAAAATTTGGAATAATTTATATAGGGCTAAAACACTAAATACTCCTGATTTCTTGTCCAATTTGAGTTGCCAAAGGAACTACATTCTTTGCTTGCTAAGAATGAACTCAATCATCCCACCATATGCTTCAAATTTTGATGAAATTTAGAAAACCAGAGTCAAAACACTTGACAACAACAAGGAAACATAGTGAATAAGTGAATAAAATAGCAAGGCTGAGTTGCTCTGGAATGTAATTAAAAATAAATGCAAAATCACTCAAAAAATGTTTGGTCGAAAAATTCTTTTCAAAAACTGGGTTAAAGAACAAAAGAAACCGTTAAACAGTTCAGATAATATTTTAATTTCGGAAATAATAATTACATCACCATCGAATTGAATGAATGTTATGTGTTTGTAGATGTATGAGCGTGTGCCCTAAAATATATTATATATCCTGAAAAAAAGGATAAAATTCTTTTGTATTTCTGCTAACTAAACATTTTTCTTTCTGTTCGGATTGCTTTGTATACCACAAATCGTAATTATCACCCGTAATTCTTTCTCCCTATGGGTTCTATAGAAAGAGGCCCAGCAAATTGTCACAACACAGCATCAGAATGGTGAAAAAACAGGAATAAGTGGGGCATATCCATTTGCAGATGATGATGATGATGACGATGATTTCAAAAAGCATGAAAAATACAGAGAGAAAGCTTTCAAAGAAACAAAAATGTGAGGGGATAGATATAGTCCAGACGAGAACTCCTTTCAACATGACAATGCCATCACAACCGGAAGGAAAATTCGGATTCACCAGGGCGAAACATAAGCATGCGGTAAAGGATGGGCAGAATATGGTATGGCGGCCCAAAGAGTTATTTGAGTGCAGCTTAACAAGGATATTCTTTTGTATATTCACTTTTTCAGTACCCACTCCCTTAACTCTATTCCCCCCACCCCTAAAACCATATATAGCCTGAACCCTTAAGCATATTCCCAATCCCATTCCAATGTCTTTGAATTCTGAGTTTTATGTTTATGTCCTGCCTTTTCATTTAGTCCTGAATTGTCCACCATCATCATCACCAACACCACCACCCCAACCTCCACCAATGACGACTTACATATGCTTGAATGCCTGATGGTGGAAATAGGGTATAGGGAAGACATATGACAATCAAGTGGACCATTCTCCGAGAGTTGTACTCAGCTAAAACAACATACCAAAAAAGCATAGAGAAACTAAGGCCGAAATTCCCATGACGTTCATTTCCGACTTTTTTTTTATGGCCCCCCCCAAACTTTTATGGCGGATAGGCAGAAGGTTGTCATGGATTCCAGCGAACATACGCAAACGGGAAAACTTTTATTAATAAAATTACTTCCCTCGTCAAGTGCGCTTTAGTACTGACAGAGGTAAAGTGCATGCCACGCTATACCAGAGAACTATGTAAAACAGGCGTTTTTTATCCTTTTTTCGCCGACGGGCGGAAACCTGGAAATGAATAACTTGTTGCAGTTCTATTTTCCGCATTTTAAGCACAATTGATGTTGCTGGGGTGAGTTTTGAATTAAATGTATGTGTGTACATATGAAACCCTTCAAAGATAAAAAGATTTCGTTTTTAAATGTTGTTAAAATTAGAGATAGAGATTTGTATATGTGTATGTAAAGGCCTAAGGTTATGAGAAAGTATTTTCCATTGAAGTAGATCTTGAATTATAAATGGGAAATTTCTTAATTAAAAATTAAAAAAAAGGGACGGGGGAAACTGAACTAAAATTATGAAATTCTGCTGGTCTGGTATGTGAATGTCTACTTTAGATTTTGAGCCCCTAGTAAAAGATAAGCAAAATTTAGGATCGATAATTTATGACCAAATTCGAAACGTCACTGGAATTTAAATGCGATTTCTTGATATTTAAGCCCAATGCGTATGATCAGAGCTTTACAGTGACTGAGAACATATTTTCAGATTGATTCCTCTGGAAATTTCCCACCGATTTTATATTGGCCAGCAAGATTGGTTGAGTCGAGGAGATTTGCCATTTGTAGTCTTCAAACGTTGAGGGATGCCTCCTTTTTCTTACATCTAAATATAACTGAACGTTGGGTGGGTGGGTAGGCCTGTAGGCACTACTTATTCCTAGACAACCAAGTCATTAAAATTGTTTCAAAATTATGTTTAATTTTTGGTCACCATATATGTATTGTGTAAATGACCATAGGTCTTATATTAGACAAATACAACTACAAAATCGATAGTTGTTTTGAATTCCAATTTTTGTGTAAAAGCCTACAACACGTCCATAAATCATGAGACCGATATAGCTTTCTGCAAGACTCCTTTTAACTAAAAAATCCTACTGACTGACATACCAATGTAAGTCGTGATATAAAAAAAAAACAAAATTATTAATCCCAAGAATTTCGGATCCCAAGAATACGTGAAAAATAATTTCATTGATCTTGGCAGAGGGCAAGCAATTCATTGAGGTTGTATAGTTACTTTCGATGTCTGATCATCATCATCATCATAATCTAGGCTTCTACTCTTGCTCAGAAAGAGTAGAGACTGCCAGACCATTACTGCCGTACTCTTTAACATCCAAGATGCCAAGATTAATCGTCATCATGGTAAGGTGACTTCTTAGTCTGATCGACTAGGATGGTTTCTTAGTAGGTAATATTCGTACAGATCCACCTCACTTCTCCCACCCTACTTATTCCAATGTGATCTACAGAGTTTTTTAATATCTCCTAAACGTAAATGTAAACATAATCATTCCAAAACGAACAATTACATCCAACTGGTGGTCGAGCTCGAGTCTCTAGAACACCAAGATAACACAAGATCGTCCAAATTTTAAGGGGCTACTGTGACACCTTCAAAAAATCGCTTTTTTTTTTTGCTTTTTTCAATAGTCACTTTATATCTTCAGCAACAACATACTAAAATTTCAAGTGCACGTATATCAAATAGTTTTTGATTTACTTGATTTATTGTTCAGGCTCTGGTCGGCATCCTAAATATTATAATAGTATTAGGGACGCTACTCTCGACCTCTAGGTATACAGATATATGCCAGTCAAACCTTTCATACATTGCCTGGAATAGCAGATTAGCTTTAGGTATAAATTTATAATAATGAAATCAGCATTTTTATCTTTCAACGTGTTTTATTTCTCAAATTTGCTACCGTTCTAAATCGAATATAAATCATGCGATTGACTTGAATCTTATTTTAACGTATTTAGTATTTGTTTTTGCATAACATGACCCTCCAGTTTTTCGATTGGATAAAAAATGGTTAATTTGCCATGCAAAAAACCATCAGATTTTTAAGCGTAATTTGGAACTTTTTCTGCAGGCTGCAATCATTGCAGCAGTGGGAGTTTTTTTTTGAGAATCGGGAGACGGTGCATAACTGGTTGAAAATTGAATAATTTAATTCATAAAAATTGCTGTTAATACATAATTTATACACAAATATATTCTTGAAATTTCAAAACATTCGATGCAATACTTTTCGTTCAATAAATTCCCGAAAATCACCTTTTTTTTAGCAGTCAATTCTCAAAAGGACGTCGTGGCTAAAATAACATTACATAAACACATCTCTCTCTCTCTCTCTCTCTCTGTCTCTTTCTTAGAACTTAAAAGTTTTAAATGCCCAAGTACACACTATACTCAAATACCAATTTGCCATTTCAAAGGTAATCCGCGTAATTCGCGGAAAACAAATCCTCGCAAAATCAAAGTGTAATGAAGTTTCCTCCATCATTGCCTGTATGAATTTTGTCCGCTTTTCAATGGTGCACTTTCATTCAGCCTAAACCTTTGCAAGGAACATTTTAAAAGCGCAGTCATAAAAGAGTTTTGAATTGCGACAGGAAAAACTCGTCGTCGTCGTACCTACCTATAGTCATGGAATAGCAAGAGCCTTCGCGTGTCGTACAAGCACAGAGAAATGTGCGATGAGAATCATTGACAAATTCCTCCACTTTCGAAATCAGCCCTTGAGCCATACTGAAAATGACTGAAAAGGGACCTCACTTAATGTTTTACGTTATAACTCCTCCACCACCGCTGCACTGCCCCAAATCTGACTGAGGTGAATTGGGGCGCTGTTTATTTTCATAAATCCCCAAAAACAAGTTAAGAGAAATTGAGAAAACTAATTTTGAACTTAAAAAGCCCAACTTATAGCAGACGGTCCAACGAAAGGCAATGAGGTCGGTTGCGCGGGTGGTGGTATACGGTGGGTTCTGTGGCTTGGGGAATGGATTAGTAAAATAAATTTCAGTAATGGAAAACGCCTGGCGAATTTATCTCCCCCCCCCCCTCCTCATTCCCTACCCTTTCCAACAGAGTCGATGTATAACAGCCGCGAGGGCGTAGGAATTTATTAAAAAGCCATTTGTGTCCGACAGTTGTTTTGTGGCATCGCCATTCAGATTTCTTCAATTCCTCAGAATTATATTCGTTTCCTTTTCAGTATGCGGGACTACTACACATCTTAATTCATCTTCTTGCAGATATAGAGTTAGAGAGAGAGAGAGAGAAAAACAAAGAAAGAGAGAGGGAAAGAACAAACCCAAAGAAAATGAGGATGTTCCAGGGATTACCCGGGATTGTCATTAAAACCGAGGGAATTCAATGAGGGCAAATTCATTAAAAAAGTAAACTTTTATGGAGTGGGGTAGATAAGTAGGAATAGATGGAAACTTTTCAATATGATGATAAGAGGTGGAGGAGGACGAGTTATTTTGGGTTGTGTTGTTTATAAAATTTTAACGATGAACATTTTAAATGTAATTCACTTAGAGAAAGCTACAAACAGAACTTACCTCCGGTTCCGATTTTAAGGCGCTGTGGTGGGAATCACTTACGGACAGTGAACGTTTTGATACGTGTCGATGATGAAATAAATAGTAGTCTTTTAGGCTTCCAATCTGTAAATAGATAAAATAGATACGATTTTAATTTAATTTTATTTAAATGAGTTAAGTAAAAGAATGTAAGAATTTTAGTTAAATTCTGTAGAAATTTGGAGTATACTTTAGTCCAAATCTGTTGTTATTTCTAAAAGTTGCATACAGTTATAGAGCACAAATAAGTAAATATACAGATAACGAATCGAATGGGAAAAATGAAAACCAGAAGTCGTCAAATACATCTTGCAAGTCAATTAAAAAAATTTGCAACGTCTCACTTGAATATAAATCGACGATGTCTCGACCTGATGTAGGAATAGGAAGGCCTGAATTTTTTCTTAGAAATTTAATGGAATTTTTTTTAGAAATTTACTGAAAATTTGTTCCTTATTTGTGATTATAGAGGCTGGATACACACCGGACGTTTTAATCATCCAACAGTCTTGATTCAATCAGAACGCCACATAAATTTCTACACAAATCCCTCTTTGCATTCACACCGGTAAAACAACCGGTAAAACAAAATGATTTAATCAGTTGCTCTGAAAAATCATTAAACCATGATTAAAATGTCCGGTGTGAATGCAGGCTTAGCTTTAAAGTAAAACAAAAACAGAATTAAGTCCTGCAAAGAAAAAAAATAAGTGTAGCGTACACATTGTGGTCAATATCATTAAAGCATATTGATCAAGGCTGAATTTGGTATTGCGTTTCAATTTTAGGAACAAATGTTCAGAAAAATCTCTCAACATAGCTAGAATATTAGCCCTTTGCACACGAACCTTTATCTAGTATGGGTAATCAGATACCCGACAATAGTTTTAATAAAAATAGCTAGAGGAGAGCAAAGTTAAAAAAATTTCTAAATTTATCATACATATCAAAAATCGGGGGACTCTTTATACCACCCAAATCAGCCATCCCATTCGATTCATATTTCAAATATTCATTGATTATTTAAATTCGCGTGCCATAGGCTATTTTTTATTTCCATCCCGTTGAAGGGGGAAAATTAGAGGGGTCAGCGGTTTTTCAATTATAACTCAGCCCATTTGACCTCGGAGCATACTCAAACTTCTTCTCAGGATCTGGGCTATTCGATTCTGAACTAGATTTTTAAAAATGTACTAGATCAAACTTTGACACCCTCGCGGAGGACTCAGTATATTTTCTAATTTTTTAAAAAAGTAAAACCGTTCTTTATTTTCGTAGATTTTTCGATGGCCATATTCACTTTTTTAGTACTTTCTTTTTCTATTCGAACTGAGGTACTAGATTTTTCGCACCTTAGATCGGCTCTAACTCGGTGGGGTTATCTGCGATCGAAAAACCGCCATCGCTGTTCCTCTCAGCTACTTATAAGCTACAATTCAAAGCAGACAAATTTTTTACCGGGGATACTTTTAGAGTGGGGTTAGAAGCCCCGGCGGGGGGTGGCTCCAAAATGTAATGTTGCATCTCAAATTAAAGGTCTTGCTGAGTATTATCCATTGATATACTTTCGTTCTCTGGTTCAGAAAACTTTCTCAAGACGTTTTGGTTGTCGAAAAAAAAAAACCGATTTTCATGTACTTGGGTCACATACACCCCAGTTACTACATTTCGAATATATTTCAACCTTTATTTCTTTCAAAGCCATTAGTGCTTTGTTGTAACATTTTTTCTCCCGGTATTTATATTTTAAGTGTATGAAATGCCGGCTCGCATTCCCTTTCTTTGATAAATTCACGCAACAATAATACTAATATTCAATTATATTTTATTACTTTACTTATTTACGTAGTAAACAACAGTTTTGGTAAACAAATACCGATAATACAATTTTACATTAATATTTCTACAAGGGAAGCGAAAATTAGCAATGCGTGGGAAATATAAGATATATAGGACCGTAATTAGTGATGGCGCCTGAGAGCGTAATCCTCGGAATATACAAGCCATGAACAAACTTTGAAAAAGAGAGTAGCGGGCCGGTTAGCAGGCGAACTTTACAGTCTTCTTGCCTTGTCTTATGCACGAGTTTTTTTTTCAAACGCTATAATCTCCATAAAATTGTTCTAGATGCAATTTTTTTTTGCAACCATTAGAAAGAAAACATATTTGGCTGCAATTTGTTTTTAATTTCATTATTCTGTGGAAGCTATAGTTTTAGGACTTAGGGACCTGTTTAAGATGACATCTTACGTTCCTCCTTCATGATGCGTGTACCAAAACAGTGAGATTGAGCTCTCACTGCATGGCTGCAGCGGCCCGTTAAGGCCTTTTAATGTGTCGGTGTCATCGCCGATTTCATGGCTTGTATCTTCCTGGGGTTACGCTGAGAGGCGCTGTTCGGGTACAAGGTTCTGGAATATTGAGACAGGCAACGTCTGGTACTGTCTTCCACTTTCTATGAGCAATAAAAGCGGTGTTTCAAAGGGATTAAAAAAAGGAATGTTTTCGGTTTAAGTATGAATTTTTTTGATTTATTGCCGGGATAATTAGGCAGTCGTTAAGGTACAAGTGAATGAACGATAAATGGGCACAATGCCGGGTTCGTACCTAGATATTGTTGAGACGCAAGCATAGATCGCTATCGGGCATGGACAGTGCTTGATCGATTGATACCAACGGAATAATATTTTTGCAAGTGATATTTTTCAATGTACGAATAAGTAACAATCTCCCAAGCTAAGTATTTTTTTTTGTTTTCATAAAACCAGTTTCCCTCCCAATTCTTTTCTAAGATTATTCGGAAATTATACCTGAAAAATTTATTTGATTACCTTTCCGTAAAAAAATATCCATTCAAAAATTATAACTATCTCAAACCAGCAAAAAAAAAAAAAAAACACTACGCTTTGAAAAATTATAAATCCGAGAAGTTACTTTCAGCCTGTGACAGATGATTCTTCTGGGAGGACGGACAACCGTTCCAGATAAATTAATTGAAATTAATTAAGCTCGTTAAAAAAAAAGGATAGAAAAATCTAACAGAAGAGTTCTGTTCTAGTACAGTGTCACTAGCAAGCAAGCAAGCAGCAATTTATCTCTTTTCCTGCACATTTACAGATGCATCAATCTTTGCAGAGTCAAGTTGAAGTCTCTTGAAATTAGCCCGTAGGTAACTAATTTGCTGCTCTCGGTTTATTCGTTCATGGTATTCTGTTTCAAGGTAATCAGGGGCGAGTTTTTCATTAGGCACTTGAATTTTGACTTTTGATTTCAGGTAGATTATGTTGGCTATGTTAAATAAGAAGAATTGAGGGGGGAAGAGAAGTTGACTTTTTATAATTGATGACTACACATATATGCAAAAACCAGCAAGTGCTGTTTGTCGATTCACCTGAGCCCGCATTTGGTGGGCATTTTAAAGCTCATAGTGAAAGACTCTCAAGTCTGAGAAGACTAAAAAAAAAAAAACTGAAACACCAAAACTAGTTTTGATTGAAAGTAAAAACAGGCGCGCGGCAGCACTTACGTCAGGTTTTTTTTTTTTTTTCTTTCCAGGTAAGCTCTATTCGAATCTATGCCTGGGTTTAGTTTTTTTTTCTTTTTTTCTTTTTGTAATTATTTTTGCAAATGAAAGTAATTTGAATGGCTGTAGGAAACTTTACGTGACTATCAAAGAGATTTCTTGTGGTTCGGTTTCTGGTTCAAGTTTATCACACGGACGTCCACCTTTTTACTAAATCAAAAGTGTGTTGGCTGCATGCAGGTTATTCAACTTAAGTCGTCTGCGTAAAGGGGGAAGAGGTGGGGGGGGGCGACGACTTAAGTGTTCCGAAAGGGAGATTATTCTTTCATTAAGTCTAGTGCGTAATTTTTAATTAACCTCTTGAATGCATATACATTATTATACACAAGCATACATACGTATGTTATGCGGACAGTAGTTTTAGATATGCGCATGCGTAATTGCATTAGGCAATAAGAAATTGATGAGGAACTCACTCGATTGAGATTAGATAGGTATTGCAATGTCGTCGTCGTCGTCGTGAACAAATATTGAAATTATACTCTCAATTTCGTTGGGAATTATAGTTGAAATTTGTGGATTTTTACATTCAAAGAGTAGGTATCGAGTAGAAACTTTGGGCTTTTAGATTTGGTGCTCTTATTATAGTCTATTTGAAAGGTAAACAAAATTGTTTCATCCAAATAGTACCTACTTATCGGTTTTTCTTTTTCGACGGTGACGGGTTCCTTGTGGGTTCCAGTTTACAGAGAACCTGCCACGTTATGTGGTGTTGTTGTTATATATCTGCATGTGACCAAGCCAATTTCACTTTCTATATTTTAGATCGACGATCCTGTCCTGTTCGGAATGTTAATTTGAGAGAGTGGATCTCAAGTTTTTTTTTTCTTGGATACTACGATGCAAATATCTATTTGCAAATGATTGCAAATAGAATTATTGTCTTTATATTGGATTTGGACAACCAACATTTTTATACCCTGGATGAACTCATAGGGTATCTATATTAAGTTTATCATTCGTTTGCAATGCTGGTAGAGCAATATTAAAAGTTATTTTGATTTTTGTATGTACGTTTGTCCGTTATTGCGTTCGTCTGCCCGTCCATCCGTCTATCTGTCCCCACGATAGGCATTCACATAGAGTCCTGAAAGTTTGCACACGGGCTCTATATTGAAAAAACAAAAAAGTAAATTTAAGTTCGAAAATGGGACATATTGGACAACTCTTTCGTTGGGTTGCCATATAAAAATTGTGTTTCCCACTCTATAAACGTTGACGTAGAGAGCTGAAATTTGGCACACGGCGTTTTTATAAAATGAACTAAATCGGGCACTCCGTTCTTTTTGCTGCCATACAAAAATTTTCCTTTTTTACTTATGCTCTGATCTGAACACCATGCCCGTTTTTAACCCTCGTTATGTTATGGGCAAATTAAATAGGTGCGCCCCCCCCCCCCCAAATTAATCTTTGCCAGTTTTGGTTGTCGTTGAGATAAAAATGGGTCAAACTCACTAATAAGGTGAAGGAATGGACCATTAGACGAAGAACCCAGTTGTTGTTTATCACCACGAAAACTTCTGACTACCAAAAATTTTACAACGCTTACCACTCTAGTTAGCACATCTCTCCAATATTTTACTTCTTTTTCTTGTTGTGTGAGCACTAGAGATTCAACAGAAGTGACATTTTTTCTTGAGATAAATTTAAGAACATTTACACGATGAACATTTGATAGTTCGTGCAGCTTGTCTAACTCAAAAGAACGCTTCCATATCATTCAAACCTTCGGAAAAAGACGAACGTTTATTTTCAGGTTGGAAAAGAAGTAGGCAGGGCACGCAAAATACACAGCTTGTCGATTTATTTTACAAAAGCCAGTACCTTTTGAAAACCTCACCATTTAGGAGCAGACCAGAAAATAAATTTACAGAAAGCCTGCGAGTGGTTTTAACACCTTTATAACAAGGTTCAGATTTTTAAAAATCTTCCGTTAAGTCTTGTTTAATATTAGATTTAAGAGGAGTCAATACAGTGCCAATATTTGCAAGTTTCATACATTTTTCAATGCAAATTTCTGGCAAACTATTTGCAGAAGAATAATGATTTATTTCTTAAATTAAAGCTAACGAAGAAGTCTAGTAAATAACGTCGGCAAAAATTTAAAAAAAAATGTATTGGAGTGGCGTTATTAGCTCGGAAACTTGTAAAAAATAATAAAAATTAAATTTTTTTAAATCAAATTCCTGTTTGTATTGTCATTTCTTTAGATTGTGACTATTTTTTAGAAAGATAAAGCCTAGATCTAGCAAATAACGTCGAGTTTTTTCAATTTTAGTGGCGCTTTTTTTAATTAATTGACTCTAATAGTACTTGTTTTTTCTCCCTATATTTCACCGACTAGAAATTGCAATATATCGTTGAAAGTGGTTGATATACAAAGCAAAATAGTATATTTAGCAATTGTGTGCAAAAAAAATTTAGGAGAGTTAAGTCTCGTTAAAAATTTTCAATTTCTTTGAATTGCAAATTTTCGTTTTTCGTCTTAAATTGTCGCTTGCTGGGTCTCTGTCTTTTACGCTAGATGTCTCTAGTGAGACTTATGGTCTCGGTCTAGGCTAATTTTCAGGACACAAACCTACATATAGTAAATTTTACTACCTGCAGGTTCGCTGGTATCTAAATTGAAACTTTTGCTGAGTACTGACTCCTCTTAACTAGTTTTTGCACATGCTCATCATTTTTCATGTTACATGTAGCTGGGTCATCTACATAAAAATCTAAGTTTTCGTCAATTTTGGTTTTTACAATATCAATATTAGGGTCTTGTGCTAGAGGGATTGAATCTGCGCAAAGCAATGTTATGTTAGGATCAATCACGCTAGATGAGGATGGTTGTGGAACATTTTCTTGTACGTTGATGTCCGAGTCTGAAGTTGAAGTACTTGAGGAGAGGTGGGAAAACAGTATTTTCTAAATTTATTTCTGAGCCAATTAGTTCAGCATGATCTGATGGATTTTGTTGAAGTGATTTTGATTCGGGAGAAATAGTAAAAACTGTATTAATTCTAGGTACCTTTCTTAGAAAATTCTCCTCTTAGATTTGTTTTTGAGCAGCGCGCTTAGGAAAATCAGCGTCACTAGGTTTTTTTCTTGTCAGCCATAGTCAACACAATGCTAACTCGTTACTAGCGTAGTCTAAACCCCAACTACTACAAATATTATAAACCGTAAGCAGTTTTGCGTATCATAACTGGAAATGTCAGCAGTTTGCAGAATGCTGAGAAAGAGAAACAAAGTGAAATAATTGACAAACGGCTAGCAAAACGCTTTGACAAACAGACACTAAGCTACTGAGGTAGAGACTCAGAGACACTACTAACGCATGGCAGGGCGGGCAGAATGAAGCAGAATGAAGATATAAATAAAGAGGCTCAAAGGGTGGCTCAATGTTACTCTAACGGCATTTACGAGGAAAAGGAAAACTTTGTCAAGAGTGTTTACATTTTAAATTTTACATGGAAGCTGAGAAAATCACAGGAACTAGGGAATGCTATGCATATATAAAAAAACACAGCTTAGAAAGTCATTAGAGAAAATCAAATCTGAAAATCGATCTACAATGGAAGTGGGTGAGGGAGAGGCGGAGTGGCGATATAAGTATATAGTATGCGCGGTCCCTCTTAACAACTCCAAGGTCACACTCTGTAGTGGTGGAAACTCTGTTGACGTCGCTTTACAGTACAATCTTAACGAAGATAATATACTTTGGTTTGCTGTGTGTTAACCTTTTATCTCCGTTTAATTTTTTTTCTGCCTCACTTTTGTCATCTGGTAATTAACTTGCTTCAGACCAAACTTCTCTTGCCCCCCCCCTTTTACGCCCAAAAAACCCTTGCGGACATGGGCAAGTGTCCATTTTGCCCAGATATTGAATCGGGCTTGCTGAAGACGATCGTCCTAGACGTTTTTAATGTACTGAAAAGTTCTTCAGAGTATAAATTCCTAAAAAATTGGTTATAATCATTTTTACTGTCAGACGAACCGTTCTAGAAATAGATGCGAAGGCCACTTAAACAATGCACAGAGATTTGACCATATGAAATTGTATACAGGCCTTCATCTAGAGTATCACGAGAATTGGTCTTAGACCAAATCTATAGATTTTTATGCGTTTTTTTTTTTTCATTAGAGTTCCATATGCAGAACATTTGTAGAAAAGAATTTCCTTAATTTATTTACTCGGAAATTTAAATCCTCTTCTGCAACATCAGATTCAGTAATTATTAGGGCTCGGAAGTTGATGAAATTGCATCTTTTTTTTATGCCTCGCAAAGTGATGCTAATTATGACAGAAACTTATTTTATGGTATTACTATTCTAAAAACATGTCTTTTATTTTTCATTTTTTGTCATATTGTACATGTTCTCACTTCTGAGCATTTCTTCCAACTTTTAGGTCATTTTCCAATTATTTTATATCATTTTTTACTTTTTATATTATTTTTTCTAATGTAACTTTACTGAATATATGAGTATATATCATATCTATAATAATTTTGCAAGTCTTTATTTATGTTTTAAAATAAAATATTATAGGCTGACAAGATGATTAATTTGTAACTCGATTCTATTTTAGTTTCCTGGAAGGATTGATTGCAGTTGCGCTTGCATAGTTTTTAAATAAGACTGTGTCGAATTCATATTGTTCTGAAAACTATAAATGCAAAGTGGTTTTCCGACCATTAGTTTAGTACGGCAAATTATTGAGAGCGTAATATACTTCACAGTGTCATTTATATTGTGTAGTTATATTGGTATTTTGTTGCGTGAATACACGGTAACCTCAACAAAACTAAACTATACTATGCCGCCAAAAATAAAGCAGACAAAATCTAGCCGATTTCTATCGATGAAACAACGGATGTCGATGGCCGCTATGTAGCGAATGTTATCGTAGGGATATTAGAACCTGACTAGATAGGCAAAATGTTTCCTTGGACCTCAGAGATTTTGGAGAAAGCTAATTCCTCAACCATATGTAAGCCGTTTAACAAATCTCTTTTCCATCTCTAGCCAGAACGCGTTAAGCACAATAACGTCTTACTCTTCTTGATGGATGCCACTCCGTATATGGTAAAATCATCGAATAGAGTAAAAGGCTTGTACTCTAAAATGATGCATTTTACTTGCTTATCTCATGGTTTCCATCGAGTTGCCGAAGAAGTTCGACGAAATAACCCAGAAGTAGATAGACTCATTGCAAGTGTAAAGCAGATTTTTTTTAAAAGCACCCGCTCGAACAGAATAATTTAAGTTGAAGGCTCCAGGTATACCCCTTCCACCACATCCCATATTAACTCGATGGGGAACGGGTTTAAAAGCTGCTATGTATTATTCTGAACATTTTGGCGTTCTCAAAGATATAATTTCCAGTTTTGACTGTGCAGATTCAGCGGCATTTAAAATTGCACAAGAGATAATTTCACAAAACAAAATACAAAGTGATCTTGTGTATGTAAAATCAAATTTTTCCTTTTTATCAGAAGCTATTAATAAATTGGAAAGGAAGCGTAAAAAGCTTATTGATTCCATTCATCTGATACAAAAATCCCAAAATGAATTAAAATCGACTCGGGAGATATTGCTGCAATTGTATATGGGAAGCTTATCAGAGTTTTAGATAAAAATTTGGGTTTTAAAACATTGTCCAAGATATCACAAGTGCTTACTGGAGAGACCACTGTTTCGGATTTAGATAGTGATGCAGAGGATTTACAATTGGCTGATTCTGTTTATTTCAAATACGCTCCAATTACTTCTGTGGACGTGGAAACATCTTTTTCAATGTAAAACATTGTGCTGTCAGATAATCGATGCTCATTTTCATTTGAACCTCTTAAAATTAGACTTGTTTTTCATTGTAATAACTCAACATAAGTAGGTATACACAGCTAAACATTTTAATTATTTCCATGTACTGTGATCGTTTAAATTTCTGTAGACTTACTTCGTTGTTATTTTTTAGACAGGAATGGACTCGGTTTTCAGCTTTTTTTATTTATGTGTAAAAAATAAATTTTTTTTTTTTTTTAAACTGTATGTATCTAAATTACATAATGTCGAAATACAAAACTATTTTTTAATTATATAAGTTGCATTTTTTTAATTATTATTGTCACTTTTTAAATGCATTTTTTATGGTCATTTTTCTCAATTTTAAGGTCATCAACTTCCGAGCCTAATTATGATAAAGGGATAATTAAATTAGACCTATAATATTAGGTAAGATTTGAATCGTTAACTGCTAGATTCCAAGCATTAAATGGGATTCGGCATAACAATCATCTGAGCTACGAGTAAAGAAATGCTCTTTACAGGTAATCATAAACTCGAGATCTGTCGATTACCTACTTGAAAAAATTATGAAAAGTTTCGAAACCAAGAGACGTCCTTCCGAAACCATATCTAATCAATACTCTTAACATTCCTTACCCTCTAATTGGTCACTTTATAAATTCAGATGCAATCTTTTTGGGGGTCTTAAAAAATGTGAATTTGTTTTAAATAAAGAAATCGTGTACAATCAAAAGGTCGACTTAATTATAAAAGTCTCTTTTATACAAACAACTTGAAGGTATCAATGAACAATTTTTTTTATTAACTGAACCAGAAAGGTTAGAGCACTAGGGTAGGTACTACGGAGATACCTACTTATTTACTTATAAATGAATTGAATGAATGGATAAAATCCAATTAAAATGCTCAAATGCCTTATGACTTGCTGAACATTAATTTAAATATAATAAGAAATCCTCAAAATATTGAAAATATCAAAAAGTCGTCGACTTCCATTGATATTTTACCTGGAAATAAAAAGTAAAAAAATGACCCTTAAAGAGGATATCCATGTTATTTTGTACAAAAAAAAAAAATATCGTCAACAACTTTTGCAACTGATGCAGAAAGAGTCATTAATCACGGTACAGAAAATTCGAATAACTCTTAGAGTTCGGTAAATTGCTTATCAGGAAAATTTGTTTTTAATTAAACATGAAAAATTGCCGCGATAAAATTGAACACCCCTGCTGGTGCGGTGTGGTATGTTTCGATAGGAAAAGTCGTCCGTTCGTCCGTCCGCCCACGTACATTGACGTTTAGGTTTGGGAATCAAAAATCATTGAGAACATTCACCCCAGAGATTTCAATTCTTAGAGATAATGAAATTACAAGAAAACCGACCGTTCGAAAGATTAATGAACCTCCAAAAAAACTCAAGATAAATGTCAAATTCGCTTTTGAAGACAATCACTTCATGTCTAGTGTCGAGAGATTGCATCTAGGACTTTTGATTGAATTTTTTTTTTAAGGGAAGGGGGAGGCTGTGATTTATTAAATCAAGAACAGAAATAATGATGATACCACCACGGATATTTTCCAAATGCAGACACACAGAAATAACTTTAAAGCCACTTGTGTCCACTCTCCTAACTCTGATTGCAGTGTTAACCCGGAAATCATATCCTGATTTCTTTGGTCAATACTGTTTTCCTGGGGATGATGACGATGAAGTTGCAACTTAGTGTGGCTTATCCACTCGTTGAATGATTCTTTCAGTAGGAAATCATTTCTTCTTTGAAAGAATCTGCGGATAGAATTTTAAGTTGTTCCCCAACTAATCACTGAGAGGAAGAAATCATATATAGTAGTAGGTATGTACGTGCCTTCCAGGCGATGCAGTCTTGTGCTTGAAACCTTTGGTAAATAGCCAGAACATGATTGCTGCTGATGCAGTCAAAAAAGGATTGAACTTTTCGTGACATGTATCAAGTAATTTTGAGATTGGCATTGTACGTGTACCACTTTCGAGTCTCCAATCTGAATCAATTCGTGGAAGCTAGTCACTTTCAAATGACAGCATCATAACTCGTTACTGTTTTTTTTTTTATCTAATCCTGACACATTCGGTACGTTACGTGCACATCAATTCTCATTCGAATGAATATTCTATGAGGTCTGAGTCGTTTATCAACTCTCTCTCACCTAACTAACCTTCCCCTACCCTAAACCAAATTACCCCAACGCCCCCGTCAACCATAACAATTGTGCATAGAAGAAGTCAACATTGAGGTTATCTTCTCAGTCAACGTGACAATAATAATTTTTCCCTTTTGTCATAGCACTTGATGGAGGAGGACGACTTTCAATTCTAATGTAAAACACTAGATAGAAGCAATGAGGGTGAATGGGTTGAAATGTGAGGGGGAGGAAATTAATTTACGTTTTATCAGCAGAAATTAACATGATAATGATCCCATTAGACTCGGATGTTGAGCACTTGTTCTTGTGATTTACTTTATCTGATCGCAGACGCGCATTAGTTTCATAGCTTAACTTGACACTCGACGCTTCACTGGGCTTCTGATATGTCAGCACAAATGATAGAATAATATAGAACGGGAGGGGTCGGCGGACGTGACGCCACGATATTCTAGACTAGAGGATGATCCCCAGGGACAAGAGAATTCTCAATAGCGAGCGTTTTGTGTAATTAGCAAAGTACTGATTGATGGAAAAATTTATTCAAATGAAAAGTTTCAATGGAATTGATTACAATGGAGACATGTGACTTATCACCAGGAAATCACAGTCATTACACCTACTTAGTTAAGAGTTAAGTCATTGTTCGGAGTGAACTGATAATGATAAAAAAAAATTGAATGAGATATTTTCAATATAATAAGAAAGAAAAAAAAATTTTGCTCAACATGAATACATTTTACAGCCGATAAGAATTGACAAATGACACTCTACACACTATTCCCTTCGTGGGACATATATATATAAGATCAAAATGTCATACTGTGTGATAAGAAAACAAAAGAAATGACAGGAGTGATTAAGGATAATAAAATCGATAAGAATGTCTGTGTGTGTGTGGGATGTATTTCATCGAAAATTCAACTAGGGAATGGAAGAATTAATGAAATTCTATGCAGACTCTGGAGGATGAACAATTGAAAAATGCATTATTTTTTTGCCAGGATATACTGAAAACTTTCGGATCTCATTGATTGAGAGTCCAGGAGCTATCAGTTGTTGTTCATACACTGGCACCTATAATTTTCTTAAGATGATACTCAAAAAATGGGTAAACGAATTTGCAAATACTTCTTTTATACTTGACATCTTGTTTTTTTTTATGACTGGTTGGGATCGGGCCGTCTAAAAACTCTAGGCTATAAGATAGTAGCTCTGTAATAGGGCTGGAGTTCCAAAAGTTTTATTACCACATTTTTACGTGATTTCACAAAATTGTACTCAGATCATGATAAAGAAGATATACCTAGATAATCATAAAAAAAAACAGCTCCATCTAGTAGTAAAAAATTGAAACTACTTGGGAGGTCTTCTTTAAGGCGTAATTTTTTGTAATGTTTTCTTAACAGTCAGAATCCGAACAATTTTTTTGTTGTTCTTTTTGAACGTTATATAAAAATTACTATGATTTATTACCGGGCAGACTTTATACTTGTTCAAGAAGGCATTTTTTTGTATTCTCCGGCACAAGAGCAAAAGTGAGAAAAATTATATTGGTTATTTCATCACATAACCCATCTGATTTTGGGTGGCAATTTTTTTAAATTCTGTTAAATAAAAAACTTTTTATTTTTTTATTTTATTTTTTTCAATTTTTGTTATTTTTTTTCAATTTTTTCATTTTTAGGGTTCCGTACCCAAAGGCTAAAAACGGGAACCCTATTACTAAGCCTCCGATGTCCGTCTGTCTGTCTATCACCGGGTTGTATCTCATGAACCATAATAGGTAGACAGAGGAACATGACAAAATCCAGAAGTATAAAATCCAGAAGTGACAAAATCCAGAAAAAATAAAAAAATCCGGAAATGAGAAAATCCAGAAGTGACAAAATTCAGAAACGACAAAATACATAAATGTCAAAATCCCGAAATTGTAAAAATTGGTATAATTAACTTTTTTTTTTTAAAAAATGTTAAAAATGGCATGCATGAACTTCGCTTGGAAAACCTCATATTTACACTCGTCATTGTTATATTAATTTGTATTAATAATATAGTTGGGAGTTTTGTGATGACATATTTATCTGATGGAAACCTAGCATGTTTGTGAACGAAACAGGTTAACCCAACAAATGCCTGCACATGGGTCACGATTTGTGAACGCGGCGGCCAAGAAATATAATGTTTTTGAAGCGTTGATCGCGATTTTGATATGGATGAAGGTCCAAAATGAATGATAATTTGAATTAAAATAAAAAAGTCTAAATTTTGGAAATCACTATACATAGAAAAATTTTTGCGTTGAGGTATTATTCTGTTCTGAAATATATGAATTAGGGTTGTGCCTAGGTCTCATCTATTAATGAGTGCGTAAATAAATGAATGTGTGTGTTGAAGTGGTAGTGTGGGGTGAATAAACGTTAAAAATATATATACTTTGTTTGTTTGTTTTTAGCGTAAACGAAAAATTTCCGAGCTCATGAAGAATTCAAACGAAAGACAAAATCCAAAAGAGACGAAATCCAGAAGTGACAAAATCCAGAAGTGACAAAATCCAAAAGTGACAGTGAAGTACAGAAGAGGATTTTGGATTTTGTCTTTCTGGATTTCGTCAATCTAGCTTTTGTCTTTCTGGATTTCATTTGAGTTCTTCATGAACAATAAATAACAAATAAAAATTTGTTCGCTTTTGCAGTGCCGGAGAATCCAAAAAAATGCCTTCTTGAACAAGTATAAAAAGAATAAATTTAATTCAAAAACGAAAATCGAAAATGTTTGAATTATTTCAAAATCCTTTTTGGTAATTGTACTAGAACTTTTCAATGGATCTTTTCTATTAGAGACAATTTATATAAAAATCATTGTTCTAGTGTGAACCATTATTAAGAATATTACAGAAACTTTCTTAAAAAAAAAAAAAAATCAAATACCATTTTCAGACACTAGGTGGCACCGTATGAAAAACCATGCAAAATTTTATAAAAATTTAGTCAAGAAGATCTTCCGAAATTTTGTAATATATCCCCTTTCCCATTAAATTCTCCTGTTTGCCTGAGTGAGTACTATTACCTCTCCCTTGACCTTCAAACAGGAAATAATTTGTATACAGAGTTCTTGGTATTTTCAATGTCAGATTTTACAATAAGGAAACTGCTGAACCAGATATATGATGGGGTAGTATGGAATTAAGATAGGATAAAAATCAGATGACAAAAAATACAGATATTGAAAAAAGCACAGATCTCAAGATTAAATTCATTTCGGGTGCGCATTTTTGACTCAATCAATATCTGTCATTTTGAATTGCTAGCAAATACCGTTTAGGTCTTTAGCAGTATGTATAGACAAATTTTGAGTCGATTGGGTTTCGAAAAATGCCGAGTGACTTCAGCAGAATGAATGAATCACTTCTGGCTGAGATGGAGTAAAAGCAAACCTCAATTCTTGATAGATCACTAGTCAGCGTAGTTCCTCCAAAGGAATAGAACACTCGTGTAGCTGAAGTATAGTCTCGGGTGAGTCGTGATCGTTGGTTTAGTCGATCAAACCCTCGTTGAACATTCGGTTGAACGGTCGACCCTATCTCTGAAATTCTGAAACAGGATAGAAAAGTTGGCCAAGCTACCTTTAGAACCCGGACTATTCCTATGACAGCTCTTGTTGAGCGTCCCGGTCTGGTCGAATTCTTGTCCTCTTGTGATGGTCGAATAGATAACTTTTTCAAACCAGACTGTCCTTATGATAGTCTGGCTGAGAGAGAGTCATGATGAGTTGCAACGCTGTATGGATTTCAGAATAGTAGATGTGATTTAGCCAAGTCGACCATGTGTCAACCAGCCGAGAGTATTATACCTATAAAGTATAAACCTTCACTTTGTCCTGTGCCGAATAATGAAACACAAGCTTCGCTTCTGGTAGTGCTGAACAGCGAAACGCAAACTGCGCTTCCTCTAATGCTAGACAAAGAAATGTGTACTTCACTTCTGCTAAGTGCCAGACAATGACAGGTTCTGTGCGTGGGTACACCTAGGTGCCCAACGTTCAGGGTAGCTTCGGTGAGCCCAAGAACGAAATACATGGAAACAAGATTATATATTTTTATGGGAATAATGCATCCGATTGTCTTCTTTTTCTTTAATACGTTATGAGGCTTCAGTCTTTATTAGAATCACAACTTTACTACGATTCTTTTTTTTAAATAACAGTATAACAGCTTAAAGGATTCAGACTGGCTAAATCAACGATTAACAGGATACTAATAAATTTAATTGTTTTGTTGTGTACATTAAATCAGTGGGCTACTCTCGTAACTTTTTCCAATTCTCAGAGTGGCTTTCAGATTTGATTTACGAAAACCCTACAAAGGTCAAGGGTGCAAGGCCGTTTACGACATGCAGATGGCTCTGTTTACGAATTTGTACCTAAACTGGAAGCATTATATATACATAAATACATATAGAATTTATATGTAATAAATATCAGCTGGGTACGCTGATATATAAATAAAAATCATCTGTTGCGCACAGTTTCAAAATACTTAACATGTCGTTTCCAAATGTCATCGCAATATTTTTATGAATATTTTTGAAATATAATTCTGAACAATAAAAATTGTACTTTTAAATGTCAAACTAAGAACTTAGCGCATGCGCATCAATATCAACCGAATATAAAACTCATTTTTGCAGAAAGTTATATCATCTAAACTAAACTAAACTATCACTTTTATTAACGACAACATTCTTATATCATAATAATAAGGCAGCGAGTATCAACCATATAAAAAACGAAAGTTAATTGGGGCGAATCTTCGGAGATTTTTTGCCCTATCGTTGACTTACTTACTTTATACTACGAAGATATCTACCTGTGCTGTAATTATTATTCAACGAACCAACCGATTTTTTGTACTATTTTATTTTTGTATATTATTTCTTGCTTTATTTTATACAATTTCGTATTCATCTGTAATATCTGACAATTATCATTACCATGACGATGGTATTATTCAGAAATCAGTGTGCAATTCATTTTCGTCTTAAAACTGAAATATTCATGAGCACACAATTTTACATAACTTCACTCTCAGTGATGATGCTGATGAGGTGATTTAATTTACTTTGAAGTACTTTGCATTTCTTTGCTGGCAATAAATGCAGAAGGTGTTGAACATTTGCAATTCTTCTCCCAACAGCTGTTTAACATAATTTATTATGGACTTGGTCAAATAAAAATCATAAAGTTCGTTTAGAATAGTTCAAGTTTTTTTCTACTTTGGGAGAAGTGATAAATATTTAATTTTATTAAAACAAGTATACACAGTGTGTTTCAAAACTCGCGGCGTAGTGCAGAAAGCAGAGAAGTATTTGTAAAAATTGTAAAAAAAAAACAAAAAACAAATCCCTTTCCGTATAAGTTTGAATTTAAATAGTATTTTAGCAAAATTTCAAGTTTCTCAGAAAAATCCATTTATTATTACACACACTGTAAAAATATTAGGACTTTTCCCTAAATTTACCCCACGTATTTCCCTCAAAATAAATGTAATTTTCTCTGATAGAAAGAGAAAATCAGTATAATTTCCCCAAATCAATGGAACATTCAATGAATTTAGGTATTTGGCACTAGAAAACCTATAAAGTACGTAAAATTCCCGAAATATTAGCTCTTTTGCATATGAGGAAGAGAACATTCAATAAATTGGGTATTATGCTGCATTTTTAATAGAAACATATTTTCGTTTATATAATTCACACATTGTTTTTGAAAAGAAGTCATATATTGCTTTTCAATAATTTGTTCAAGCGTGCCCAGCGCACCAATATAACTTCCATACTACTTAGTAGTATGGACCATAAGAATTACGTTTTTTAAAAGGGGTGGTCTTCTATAACCTTCACCTATGCTGGGGAGTGGTGCGGTACCATCACCTATTCCCTACATTTTAGGGAATATTCTCTAAATTTTAGGGAATAGTCCCTACATTTTAGGGGAAAAAAATAAAAAAAACAATTTAAAATTCCCTATATTTTAGGGAATGCTTCCTACATTTTAGGGAATATTCCCTAAAATGTAGGGAATTAGGGAATATTCCCTAAAATGAAGGGAAAAACATAAAAAAAAATGAAAATTCCCTACATTTTAGGGAATATTCCCTAAATTTTTGTGGGGGAAACCAAAATTCCCTACATTTGAGGGAGAAAACCCTATCTACATTTGAGGGATAAAAACCTAATCGTAGTTTTCCAAGGTGGAGCTTTCCTTGATCTTATCGACAAATATGCCTAACCTGTGTGGCACAAATTGTTGCCACTCACTTTAGGGAATTATTTTTTACTGTGCAGAAATAAAGCTAGTCCAGCAAAATGGGTTGGACACCCACACATAATATTAAAAGTTATTTTGAATTTTGCATGTTCAACTGTCTGTTCGTCCTGTCGATAACTCGAGAACGCATTTACTTACAGAGCTGAAATTTTTTCACACAACCTTTTTACAAAAATTCCGAATTTAACTTCGAAAATATACGACAATGAATGTGTAACTCCTTCGTGAGGTTGCCACACAAAAATTTCGTTTTTCACAAAAGCTGTGTTTTTTGTGTACCATGCTCTAGAACAAATTGTTCTGTCGATTCAAGCGAACTATTTGTACTGTTCGCTTCATTTATAAATCTTCTATGAAAATTATGAGGCGTTCTTTTGTATATCTTTTGTTCTGCCCTGTTGTGCGGACACAAAAGAACACAGCTAATATATTTTGACACTACCTCTGAGAACGCATCGATGCAGAGCCCTGAAATTTTGTACAAGGTGTTTTCATAAAAATAGTAAATAAAATTTATAAAATGGACGAAATCGGCCAACCCGTTCTTGGTATTCCCATACAAAACTTGGTGGTTTTTTACGTATAATGTGAATATGATCAGTCCTAGACGCTTCTATTTTCAGTACAATAAAAACGTCTAGTACTGATCAGATTCATACGTAAGTTTTTCAGAGTATAAAATCCCATGAAATTGGTTGCAATCATCACACGAACTGTTCTAGAATTAGATGCGAAAAACAAATTTTACAATCAAACTTGCACAGAAAGGCGACCATACGAAATAATGTACGGGCATTCATCTCGAATATTCTAAGAATTGGTCTTACACCACTTTTTCTTGCCTTAGAAAATAAAACAAAATTAAATTAATTAATTTTTTGTTTGAATGAATTTAATAACTAGTTCATCTCCTTCTTGCTGATAGAAAAGGAAGTTTGTTTTTTGAGGCCTTTAACTCGTACACGAATTTGTTTGCCTATTTATTTATATATTTCTTTTTTACTATTTTCGACACTGTTGTAGACCCACTTTTCGTCAACACAGCGAGCTGAAATTTGGCACACAGGTTCATGTCGCGTGACAATTGAATCTATCAAAATTTGAACCGGAAATTTCCATGGAAAACCCGGAAAATCGGGAAAAATCATTTGAAAATTTGGTACAAATTTGATTAGTGATAAATCTGATTCAGGAAAAATGCAGTTTTCCGATTTTTCCGAAAAAAATTTTCGGTAAAAAAGTTTTCTAAATTATGCAGGATCAAGTTCCCTATCAACTGGCATCATTACTTTCTCTCCGACAATGGTGAAAACTTGCATGAAAAATCGAGGAAAATTCATGCAAATTTTTAAAAAAAATCATTGTAATAGGAAAAGTCAGTGGAAACCATGGAAAGTCGGGAAAATTCAGTAAATCAGTGTCTTTTCAACCGTCATAAAATTGTTTTAAAATGTCTCCATGCAGCAAGTAATAACAATTTAGTTAACGTGAAAAAGGCAGAAAATAAAATAAGTAAAAAATGAGTTTTCAAACAAAACTGAGGCCAAGCCGCATGAAAAAGTAGAAAATAAACTTTTCTTCACACACAGAGGTGGACTCAGATTTTATTCGCTGACAATCACCGATATATTTCAGTAAGATCAATCAGAGGTAATAAGTGATTTGATTCATGAAGAGAAAGAATATTCAAGAGAAATGTCCCAATCAAAAAATCTGAGTCCTCCTCTGTGTGTGAAGAAAAGTTTATTTTCTACTTTTTCATGCGGCTTGGCCTCAGTTTTGTTTGAAAACTCATTTTTTACTTATTTCATTATTATGCAAACTTTCATGACATGTGGTGGTACTTTGTAGCAAATTTTGCTTTTTAGTTCCTATATTGGTCGCGTCTAAGTAATCAATCCCCAACGGAATAAGTCTGCTGAAGTTAAACTATACGCTACTATGGGCGCCATTTTGAATCGAAATTTTTTGAAAATATAATTCGATTAGAAAATTGTTCCATTAAATATTAGAAATATTATATGTAGGTACAGCTCCATCATCCACATGAAAACGATCACTTTGGACTGATTTTGGGGTCGAATATTTCCGGTTTAGATGATACAAACTTTCCAGAGTTTGTGTGAAATACGAAAATAGCTCATCCAAATTTTTTCGTTTTCCCTACATTTCCCACCCCTTTAAAAATTCGTATCTGCAATTTTTGGCACATAGAAAGGACAATGGCTTGAAAATAAATTTATAAAAAGAAGTGCTAGAGCTCCGCAATAATAAATAATACGATGTGTAAAAACAAAAATACTATTATTTATTAATATAATAAAATTGTTGTTCCCTGTTGTATTTTTTTTACGAAAAATTTAAAGTATGTATTTAACTTCAATTTACAACTGGATACGAGATATGATTTTTTGAGAATGACGTT
Source organism: Dioctria linearis (assembly GCA_963930735.1). Taxonomy (NCBI): domain Eukaryota; kingdom Metazoa; phylum Arthropoda; class Insecta; order Diptera; family Asilidae; genus Dioctria; species Dioctria linearis. The sequence continues at coordinate 242,750,797 of OZ005742.1, forward strand.
TCATTCATAGTAAAATTACGAAATTTTTACCCACTCTATTCGGGGAAGGTAGAAGAGGGTACAAACTCTCGTGTGAAATGGCTGCATTATCCTGCTGATACTATTCCTGTAACTAAAAATTTATAAATCCTTTAAGGATATTTCGGTTTTTGTTTTAATCATAGCTCCCCGTCAAACGCGGAATATATTTAAATCCGACCGACTAATCTCTGGCCTTCCTGAACGACGTTTTATAGCAATTTGAAGTAGACTTCGAATTGTAGCCGCGGTATAGGCGAGGCACTGTCACGTATATCATGGACTTCTTCATTTTTTATTTCGTGTGGGAACAATTTTGTTGGCTGGAATTTGACAATTATCTTAATTTCAAGTTTTATTTTCGCTTTAATAATCCAAATCAAACTCGATTTTTAAGGAAATAAAATTAAGCAATTTTTCTTTGCCCATCCCTGAAAGTGTTATGAGGGACAGAGAAAGGGTTACAAATATTTTATTGCCATCTATTTCTATTCTAAATTATATTCATTTGGAAAGTCGACTGAACAATTGGAGGCTTATTGAAGTTCATGTTTAGCTGGTATTTGTTTTAACTAACTTCATTTTTCTGTGGAAGCGATAGTTTTAGGCTTTATAGGACCTGTTTAGATGAATTATTAGTTCTTCCTCCATGATGAGTGAGAGATAAGTGAGAGTGAGCTCTTTTTCTGTATGGGTGTAGTTGGACCGGTCAGGCTATGCATTATTGTAGTGCGATTGAGACCACGAGTTAAAAACAAAAATCGAGGGAAGGTAGGATTACTCGAACGACAAAATCTTCAAAAATTCATTCATAATAATGTACACACTACCTCTATTTTTTTAACAAAAAGATAAATTTCGCTTTGGCCAAGGTGCTGAAAGGATATGTAAAATTCCTGCCAAATAAAATTCTCATTTTTCCCGAAAATATCAGAGATTCGAGTGTTGCCAAATCAGTGCTTTCAGAGTTAATTTGAGTGCTTTGGAATGATTTTTAGCGGCAGAACGCATTTGCGTTAAATTAGTGCTGAGCAGAACATTTTACCGCCGTTTTAACACTTCTTAACTTAACAAATACCTATAAAGTGGCAATCAAAGGCAACAAAAGATTTGTGGATTGAAATTAAATTAAATTATAAAGACTCGATCGGATCAAATTCTTTGAAATTGTTGCGTTTACCACAAAGAGTGTTTAGCCAAGTCAATTTAAGGGGAGGTTACCGTCGAGAGGCATGAAAAATGCATGAACTTTGGAATTTTTTTTTTTTACAGAAAATAAATACTTTTGTAAATGGGTTTTAAAGCATTTTTTTTTAAACAATATCCAAAATGGCGGCTCCAGCTCCTATGAAACAAAACCGTGCATGACGTGTTTTGGTCTGCCCGGGGCGCTCCACAGCTCTGCCAGTTCATCCGAAATAAATAGGATTGAAATTTATTAAACTAGGTAAAATTTAGGGGGCCTTACCGGTTATTCCTTTAAAATAAAAAACACTGAATAACGAAATGCCAGCCGTTTGAAAAAGAAACCCATTTTTTTGCCCTGTTTTTTTTTTAGTTCAACGGACGAAAAAACTATTTCTAAATCAATTTTTGACAAAAATCGCTTCCCCGTAAATTGAATTTCCTTTCAATTGCGCAGAGATTCATGTGAATCGGTTCAACCGTTGAAGCTGTGTAGAGCGCTCCGCGAGCTAAAAAATGTTGTTCCCAGAAAAACTCATATAAAGTTTAACGTTAAAAAAACTCGTTGACATCTGACTTACTTACTTACTGATTGTGCTGAATCTGAACGTTAACAGTTTCCCAAAATGTACGAGAGTACCTCAGGTAGCGAGAAAAGGTCTCCGCAGAAAGCGCACTCTGACCTACCCTTAATTAAAAAGAAAACCAAAAGCAGAATACGGAATTATTACAAGGATTTGGCTGGCAAAGAAGCAAAAAATATGGTGTTGATTAAATTGTTGCTCCAAATGTGATTATAATATTAGGTGTATGGGAGTCCACAGCAAAAACACAGCTCAAAGTATGAAATACCAAGAATGACTTGACGATACTGTAGGTTTTAGATTTACTTTAACTCTATTTATTGAAAACGCTTCTTCGAATACAACTCATTGAAAAATCGAAAAGTACCTACTTTTTAGTGCTTTAAGTAGGACTTACATTAACGTATACGGAAATTTATTAATGAGTGACGAGAGAAGCAAACAATTTTTGCATTTTGTCCAGACCTCGGTTTGTGTATATGTTCCTGTACGGAACCATAAAAAGACGTCAAGCATAGTAAGTTTTTATAGATATTGAAACTAAAACATTGTTATTGCCAACCCTAAATTGTCAATTTCGACTACTCGTGCGGGTATATTGTTGTTGTTACTATAATTTTATAGAAAATATGTATTAAATCATCTGTGAAAGATGGAAGAGTTTTAAATTTGTAATTAAATAATGCGAAATCGAAAGTTTTTACATATTTGAATATGGAAAAGATTGAAGTTATTTCGGACATAGTTTTTTGTCCATTTTTTAACAACAATTATTATTACAAACGATTAATAAATTTAAAATTTAACAACTTGACAACGTGACAGTTCGGAATTTGTACCATAAAAACTGGAGAGGACTGAATACGTGAGAGGTATTGCAGAGATTGTTTCGGCAGAATTTCAATTTCAATAAACTATCTCCCGCACAATTTCTGTAAAAAAATGTATTCCATCATAATGTAAATCCTGCTTAAAAAGAAAAAATAACGCTCAAAATTCTTCGAGACGGTGCTAAACTATCAAAAGGACTTGGCAACACTGATTCCAGCATGAATTTCTCCCACTTAGTCCCTTCAGCGCAAAACGACTGTAAAAACAAGCACGTGTTGTTAAAATATCATAGGACTACACCAACAAACATTGGTTTTGTTATAAAAAACATTGGATATTTCTCAGAATATTTCAGCAAAAACCGGTTTTCACAAAAGCGCGGGAAAATTTTATCAGAGTAAAACCTGAAAACTCCGCCTCTTTTCATTTATTTACGAAAATGAATCATCTGCCATTCTGTTTCGTTGCATGTAATCTGCGCTTTCACATATTTTGTCTAACTTCGTAAAAGTTTTAAAGAGAGTTTGATTTCTTTTCTTTTCCTTTTCTAGCCAGGTATATTTCAAAATGAAAAAAGAGTCGGAAATCTAACTTGATTCTTCACTTGGTTTTAACTTAACTTTGTCATAGGTACCTAATCATAAACACAATTTCATATTCAGGTCCCTGATCTTCTATACTTAGTACCTCTTAAATCAAATCTACTCAAACTTAAAAGTGAATCGCTTTCAGTGTATGTATTTAGGCACATTAAAATTGAGTTTCTTGTTCCTGTCTTATCTCTGAAGTCTATTGAATTTTCATCGTTGTTCGTGGAATTAATACAATTTGCTTAAGAAGTCTTTTTACAAAATTAAAATTTACTTAAGTGACGCGAGTGTTGATATTAAAAATACTTTGGACATTCGATAATTGTTTGGATAATCATAGTCTGCAATAGAGGAAAGGTAAGCGGCAACATAAAATAAATCTACTCACGAAGTACCTAAATTTTTACTATTTTCCTTCAACAGATTTATCATTTATAATGGATACAGCAGGATTATCGAAAAGATCTTTATTGGAGACCTTCAACATGGTTAAGTTAAGGCAACAGAATGAATTGCACAAGGAAAATGAGTTTTGTGATTTGACTCTACAAAGTGAAGATGGGTTCGAAATCAAAGTGCACAAATTGGTTGTATCATCTGCAAGTAACTACTTCAAAGATTTACTAACACTTCCAATGAAAGAGAAGTTCCAAGAGTTCATTTTGCTGCCAGATATAACTGGAGATGTTTTAGAAAAAATAATCACATTCATCTACACCAGCGAATTCGAAGAAGAAATCGAAGATGTCGAAAAAATTATTAAATATTCAGTGATTTTCCAGATTGAGCAATTAATTGAAATCTGTTCACTAGTTCTGAGTGAATCTATGAACGATGGCACTTGCGTGAAATATTGGCGGTTTGCTAAAAACAATCTAATCTATAGTTTGGAGGATAAGTGTTTGTCGTATATCGCTAGCAAAGCTGATCATCTTTTCGAGAACTCATTATTGAACGACTTGACTATGGAAGAAATGAGATCTTTACTTGCTGATAACAGATTACATCTACAATGCGACGAAAAAATGATCTTTGAAAATGTCTGGAAATGGGCTGAAGGTAAAATTTCTGAAACCAAAAACTTCTCACAAATATTTTCGGAAGTTGTCGATTTACTGGACTTCACTCAATTGGAAAAAGAATTTGTTCGTTCAAGAATGTTTGACAATAAAAATGTATTAGCCAACGTAGAATTGTTGAACAAAGTGGCTGAATTAACTAAACCAAAGTATAACTATGAGAATGCCGAACCTTTGCGGAAGATTGCTAAATTAGATGAAGTTGCCAGCTGTCATATATTTCATAAACCCACTCAACAGTTAATCGGATTGGCATCAAATAAGATGTTTATCAGCCTTGGAGAAGAGAGCACCATAGAAAACGAAATCATACTTCGACATGCTTTTGGTTATACAAAATTCTACAATAAATTGTTAATATGTGGAGGAGAATTAGATGTCTTCTCTATTACTAATTCTTGTGAGTTCTTTGATCCAATTACACAGCAGTGGGAAAAATTTCAATCTATGAAAACAAAGAGAATGGGTCATCAATGTTCATATCTTGACAACAAAATCTATGCATGCGGTGGAGTTAATGACAAAACCGTGGAAATATTTGATTTTGGCAAAGGAGAATGGAATTACGGTCCAGAAATGCTTGCGAATAATTCCAGCTTTGGATTAACTCGAGTAAATGGAGCATTATATGCCATTGGAGGCTTCATTGGTAACGTCGAAGTATTAGATCCGCGAACACAGAAATGGAATGTTGTTTGCAGTGATCATCGTATTCGCCAATATGTACGTTGTGTTTCGATTGGCACTTGCATCTATTGCTTTACTTACGAAATGAGATATCGCTTCGACACTCGATCAAACAAATTTACCGAAGAAATTTCTTATGCAGATTTTGATTACAATTTTAATTTTTGTGAACTTGACGGTTATATTTATGGCTTGGGATATCAAAGAGCTTCTGGTGATAAATATTCCCTGGATCTCGTTCAATATCATCTCGATGGAAAACAAGGATTTAAGAAATCTTACGGATTATATAATTTGAGGGAGGTAACGTCAACTGCTATAGCATCTTTGTTTTACTAATAAATTTCTATTGTTCATGAATCATTAAAGGAGAAAATCAATTTTGTCTTTTGTTTTAATTTTAAACCATTCGTTTCATTGTTAGTCACTTCTTATTTGCTTTTCCCAACTTTGTGTGCACATGGTGTAACTATCAGGTGCCCATTTACATAATTACGGAAAGTATCATAAATTTGCTGTTGTGATTCGGGATAAGCCTGAAATTGGTGCAGCGGGGGATTCGTTTCGATCAGATCGTGTCCAGGAGTATTTAAAAATTTCAAGTGAACTAAGGATATATATAGCGACATAATATAATCGTTGTAATAGAAATTTTGTTGATCCCCTAAATAAATGCGTCGTAAATAAAATCCCCTCCGCTTCTCTTAAGAGGAGTTTTCACATTTCTGTCTAGAACAGTTGGATGGACAGCAAAAAGAAGGATTATAACAAGTGTATGTAAAAAATGTCTCGGACAAAGTGCACAATTCTTTAAAAAATCCTGGTCATTATAAATCATCCCTCCTTTCGATAAAACTTTTAAACTTAAACTTCTTTTCATCACTGAACAAAAATTTAAACGGGCCGGACGGATTTCAACACTACTGGCACGAACTAAGAAGAGATAAGGAATTGCGACTCTCCCGCAATTTCGGTGGCGATTCGGTTATGGTTTGGCGATGCTTCTGTTACCATGGGAAGCTTCCTTTGGCCACAATATTCACAAGGATGAATTCGGAAAAGTATATTGAACTCCTCGAAGACTTGCTTATTGATCACGCAGAGTCGATTGTTGGACCAGATTTTGTCTTTCAACAAGACAATGCTGCCATACATGTATCCCGAACGGCAAAATCTTGGTTTAACTCAAAGGATATACCAGTTTTAGAATGGCCAGCTTGTAGTCCTGACTTGAACCCCATAGAGAATCTATAGTGAATAATATCGAGAAGGGTATATGAAAACGGAAGGCAATTTTCGAACACAAAAGAGATCTAAGAGAGCAAATAACAAGAACGTGGGACGCAATACCAGTTACAGTGTTACAAACCTTGGTGAATTCCATGCCAAAACGTGTATTTGAAGTGATTAAATGTAAAGGAAGCCACACGAAGTATTAACCTTATAATTTCATTAATAAATATGTGGCCCATTCCTTGTGAACTTAATTTAACAGAAAAAAAAAGATAATTTTAATTTTTTTAATTTTGTTTACGGTTGAAATAATTTAATTTAATTTTAATTTTGTTACATATATTATTAAGTTCTTCTTAACATCTATTCGTAATAAATATAATGAATTAGAAGTGAATTTTATTTGAATTTGTTTGTGAACTTATAATTATGTCCTCCACTGTAGCTGCAATTATTGACGGAGATATTCCACAATTCCCTAAAATACGTATGAGCGTTAGAGTAAAAATTACGAATGTTGTATTGCCATCTATATTTAAATTCTATATAGGTTTTTCACTGGCATATAAGTATAATATGGACTGACTTCGCTCACAGAAGTACACTGCAGAAAATGGGCTCACTTTTATATAGCAGTCTGTTTCGGCCTAAGCACAAAGAACCAAAGACCAAAGACGTGTAAACAAAACAAATAAATAAGTGATTTCTTCGAAATAAGCGTTTTTGAATTAATCATTAATTTTATTACTAAGAAAAAGCTATCAGAAATTCAAAAGGTTTCATTAAAATCACTTTTCGAACTGCGTGCTCACTTTTTCCACTTCCTGCCAATGGTTTTTTTCAATTTTGGCACCAACGTAAACACTTTTTTTATACCCTAGATGAAATCTATAGGGGCTAATACCCTAGAGCTAGACACACAGCACGAACTAATGAATCATTTGTACTAAATATTCATTAAAATGCCGTGTGTCAAATAGTATATGTCATTATAGCTCGAAAATCAGATGATAATGAAGTACACTAATGAAGTGTTTTCCTCCTTCATTATAGCTATAATGAGGAAAAATGTGCTAGATTTGGTATATAATGTAAATCTGGAGCTCCGCTGTGCATCTGCCGATTTGAAAATTAAGAAGAAGAAATGCAAAGAAATGCAAATCACAAATTATATTATTTAATATTTTTTAAATAAAATGTTTTTCTCATTTGCAAATTGTTAAATTTATAATAAAATAAATGAAAACAAAGTTTATCGCGTTAATTCGATCCATAATGCTTCATTAATGTGATAAGTTCATCAAAACCAGTTTGACAGCACAACTTAATTAAAGAAATGGCTGTGTGTCTGCAGTTTATAATGAATCATTATAGACTAATGAGTCGTTAGCTATTTCTTCATTAAGAGTGCTGTGTGTCTAGGGCATAAACTAAGTTTGTCATTCCGTTTGTAACGCATAGAAATAATGATGGCAGAGCAAAATGGATTGGACAGCTAGAGCCACGCATAATATTAAACGTTATTATGGTTTTTTTTACATGTCCGTCCCCGTTTGTCTGTACATTCTCTCAGATTTAAGTTCGAAAATGGAACAAATCGGATATCTCCTTCGAAGGATTGCCATCAAAACTTTTCATTTTTTACTATATTATGTGCACAAGTACATTGTCTGAGAACGCGTCGCCGTAAAGAGCGTGTACGTGGCGTTTTTATAAAAAACCGGCAAAGTTCGAGTCGGACTCGCACTCGAAGGGTTCCATCGTAAGTATTCATATTCAATAACATATGCACAAAGGTCAGATCAAGTTTGACGTTTCTATATGGTGCAAGAACAATTATTATTTATTGTTTTACTTAAGAATATATTGACTAGTTAGTTAGACATTAGTTAATTAGACACTTGTATGTATTACCATTATTAAAGTCGAACAAAAAACGCAAAAAAAAACACGATTCTTGTATGGCGACCCCTTTAATTTTTACATTAATTTTATTTTTATTGTTTGTTGGTATAGCGGCAATAGAAATACATACTCTGTGCAAATTTCAACTGTCTATCTATTACGGCTCACGATATACAGGCCGCTGACAGACAGATAGACAGACGGACAGCGGAGTCTAGTAATAGGGTCCCGTTGCTTTCCTTTGGGTACGGAACTCTTGAAATTATAGGTATAAGTTCAAAACTGTGTTGCCATACAAAACTTTAGATTTTTTACGTATATATTGTGAATACTATCAGGCCTACACATTTTCATTGTATTTCTTTGGAGTATAAAATCCTATGAAATTACTTATAATCATTTTTACGGTCCGACGAACTGTTCTAGAAATAGATGCGAAAAACCAGTTTAACAATCAAACTTGCACAGAGGGGTGAACATACGGGCATTCATTTAGGGTATCATAAGAATTGGTTTTAGACCAACTCTAGCTTTTTTTTCTTGCTTTTAGATAAACAGCATGCTGTAGAGAGCGAAGCTTTAAAAAATAATAATTTTGTATAAAGGTAGAGATTTCGAAGCTATATCGATCTGAATTGAAAGAATTTCGAAAATTTCTTTAACGAAATTTAAAATTTGCGAAAATCGTGAATTTTTGTTAAGGACAGTTTTGTGAAATTCGAAATTCCTTGAATGTAAAATATTTTATACCTTCATAAATTAACAGAAAATTTCCAGTCTATACGATAATTACATTGAAAAATTTGTTACTCCACTCGATTGTACTCTTAAAGGATTTTCATTTAATGTCCAACAAGTTTTTCAACTAATTGCCTGTAACTAAAAATGTTTGCTTTTCCACAATTAGCTATTACTGAAAAAAATCTAAGAGGACACTTCCGCCTCTATAAACTCCCTCTCAAAACCTGTTCGTAACAAAAATAGTTTTTTTTTTTTATAAAAATCTGAAAATTCTCTAAAATTTATTTTAAAATGAAACCTACCGGAAGATCAGTTCAAGAAAAATTTCATAAAGAGAAGTTTTAATAATTTGTGTGGAAATTTTAGAGGAAGAAAGTATTTTTTCCTCTTAAAAACAAATTTGGTGAAAAAGTGTTTTACGAAATACTTATTTCATTGAAATCCCTTGAAAGATGAGCTTTATCATAGATGGCACAAGAACTAGATATTGCATGGCATACTAGAGCAGAGTATACAGATTGTGAAATGGGTAGTGCATTCTGGTATGGACCATAACATGTTTTAGAGCGTGACGAAAGCAATTGTTTTTATAATAGCAGTTTTGTATAAATTTGATCGTCTTCCTCAACATTTCAGATACGAAAAATTATAAATCACTCGACGTATACCTACATCATTTCAAATGTTGTGGTGTATTCTGGAATGATACTGCATGCGATATCTAGTTCTTGTGCCATCTATGGCTTTATGTACAACACAATTTTTTTACATTTCGAATTATTTTGCATTTATATTTCCATATAAATTTGTCGCCTTCACATCTGTTTTTCTCGTTCTTTATATGTCTCTATAACTCTCTCTCCACTCTTATTCTCTCTCCAATCTCATTATTTCTTCACTCTCACAACTTTATACAGTTGAGAAACTATAGTTTTTTATGCTAAAACCCCGATTGAAGTGTTTTATCTAGTCCAAGTCCGAGTTTTGTGATAATGAGCAGAATATTTCTCTGATATGGTGTTCCATAGGGATCGATTTTAGGACCTTAATGTTTTTTTTTTTTTATGAGGTTTATAGAATTAATTGGAGAACATAAATAACCCATAACTAATATAATTTCTCATCCTTATTAATATATACAAATTTCACTACCCTGCTATTTTCTATAACTGAAAGACCTAAGAAATTTTGTCATAATTTCTAGCTAGAAATCTATTTTCAACTGTCTAAGAAATAATTATATTATAATCAAAATTCTCAAAGCATTACGAATTGATATAAATTAAATAAATGGATGAACATTTCAGAACCGCAGAGCATCTTAGAATGTAAAATTTTGCAAATTCAAAAGCCTCGCAACTTTTAATGTAAACCACTACACTTGCATAATCTAACCACAAAGGATCTGAATGAATCTGGGCACGTTCCTTATTCCCTTTGATGACATTCCCTAGATGCTATGCTGAACTAATGACCTGAATGTTTGAGTTCGTCTGTATGTATGTTTAAGTAAAACTATATACATACATACATATAGTTATATATATATGTCTTTTGTAAATGTGTAGTAAGTAGTTGTCGGCACTATGTGAGTAGATGCGGTTCGAGAGAACATCCACCACTCTAAATTAAGAACATCCAACCGTAACAACTTGTGTTTCAGCTCGTTTCACAGCTTTCACGGTTTTAGGTTGGCTGTGAAAATGCTCTTTTTGGACTTCCATGACATTTTCAGTATCACGGTGATATACTACTGTGTAGCAATGTACTGTCGGAAGAGGTGATATTCATACGTATATATATATATATAGAGGTGCAATATATACATATATATATAATTTAATATCCAGCCATAGTTTATCGTTACACAGAATTCTGTCACCACTAACCGTTCAATATAACTTGTGCTCCTTCGATTTTTTCTTAAACTTAACTCACTTTAGACGCAAAATCTTCTTCCCTTTTATTCTTGTAATGAGTATTACAAAAGAGAAACAGCAACAACAAAAACATCATCATGTTCACCTTCAATGGAATTCTCTTGTCTGGGCAAATTTCTTACAGGTTTCTTGACGTCTTTTCACAGTAATTAACTCAATGGCGGACATGTTGGTTTCTTTCTCTAAACGAACTTATCTCTTCAAGTGACTGGTCATGTGTAAACGTTACCAAGGATCTTATTTAAGCTCCACGCCGTCTCCGCTGTTGCTCTGCTTTGTTACACTCGGTCATGTGTGATAATTGGGATTTGTCTCCTTTTTCAATAATTAGTTAATGAGATAATTTTGTTTTATATACGCCGCATTTTATATTCCATCTTGACATGAAGATGAACGATTATCTCAGATCAATCAAAAGCAAAGCTGAAGGCAGAAATTCATTGGATTGAGAGATAGAGGAGTCTAATTAAGTATAGACTTAAAGGTGCATATGAGATTGCAATAAAGTTGTACAGAGGAACTTCAAGGAGACTTTCTTCAGATTTTTTGAAAGAGAAGAAAATGGAAATAGAAAGGCGGATTAAGTTTTTACTCTTTCAAGACCCATATAGAGTCTGCAAGCAATTTTTCAACCTACTGCATTAAGCAGAGAATTATACGATAGCAGTACAGCGAAACATATACATACAACATACTCTCAGAATTTCTTCATGAAATTCTGATTTGCGGCTGTAAACCAACAGACCGACAGTATACTTCGGTACTTGTCGTTTAATTCTCTGCTTAATGCAGTAGGTTGAAAAATTGCCTCCAGACTCTATTGGGTCTCGAAAGAGTAAAAACTCAATTCCCCTTTCTATGTATAATTAGAATGAGATTCCCAAGATCATTTTAATTGTAAAAAAAAAACAATTTTTCTTGAAATGATTCATATAATTAGATTTTGCAAAAAATATTTATATGATCTACCATCAATGTTTGGGCATCCGAGTTCACTGTAGTGTAGACAGCAGGTAATTCAGGATTTCATTGATGTCCTGATGAGATCGCCCTGTACTGCTGATCGAAACGTATACATAGAGAAGAAAATATTTTTAAGGTTATATGTCTCGCGGATTGATCAATAAATGAACGCTTAATTTCCTTTCTATTTTATATTCCAGGCCATTGTTATTATTATTGTTACTTTGTATATTATTAGTAAAGGATAGTAGTTAAGTTATCACAAAAATTTGTATTCCCGCTGTTCTAATTTTCTTCAAGTCAGAGCATAATTTTTCCTTATCTGGACAACTGGAGCCTAATTAGAATGAAAAAGACCTGAAATTTTATTTTATTTTGTGTAGCTCTTTTGTGTTCCAGTAATCGAAACTTCGAAGCAGTTACTTCGTTATTGTTAAAGATTTGTTTACGCTCAGTAAAGTTCTAAGATTTGCTAGTACGGGGTAATACTGCATTGCCTCAACAACTTAAAATTCATTAAAAACTTTTTTTCAGAAATTTGTCGCGCTCTATTTACCAAGAAAAATAGGTTATATTTATGTTAAATGTAAATGGGGTTTTTTTTTTCTAAGTTTAACGTAATAAATTTAGTAATTCAAATACATACGCTTAGATAAAGAGAAATTAATTTATTCCTTAGTCACTCACTACACACTAGATATAAAACTTAAAGTCCATTCAACAGTTCTTCACTAGTCAGTTTATTTTCCTTATTTTATAAAATGTACTTAAAATTTCCCTCACTAAAGTTATGTAACACCAAGTTTCACAATTTATGCTTTGTACAGCTATTTAACTATTTTGCTAACCGAATAGTATAAATACTTAGAATTTCCGGCTTTACACGATCTTATCAGGCAGGCTGCCTTTCTAGATAAGAATGCAATTGAAATAATTTTTGAATCGCTAAAATTACATTAAAGCTCTTATTGAGTTTTATTGCGGAAATAAGTAATAAATTTTTCTACCGGAATTTATTTTTAGTTCAGGTAAATTACATATATCAGAGCTATATCTTCACACAGTCATCAGTTCTTTATCGTATTTTGGAATTTAATTTATTTTTTAAATTATTTAAAAAATCTTTGCTAATTCTAAGCATATTAACAAAAAAACAAACGAAAAAAAAACTACAAAAAGTGGGGATATGTTGTTTTTTTCTCAGAATCATTTTGGGGGGATAAATGCCTGCTTTATACAGGGTGGTTCCGCTTAGAGGGTCAATAGAGCAGGAGGTGATAGCCCTCAACTAAAATCCAAAAAATTGTATGGCAGGTGTGGTGGGGGGGGGCATATCAACCGTTCCGGAGTTACAGGGTGATTAAGAAAAAAAGCAAGTTTTTCACAAAACTCCCTGTATATAATAAGTACAGGGCGTACCCCAAGCAGCATTTTACGTCCCGGGTACGTAGCTGGTACAAAATGTACAACCGTTTAGCAATGACTTGGATTGGGAAAGCAGCGTGCACTTAACGGGTACGTGCCCGGTTCCAAAATGGGGAATGATTTTCAGGTGGTGATTTATGTGTTTGCTTCGTGGCTAGAACTAATGCAGGAACGTTGCGATAACTTGCCCGATACGTTTTAGCATCGTCTCAAATACGCCACGAAGACTTTTTTACCAAAAAACAAACTACCACATTTGCAAATTGCATATGGATTGATTTTTTATTAAATGATAATATAAATGATGGTTGATTTAAGCTTTCAAGTAGAAAGTTTCATTTACTTTTTAAATACAAGATATTAAAATAAGTAGATGTACATATGTACTTCGATTAAAGAAAAATTAGTCGATATCCTGTATCCAGAAAATTGATGCGGAAGCAATTTGTCGTCCAACGTAAAGCCGATACCTCGAAAAAGTACAACGCCCCGCACATAAAATCAAATATAAAGCTTTTTATTTGAAAATTAATATGTAGCCATAATACATTTTTGGTAAAATTCCCAAAAATCAATGACTAAAAAATCTAAAAAACTGCTAAATATATCTTTTTAAATATTCCCTTAAGCATTTTTTAGTTATTCTAATCTAATGCTTCCAATTTATCCTGAATATAATGACAAAAGGGAGACATTCATGTTAAAAAATGTCTTTCATGAAAAAACACCACCTTATTGTCCCATTCACTAAATATAGCCACTATATGGTCGTGGCTCAAAAAGTTTTCGTAGCTGGAACCATGATTTGCTAGTTTGAGGAGACAGCTACTTCAAAGCTAACAGAATGTCATTTCATCATCCCAAAACGGAACTTTATTGTATATATCGGAACCTTAAAGTCCCTGCCACAAAAGTGTGACAATAAAACGGCCAAGTACAGCTGTCAAAAGTCTATTACGAATATGGCCGTAGATGGAAGTTTGCAAGATGGATTTTTTTAAAGTGGTAGCAACAAAGGAAAATAAAGGGGTTTATTTTACTGCGGTACCCAATAAGTGGGAATCGAGTTCAATTTTATATTGGCTAGAGAACCTTAATCATTCGCAAAGGGAATTGTTACGCTCAAATGCAAAGAGTTGTCCAGAAAGTGAGTGAAGTCAATTCCCTTGCATTTTAAAATTCTCAAATATTCCTGCTTTTGCTGAACCACTTATAGTCGAATAGCAGTTAAATGATTGTGCAGATACTGATGCCAAAGAAATGTGTGTCAATGAATGTTCCTATATTGTAACAGGATCGTAGCACTTAGTTTGTAGTAACACGCCTCAAAGTTGTCTACACTATAAAGTCTCGCGTGAGAGTTTCTGCCACCAAGAAGATTTTTTTTAACAAATTGAGGATCATAAAATACCAACTGAAGGTGACACAAGCTACGTCGCCACTAAAAAGGCCACTATAAATTTTTTCTACCATAAAGTAGCAGAGAATAGTTGTTAGATCGTCGCTACATCTTTGCAATGCTTCCTCCGCGATGCAGGAGCCTTGAGGTAGACAAATAATTGTCCCTGGGATGATTTGGGAACCTCTTGAAGAGCTTGTTCCACGCGGGACTGTAAAATGGCTTACTGAAGTGGCGTTTTGGTTCCAAATACTACAGAGTGTGTTTACAAGTAGTGGCCTACTTCTATACTGAAGTTAGTAATTTAGTCACTGTAACGTTATAGAAACTTTCTTTATGTCTCAGTCCACCTTAACTTAGTTGTTGCCGGCTTAAATGCTGCTTGGGACGGTCACAGTTAAGGGCTCATTGTATGCATTGTATCATTCATGGCCTCACGGACGACTGCTCAACCAGTCCGACACTCCTCTCATCACAGGTTTTATTGTAGTCTAAACTAAACATTTCAGATTTTCTTACGTTTTTTTTACTTTAACCTCTATTTTTTTTTCATAACATCACTTTTTTTTATACAAAAAGTAAACAGTAGACTCTCTTCTTTAATTTGACCTATTGCACCCTATGTACTAACTGTTAAAGATTTATTAGCTTTTAACCTATTATCAAACCTATTCTCAAACTTAATTTTCTAACAAAATTTGTTCCCTTAGTGACTGAAAATAGCAATTTTTAAAAAAAATCGTCTAATTCGGTATGACCTGAATAGGTTATGAGCTAACAGTTAGCGGATAGGGTGTAATAGTTCAAATTAAAGAGTTCAGTTTCAGTTTTTGTAGAAAAAATTTATGTGTTAACTACCTATTTATAAAAAAAACAAGATGTCAAAGTAAAGAAAAGGTAAGAAAATCCGAAATGTTTAGTTTAGACAAACATAATTCTTGATAGGAGAGGGGTACGGAGCTGATTGAGCAGTCGTTGGAATGGTCATGAAGTTCTGCAAACAATGTGACCATAGACCCTGTACTTTTTAAGATACAGGTTGTTTTGTGGAAAATGAGCTTTTTTCTAAATCACCATGTAACTCTTAAACGGTTGATATACCTCCCCCCCCCACCCTCTACCATTCAATTTTCTGTTTGTCTAGGTGAGTACTATCAGCTCCTGCTCCATTGACTTCCTAGGCTGAGACACCCTGTGTAAGCCACAGATTTATCAATATTTTTTTATTTTATTTTTTAAATAGACATCACAAAATGGATTTTTTACGATAATTTCGTGATAAGTTATAGAATATAAAATATTTCTCTAGTATTAATAATTATGGTAATACTGACAAGTTTCTGCGTTAACATAATATAAAATTATTGGAAACACTTTTTTTTTTTTACAAAAATCCATAATTCAAAATTGAACTAAAAGAAGAAAAAATATAACGATAAAAAAGCGACAATTACAGGGTGCGGCAAAATGATCTGACGGTTTTTGGCGCCGTACTGTTGAGTGAGTAGGAGGTGGGGGGTGATGGGGATAGGCGCGGTCCAGAGCACACACATGGACATTTTTAGTAGCCATAGAGCCATAGCACCGTGCGTTTGTTGTCGAGGGGTTTTTTAAAAGTGACGATACCTGCGTTACTGCTCAGCGGCAGTTCCGTACGCATCGATAGACCGTCCAAGATCATCCCGGACGCCAGAGAATATCGATTGAGTAAGAGAAGCTGTGGAAGCCAGTCCAGATGTTGAAGAACTTCTTGATCCCTGAACTTCACAGAAATCGTGATGGAATTTTTGAGAAGCAAGTTTCGCGGCCGAGTTATCTCGCGTTTTGGGAAATTGCATGGCCAGCTCGCTCTCCAGACCTTAGCATTTGTGAATTTTTCTTGTGTGGCGTTCCTTAAATCAAGAGTTTACACAAACAAACCCCACACACTGGACGAACTGAAAGAGGCCATAAGCCAAGAAATCGCCAACCTGTCTCCTGCAATGTTAGAGAAGTTGTTCGACAGCTTCAGTGCAAGATTGGAAGAATTCTCGGTCGAAAAATCATTTAAAGGACGTTCAGATCTTAAACGGATGAATTCGGTTGCTCTGATATTATTTTCATTAATTTACATGAACACCCTTGTGTAATAAGCAATAAAACAATTTGTATCACTTTTAATTTTTGTGTTGTTTTTATTTTAAAACCGTCAGATCTTTTTGCTGCACCCAGTATTATTCTAAAATAAAAGATAATTGTGTCTGGTTACATGAGTGGCTGGCTGAGTTAACCAAATATTATTAAGACAGTAGGTCTGTTCGCGTACTTCTCGTGCAAAAACTTACTCGTGTGGTGGGGGAAGAATGTAAAATACATGAAAAAGTAAGGGAACGTTTTTCATCCAACTTCGTGAAAAACAAGAAGAAGAGTGAAATGTCATTTAGAATATTTAATTGTTTTAGTTTTCTATTGCAATTAAGAATTGAAAAATATTGTTGAAATTGTCTTATTATTATTATTTTATTGTTTTAAATTTTTTTTTGAAAATTAAGCAATTTTTAAAGTCACAAATTACATTTTGCTTATGACTGCTGTCAATTTTCCTTGCAACAATTGATTGCAGTAACTAAAAACTTCGGGTAAATTTATGCAAGAGGGGAAGCTGTGACGTGTGCAAAACTCGTGTAATTTTGTGTGCACGAGAAAGTCCGGGAACGGATATTGGGTAAGTTCATGCAAATTCATTGCAATGCATTGTCCCAAAACTGAGTACGCGAACAGACCTAGTATAGCCACTTACTTTTTCTCGCAAAGTTGGAATTGGGTGAGGGCGGGGAGGGGTAACAGCCTCTATCAAAAAATTTTTCATATCCGTTATTTATTCGAAATTAGGCTCTATATCCATTTGCAAAATATTCCGTTCCTAGCGTGTCTGTAATTGGTCCAAAAAATTCATGTTCATTAGAGGTCGCTACATTGATATTATGGTTAGATTGGAATAACTGATTATGGGATAAAACAAAGTTTCTGTAAATTCCATAGCATTCTCAATTCAATTGAAAATTATGAAACATATTGGTGGACAATAACTTTTTTTTTTGTATTTTTTTCAACACGAAACTTAAGCTTTGTTTACATACAAGAGACAGATTGAAAACAGATGACGAATTTATAAAATTCAAGGCTCCCAAGCTATTCAGGGTTAAATATATTATATTTACCACTAAGCGATTAAATGCATTAAAATTTGATAGAGCCATGGAATCAGAAATCCACACACATACTTAAAGCGATTTTTTGAACTTCCTCGACATAAACTTAGTTATTTTGGCTGGTATAAAAGTGACATAATTCTTCCTATGACAAATGCTTTTGAATGATCCCAAAAAAAAAAAAAAAAATCATACAATTTTTAGAGTACCTAGTTGCCTTCTTTTAGCAATCACCTTAACTTCTAAGACTGAAAACAAATAAAATAAAAATAGTGGTTCAAAAATAGAACCCTGAGAGCTTTCATATTAAATTATAAGTAAAAACGGAATTCTTACTTTATTTGATAGTATTCAACAATACAAAAACATTACCGGCATTTTCTTTATTTATCTATCATGAATCAAAGAAGTTAAAACTGGAAAGTTTTAGAATGGAAACAATGAATAATTTGACAATTTACGGACAAAGCATGAACTGATATAAGTGCACATAGTCATACGGTTCAAGTAAAATACAGAATTATTAAAACACCAAAGCTACCCATAAAAGTAACACGATATATTTATGTATAAATCAAACTCAATATTACTTGAAATGATGACTATATCAAAATCATGGGTATACAACCAATCTGCAATGAAATTTTACAATAGTCATATAAATTTTGTCACATCAAATAACAAAAATTTCTCTATACACACACATACACACAAATGTATTCATCATCTCTAAAACTTGCATAATATAAAATCATTTAACTTTTAAGGATTCAATTTTGTCAGCTTGCCAACAAAATTTTAACAAAATTTGAAAATATCCTCAAAATAACGTCCCAACTTAAAACTAAACTCTAAACTAAAACATACAAAATTTTCCGAACATTTTGTTTGCCCATTTTCACAATGATTTTTTTTCTTGGTCCTTTTCTTTTCTTTCACAGAAGAAGAGTTTTTTGGACCAACAACGTTATACGAAGACCAACTTTTGCCCATATACTTTCATCTCGTACCTATGTATGTATATAGAGTGCAAAATGTAGACTCGATATTTCACAACAAACCGGCCGCCGAACTGAACGAATGTTATTAAAATCTCATGAGCCAGACCAGTTAATCTCAGATCCTATGCAATAATTGAAAACACTTTCTCCTTCCACAATTACCGCAAAACTTGACATTGCGAAAATATGAATTAAAGTGACCGAATAGTCTCATCAGCTGCAGATTTCATCTACTACTACCGCACCCCAACCCCTCCCCAGGGAGCAGAGGTGGAGGCTATAATCTAGACGACAAGTTTATCAACTTTACCATTCTGAACACATATGGAGAGGAGAATTCAATAAGTCCAAACCACCATAAAGCAGAACACATTCGGACCTGAAATTTTCTTTCTTTCTCCTCAGTTCATGAAAACGTATATCTACATTCAAGCAGAAAACTTTTCCTTCCGGTGAAAGCGTAAACATCGCCCCCTGTTCTGTCCCACTTCCGGAATATTTCCCAAAGTCAGTTTGCTGCAGTCTTTGCATTTCTTGACTTTGGGAGATTATTCAGAGCGAATTTTCCGAACGAGTTTCCCAGTATCCAGGAGGTTTGGTGGCTATGGTGCGGTAGTATCCAGCCAAGCAAAGGTATACGTATAAGTGGTAAATGGATAATATTCTCCATACCCAGAGCTCAGGTATAGAAAGAGGAGGGGGGGGGGGGGGAGTTGATGGGGTTTGTGATTTTTTTTTCTTTTTCTCTTCTCTGTTGGTAATGCAAGACTTCCAAGCACTGAGGTCACCCAAAGTTGTTTTTCCAACTGTGAAGATGGGCGTGGTTTTAATTCCGTTAATGGACATTGAGCGTCTTATTAAAGCAGACGTATATAAGACAAGTGGAATTGGTGTTTTCTAAACGAGATTTGACTTAGTTTTATCGATCCTATCGTCCATCGCAATAAGGAGGATTGCGTACTTTCACGTAATTCTGGTAATGTTTTATTCTGAACGAAATTGTTTCTGATCAATTTGTATGTTGGTGTGTGTTTCTGTGTGTATGTGTGTATAATTCTGGTTGGTGGTTCTGGTTCAGTTGCGGATTCTTCCTACAATTTTACATGGGGAGCACTCTCTATATAGTTATACTTTTACATGAAAATGCTCCAATAAGCCATAAATGTTAAGTGGGAAAAGGAAAATCGTTTGTCCATAAATAATAAGGTCATATTGCTTTCCTACATTTAACTATTGGAATATAAAAGTAGGTGAATGTAACACACGTACAGACAGCAGACTATCATATATACATAATGTATATACTGCACACTTTCACTAAATAAATAGTTGGCATTTCTGGAATTCGTTCAAATATTAATGGCAGATGAACACATGTATTATAGTTTATGAAATATTTATTTGTGACATTCAGTCGAAAGACTGTGCGGTGTCCATCAAATCTGCCTCCCTGAATGCCAATAATAATTCACTTATTCTATATTTTATCAATAACGTTCGATTCAGCTTAATACGAGTTGAAGATATTATGGAAGCTTCGACGTCTTTTGATGCTGCGTATTCAAAGGGAAGAAATCATCTGACCAATTGTCGTACGTTGAGACCGGATAAGTTTCCATATTTCGATTTTATCTCCATAATTCGTTCTGACGCCATTGAGTAAGGCATCATATCTCGCTTATATGAATCTTTGATGTTTTTTCGGTTTTATTAAAGGTGAATTTAATAGAAATTTCCAACTTGTATATTCACGAAATATAGAGGTTGGTATGCTTGTCGGCTTTGTCTATTCCGACTTCCTTGAAGCAATTTAGAAAATCAATCGCAAAATTCTTATTCACAAGCTTACCATGCCAATCATGAACTTGCTTCCTTTTAATAAAGTAGTTGTGGTTCCTTTTTATCATACTAAACGCAAAAAGTTCCTTGATTTGTTAAAATTTAAAGCATCTTTCGGGTTCCTCAGAGCAGTCAACTAGGACCTTCATTTTTTATTATTTACATTAATGATTGTAGCTGAAATCTACTTAACTTAATTTTAAAGTGCTTTAATATGCTGATTACGACAAATTATTTATTTCTCTTCTCTCGAAAAATTTGGCTATAATTATAGCAGATGGAAATTTATTAATTGGACTCAACAGAACTTCTTGGATTTTGCTTTTGAAACTATGTTTTCATTTGAAGATCATAAAATACTGCATAATGAATAGCGGATAGCTAGTAACCGATCCGTTATTCATTTTATAGTATAAAAGAGGAGCGTAGAGAGGATAGTCTGGGCTCCTCTTTCTTCTCTGTTCAAGTCAACCGTATTTATACGGTCCAATGATAGTTCCGTATATTTTCTCTTTGTGAAATTTTTTGGTATACTTCCACCGGAAATAGAAGCTGGACTTTTCTTGAAGGACCTTAACATGCATAAAACAAGTTGAAAAAGGAGAAAAAGTTATTTGTTATACTCCAAGGATTTTCTATAATCACAGTATGTATCTTTCAGGGGTTCGAGAGTTTATTCTTAAAATGTGGAGCAATTTTTTGATCAGCTTACCTCACAGCTTACCTCAAGGAATCGCGTGATATACCGGAAGGTATCTTGATCTGAATCACCCTGTATACATCCAGATTTCTGCAAAAATTACACAAGTTTACAAATTCGGGTCAACTTTTGGACCCGAGCAGATGAGAACGATTTTTAACGTTATTTGATGCCCTGAACTCAGATCTTCAATCCGTGCGTCAAGGATTGGTTCTAGTTTTCGAGTTCACGCTAGGTGGCAGTACTGCGCTCTTACAACGGCTATCAGCTGACCACGTTGCATCGAAAATCTTTTGAAACTTGTTTTTGTACTGTGATTGTACTTCGGAACGTGTGAAAATGCAGAGAAAACGTTGCAGAGTCGATTCAAAGTGTTTTTGTTACGTTTGTGGATGTTATATGCTCGGAAAACGTGGAAAAATCATGACAAATGCATTCAGAAATGCGTATTTGTAGTACTTAGGTTTTGCTGTAGTAAACACTGACAAGCCATGGGTACCGAAATTGTTTTGTAACGCATGCAGAACAAAGCTGTACAAGTGCGGTTACTTGGTGAAAATATGTACTTTTCATTTTCTGTGCCAACGTTATGGAGAGAACAGAAAAATCATGATTGCTACTTTTGCTGTTTTTTTGTGTCTGTGGGACAGCCGTGCAGTTGATCATCATTATGTGAGAAAGATGTGGCCAAGTCGTACCCATTATGAGCCAGAACAATAAAACGTCTCCTCTATACCACTCGTGAACCCACATGACGTTTTATTGTCACCTCTTCATATTAAACTTGGCCTTATTCGTCAAAACGCTCAATCGCGAAGTACCTGCTTTCCAGTACTTAATTAAGTTATTTCCAAAACTGTACATACGCAAAAATCAAAGTAGGAATATTTGTGTCGGACCTGATATTCGAAAACTAATGGCTGATGCAAACTTCACAAAATGTTTAGTGTTGTTCACAACTTTCTCGGTAACCACAAATCACCGGATTACAAAGAAGTAATCGACAATTTTTTGCAAAATTACCACAACATTGGAGCTCGAATGTCTCTCAAGATACATTTTCTGCATTCACATATTGATTTTTTCCCACAAAACTTGAGCAACACGAGTGACGAGCAAGGAGAGCGGCTACATCAAGATATAGCGAAAATCGAAAGTCAATACCAAGGATTTTGGGACGAAGGCATGATGAGCGACCAATGTTGGACCCTAATACGTGAAACAGATCCCAAGCAGTATAAAAGACTCAGTTCAATCTCTGTTCATTTCTGATTTATACTTTTCAATTCAATAAATGGCCGTTAATGGTCAAAAATAGTAAAATAATGAATTTATTGAATATTTCGAAAACTAGAACCAATTTTAAAAAAACCGGCTGCCGATTTGGAATAAGCTCCCAAATTTACCTTATAAACAGCTTTTGGTTGCTCAGGTCCAAAACCGTGTATTCTTTAATGGCTAAAAATGGCTATTTTTGCTTCTTTAAAAAAACATCCCACGAGTATCACAAGTCACTGGATGTCTTGATCAGGCGCGATACTTTATAATGTGAAAAGATAGTTTTCAGCTGGTGTTGGTGATTTTTTTTTATCGAGACGAACCGTAAACAAATTCAAGGAAAACTCAAAAATCTCTACACAAAATTCAATTTTACATTAACCCAATTAAAAACTCCGCCTTAAATTTTAATAATAATTTTTTCCATAAGGCGATATTTATCCGACCTTTAATTTGTATTCTTCTCTAGTATCACTAATTAAATTTGCCAGACCATCTGGATAACATATAAAAGTTAAGTGTACCTAAAAGAAGAGCAAGTAAGAAAAAAAACCAACCAACCAACCAACGACATAGTTCGTGTCGTGTTTATTTTTCCCAAGGAAGAAGACAAAAAAAAATTAATTTCAATTGCATACAAAATGCTTTCTGTAAATTTTCACTTCTCACATTGGCAGGAACTGAAAAAATTTTCTAGGTCCGTTGTAGTATAGTCGTAGCGTTACCATTTTCTTGTCGAGATTTTTCATAGCCGCGCAACTATACGGCTCTACAAATATAGGGATAGAGAAGGAGCATAACTTGCCTACTATACATACTACCAGTAGGTACTACCTACAACTACTACGATGTTAAACAAATGTAGGAACGTGCCTTGCGGCTGGAACCGGAACGTAACTTGAACTTCCTGCATACTAATGGCAGTCGTCATCACTCTGCTGGTTGGTTTTTGGTAGCCATCAGTGACACTCTTGTATATCTGTGTAGTTTTTCATGCCTCAGATAGTTAGACGTCAGCTGTATTTCAAGAGCAAACAAAGCTGACAAAACAGAAGGACATGACATCCTGAAACTGAAAGTATGACAACGTGAATTTTGTAATTTTTTTTTTGTTTTGTTTTTATCCTTTACTGCGAAATAGTCCTCGGATATGCGCTTTTATGTTTATTCTGTGCTTCGTTAATTTTTCAGGCAAAGCAGTCTAATTAAATGCTTGCTTTTTTTTTACATTTTGTACATACATACATATATAAAGTAGTTAAAACAGAACACAACTGCAGTTTCCTATTATGAGTATATAGTATACTGCAAGAGGTCAACTGTGTATAATTCTGCTTGATATGCAGATTCTTTTAAAGTTTTAAGAACCATTCAAAAGGTAACAGATGTGTATTTATCCAGTAAAATCAGTCAGCAGAAAAACTAATAGGGCTATTCAAAAAATCTTGTATAGAGACGTACGCTGGCATCACGTACTGAAGTCGGTGGGTTTTACTAATAAATTTATAAGAAGCTTCCCTGAAGCACACACAAATTTCTTATTAGATGCCATCAGTGAGTTCATCAAATTAAATTTGATAGAAATTAAATATTTTAAAAGTGGAGTTCCGCAGGGCTCGATTCTAGCTCCTACAGTTCTTAATATTGCTAATTAGGTACTTCAATTGCAATTACAATGAAAAATTTAAAAGTACAATTTTATATTTGAATTACTTAAGAATGACACCGATAATTTTGTCTTGAGCATGAAGTCAATAATAGGAGCCTGTCAGAATTATGCTGTTCGGGCAACTATTCAACAATTTAAACGATTCGGCCTGTATTGGTGCCTGAGAGATTTATTATTCTCAACATTTTTTAAATTTCGAACAACATTTAATTTGATGAATTAATACAAAATGTATATCGAAACCATCATGGAGGAAGCTATACATTAATTTGAAGTGTTATATTCAAAAGCTAGGACATCGAATTTATTTAATTTTCTGGTGAAGTAAGTGCAAAAAAACAAAAAAAGGAAAACAAAAAAATTCCTATTTATTCTCCTCCTCCCTTCCTACTTGCGCTGTGATATAAATTCATTTCATGGAACGTGCTGAATGTTAAATTTTTTTTTGGTTGGGTTCGTTGATTTAAATTCCATTCAACGCGTCATTTAGTATGCCAGAGGAAAAGCGCATATCTACTCATCTTCAATAAATATAAATTATTTATCTTGTGGATAAATACAGACTTTTAGACATATACATGTGCGCTTCTTTCTTAGCTTTCTTGTTTTCATTTTTTTTTCTTTTGAATTTGCTTTTGTATTTTTTTTTTAATCTGATGATAGATCGTGGCCCCGTATTTGCAATGCCATTGCCAACTGACAGGTCATACATACATATAAGTATAAAAATATATTTTCTTTTTTGAAGAAGAAAAAAACCGGGAGGATAAATATTTTGTCGTTCGTTTACTAATGTGGCATATTCAGAGAGAGACAGAGAGATACAGAGAGGAAGAGAGAGAGAGAGAGCGAGAGAGGGAGGGAGAGAATATATTCATTAAAGTCATATGTCTGGAGCTTTGAGCATACAAAAAAAAAATGTCGACAAGCAAATCATAAAGGTCACAATCGCAATAATATTTAAATATGTCGTCATTAGGAGGCAACAACTTTTTCGTGAGTTGAATAGAATTTGCGTAATTTATCATTTTTGCATTGACAGTAAATTTCTCCGGTTTTTTTCCTTTCTGCCAGTCGAAATTAATTTATACTTCAACACAAGATAAGATCATAAAAAATACACTACTAAAGTGTAGCGCAATGTATGTAAAATAAAGTGTAAATGTATAATGTCACTTTAGAGTTGAATATACTCATGGTGAAATGTGTTTTCATTGTCAGTGATAAACATGCACGTGTGGCTGTTGATAGTCGTATGTTTTGGATACGTTAACGATTCCATATCAGCCGATTTTTTTGCACATTGTTCAAATCGAGCACTTTGAAATTTTATTATTAGTAAAAATCAGAATCAGGAGCTCTCTGGTTCAACGCTTTTTCAAGCAGTGTCCGAATATGTATAATCAAGCATATTTTTATGGCAGCACTCCGAAAGGTTTCGTGGATCTACAAATAATAAAATAACTGTGTACCTATAAAATTTTCATAGACAGAAGTTATTAAATCGTGAATGCTTAACAAATAGCGTCTTAATCACCAAAGGTGCACATAATATATTTTACAAGATCCTATTTCAGCTATTCTTATGGAAACTGAAAATTCTTGAGAATTTTGGAATCGAAAAATGCAACTCAACTTTTTCTTAATTTATTGACTGTCTTGCTGTAAGCAAAGTTTTATATGCATTCTTACCCGACTTATAAAGTTTTTATTAGAGTTTCTTTAATTTATTTTTCAAAATATTAAGTAAAAATGGAATTAAAATTTCATTTACAAAAAATTGCATATCCTTAGGAATTTATTGGCATCTTTCGAAGAATTTAGATAAAAAAATAAGGAAATTCGAAAGAGGGAGAAGTAAGGATGTGGTCAAAGAGTTCCATATGCAACAAAATGCTAAATGCTAGCCTATTGATTACGAGAGACAGAGTATTAAACATTTTGTATCACCCTGTAATACATCTAACCATACTATCACTGATACGTTCTCTGATTAGATTTTCCAAAATTAATTATATTATTACACAACACCCTGTATAAGACTAGAAGATGATGGGAAAAGTTAAAATCAGAATTATATAGGTATGATTTGGATAAAGAGCTCACTTATTGCATAACATTTTATTGGAGAAAAATTTCATTCGTAATTGAACAGACGCGGAATAAGAAAGAATTAAGAAGTCAATGGCCGTGAAAAGTATAAAACAATTGAAATATATTCGACTGTCGGTGGGTTGAGCGTAAATAGAACAATCGTTTTTTTTCTTGGGAATTTTTCCGAGTATTTTTCATCGAAGTTTCTTTAACTCTTTGATTATCTTATTAAATCGCACACACTTGTGACTTACTTGCAATGCTTAGGAGTTCTATTGGATGGCAACGATATATGCCTATAGAAATGTTGCGTAGTGATGCATAATGACTGATATAGAACACGTAATCCCATATCGAAGTCGAAAATGATAGTTATTTTTCTTGTTGTAACGTATCGCATCAGATTATTTCGAATTTCATATTTGTAATTTTTGTTAGTGCTGTAAATTTTCTTACGATTTTATATCGAATCATATCATTAGTTTATAGCGAAATTAGACTTTATGAATTTAAAAACATATTTAAAATCAAAAAATAAAATCTCCCACTCACCTGTCCAAAATTTGTAAATCCATATTTATCAGCTATTCTAT
Source organism: Dioctria linearis (assembly GCA_963930735.1). Lineage (NCBI taxonomy): Eukaryota > Metazoa > Arthropoda > Insecta > Diptera > Asilidae > Dioctria > Dioctria linearis. Next base: position 242,777,742 of record OZ005742.1, read on the forward strand.
TAGCAGCATCCTTTCCAGCGGGAATATATACAGCGAATTCATTTAAATACACAGCTGAAGGCCTTACCGATTTTCTAAAATCAAAATTTTCAAAGTAATTTTCACTAAAACTATTATTTACACTTTCATTCTTTAAATTAGAACCGAAAACGTCACTAAAATCACTGAAGACATCATTAGCACTATCGAAAATTGGAACAACATTTATGCCCAGTACTGTAATCGTTTCGTTGTATTTCGACAATGACGGATTCCCATAACGTGAGATTTTCTCCTCCACTTCAGTAGCAGCCGTTCGACTGTTGTTATTAGTACGGCCAATACTAGTAGTATCACCACTGCTACTTCTGTTATTACTATTAGTACTACTACTACTACCACTACTATTACTATTATTATTATTATTTATATTAATTTTATTATAATTATTATTATTCAGCTGCTGATGGTCTCTCTCAAGACTTAGGCAATTAACACTACTTAAATGATAGCCACATAAAAATATTATAAAAAAATACATGAGGACATTCTGCGCATACGCATTACTCTTAGTCCGAAAACATTTGAAATTCTCTGTTGTTTGTTGACACGTTAAAATCGTATTGGTTTTAGTTTGACGCGTGTTCGAAGCTTGTCGCTGCTGATAATAGCACCCTCCTGTTCCTGCATCAGTTGATCTTGTTGGCATCGATAATGATTTTCTTGTTCCACGTTGGTAGTCATTATTTTGCCGAAGGCGGGAATCCATTAAATGCATTATAAAAAACGTTTTTTACAAGTTCTTCTATAAGCGTTATAAGCAGTTTGTTCGATTGACATGAAAAACACCAGTCGCTTGTAATATTATCGTATTTGTCTTCTTAAGCTTAAGGATGATGCGTTTAAAATTGTTTCTACTTTTAAATTTCTTAATCATGCGCATGAGTTAATTTTTTTTTTTTTGGTTTTTGAATTTGATTTAAATTTACGAGTTGTTTTTGTTTCGCGCGCGTATAATAACTTTTCTAAGAAATATATTTTTTGTTGTTGTTTTGTTTGTAAAAAAATTTTTCTCCTCTTATTTTGATCAAGCGGTACTTTGTTTTTGTTATTATTTAGAATATTATGTTTTTTTTTTAATTTGTTCTAATTATTTTAATTATTTATCACAAAAATTTAACTACTACGATGGGAACATTTAGGCGACGCTGCTGTCATTTGTCTGAAAAGATAAGAAAAAGAATTTTGTTAATATTTCGTTTAAGGAATGGTCGGTGTAATTTTACGGATCTGAAATATGTTTAAAGTAAAAGAGAAAATCTAGGACTAAGATCACAAAAAAAATCAAGAGTAAGTTCAAGGCAAGAGATTCTCTTCCAAGCAGACATTCGGGATGTTTAGTACTTTTGACAACGCTTCATTATTGTAAAAAAGTGATCAAAAAAGAATTTTTTTAGGAGTAGGTTGATAATGGTCAGCCAGTGCTGGGCGTAATCTGATTCCAGTGTAATTTAATTAATAATTCCATTACAGTTTAGCCAAATTATCAACTAATCTAATTAAATTGTATTTGATTACATTTCAATCAGATTATTTATGAGAGAATATGTAATCTATCAAATCTGTAATCTAAGTACAATATAATTCGATTATTTTGTAATCTAATTACATTGTAACAGATTACTTTGTAGATTACTTAAAAGTTATTATTAATGAAATGAAATGAATTGAAAGAAAATAGTATTCATCTTGTACGAAATTAGTTTTAGGGAGTTTTATGAAGAATTAGAATACAAATATCTTAAATGTAATCACATTAATTAGATAAACATGTAGTGGAATTAACATGTAATCGATTAATGTGTAATGAAATAAACTTGTAATCACACTACACGTTAATCGATTACATTATGTTATTACGTAAATGGATTACATTAGTAATCTATTAAAAAGTAATCTGATTACAGATTACATGGTTAATTGTAATTGTTAATCGTTAATCAGTTAAATTTTGCCCAACACTGTAGTCAGAACGCCCCATAAATGTTTCTACTTTGTATTTGTATTCGACTGCATAGACTCTCATTGCTATTTTGATGATAACAATAACCGGAAATTGCTGCATACCGAAATCTCTGTTAACCATTCATCACACAACTTTTAACCGCCCGATATTTTTGAACCGATTGAGATGAGCCCCTATTGTCTCGTGCATTCTAAAATACTAATATGGATGCTAATCCCAGTACTGCCATAAAAGCTTAATATACCACCTTTTAGCGATATGTAAAACATTTTCTGTATATTTGCTACTTTATATAAAATTCGTAGCAATAGTTTTTGTGTTTATTTATTCATGATAACTTTAACCTATATTTCATGCACTCTTAAGGTCCCACCCCTATATCGTAACACATATCCAAATCCTTCATATTCTGTTACATTCCAGTACGAAATAACAGAAGCGCTGAAAGACTAATGCAACAGCCCTTCTTTGGTAGATTGCAGCGCTTCCCCACCGTATGCTTGTTCATATCTTTTTAACGTGAGCATGTCCGCAGAAGGAAGCGCTCACTTGTAGATTCTTGAGAAGCGCATTTGGAACCCTTGTAGGGTGGCACTCTTGAAGCGCTTGCATGATAAAATTCTTGGAGCGCTTGTAGAATAGCCGTAGCACTCTTGGAGCGCTTTTGGGGAATACAGAGGGAATCAGGATAAAGGCTTTATGAATATATTCAGTTTTATTCTGAATTAAATTTCAATTAACCGCACACTTCAACTGACTACTACAGAATGAAAATTCTGCTGTGCTTTCAGATGCATATGAGTCATCTTTTCACAACAAAAAACAAATAAGCCTAAACTCAGGGAAGAGATCTGCTTCCGCAAAGATTCCTTTGGCTATGGTAACAGAGCTCTTCGGAAAAGATTGAAACCTCTGCTGTGCTTTCAGATGCATATGAGTCATCTTTTCACAACAAAAAACAAATAAGCCTAAACTCAGAGAAGAGATATGCTTCCGCAAAGATTCCTTTGGCTATGGTAACAGAGCTCTTCGGAAAAGATTGAAACCTCTGCTGTGCTTTCAGATGCATATGAGTCATCTTTTCACAACAAAAAACAAATAAGCCTAAACTCAGAGAAGAGATATGCTTCCGCAAAGATTTCTTTAGCTATGGTAGATACTATGGTGAGAAAGCACTTCGGAAAAAAATATTTTCTTGCTATGGTGTGGAAGCGCTTCCCTTTACAAGCGCTTAACATATTTCCCGCTGGGATTCTACGCCACCGCCACCACCACTACTCGCAGCTCTCACCAAATCAATTAATATTGATTTGAATTTTCATCTAAATAATTTTAGGCTAGTACCATTATACATTAACTAATGTGTACCGGCTACTGGGACTCTATAGAAGAGACAAAGGAATCTTCCATCCCAATTTTAATAAAGTTCCCTTGTTACTCTCTAATATCTGGACAAGTACCGATAATCATGCTGTCCCAGAATATTCCCGAAAACAGGAAATTTATCATATTTAGAATAGAAACATTAACAAGCAACTTTATACCACAAGCTCCCGCAACAAAGCTCAAGAAAACAACCAGATACCAACTATAGCGTTCACGGGGGACGGAAAGGTCTCCTCTCGCGGAAATTAATTAATTGAATAACGAACTTCACATGACTCCGCTGTCTTTTGAACACAAAATTATCCGAATTCCTCTTGTTTTCTTGTGTAGGCGGCAGATATCTCAATTTAGAACTTCATCTTAAACCGTAAATGATTAGGCTGGAAAAGGAATCCGTATCCTTTTTCTCCTCCTCCTGATATTCTCCATATCCCTATCGCCACCTGTAAGTATTTCCGGTCTATACCAACGCCAACCAACTAACTAAAAAGGCTGCTGAAAGTGTTCGACATCTATTTTCAAATTACCCTGAAATTCCTCTATTGTTATCAGGACGTTGTTGGGTATGTGGTGTTGCCAACAATTACACAACTGTAGCAGTCTTTCATCGAAGAAGAACAACTATTTCAGTGGTGATGATAGAATCTGTATCTCTGCACCTGTATCTATCTCTATACATACAACAGCATATCTATAAAGAGAGTTGAATGCTGAATGCTCTCCAATGTTTGCCTCGTTAGAATCCAAAATATTCTGTTTAGCATATCTCTTTGCTTGCTGGTTTGAGAGAAGGTGGTTGGTTCATTGTTTGCCAAATATCATTCCCAACAGAAAGGTTGGAAGAAGTGGAGAGGGGATGTGTATATAGGACACGGGGATATAGTGAGTGCCTAGTGTGTTTGGAAGAAAAGCTCACAAAGAAAATCATCACTTTCTACACGGCCCCATAATCCTATTTTCATTCTCACCATTGTTTTATGAAGAAAGGCTCTCCTTCTTCTCCCTTTATTATCCCCGGCCGCCCGGCTAGAAAGTAGATGCAAGGACATATGCGAGAGCAATTCAAGTGTGTTCATGACGATGATATTATGTTGGGGGGTTTGGGAGGAAGAGCGTAAGGAAAAAGGATCTTGTCCATTTGGGAAAACATAATTTTCCTTTCGACTGCTTGTCAGGTTTTGTGTGTGTTCCTCTGTGTGTGTGTGCTGTTATTGTTTTTGTTTTTCCTTATTGTTGTTGTTGTTGTCGTTTTCTTAATTCTCTCCTCCCTCCCCCCAAAAGTCCTCATCACATCCGTTACCGGCTTGATGATGATAGCCCTAGATAAATCCTGAATATGATGCATATGCATGCACCGCATCAATTCCAGCACTGAAAATCTCTTCTCTCTCTCAATGGAAAGTTTTATTCATAGTCGCGCTCAGGATACGTTTAATTATGCACCAGGATGGAAAACTCGAGTTACTGATGGCTTGTGTGCAAATGGAATATATGCGAATGCCTTTCCTTTTGTTTATCTGTGATAATATTTATGTCATTGACAGTTGTCAGGTAACAAAAGACTACATCTACACGAATACGGGAAGGTGTATCCTTGTACATGCATACATACATACATACATAAATCGTGAATGGCACGTAGATGCTATGCAATTTATGCTGTGACTTGATGACAAGACAAAAAAGTGTTTTCACATTCAGCAAAGAATTCTGCAGATTAGGTAAATTGATATTTTTTGTGATATTTCAGGATCTAGAATTGACTATACTTACTTAATTTGTTTACGGTGGTATATATGCATAGCTAAGACGATTTACAATGTTCCTGGAAAATTAATGCTGCACTGATTAAAGAAATCTGGAAGATAAGATCTGTAGGAAAAAGGGCTACTAAAATGTAGCACCCCGTTTCATCAAATAAATTTAGACGGCTGTTGCTAATAGTGTGAGCAAGAGGCACATATCATATTTCAACAAGGACAAATGAAAAGGCATCATCGAATACTCCAACTGAGATCCAAATGAAATTTTGATCACCTGCTTAATAGGGCCCGGTTTGTTATCTATCGTACCTTTTTCTACTCCCAACTATATCTAGAAGACAATCTCTTAGATTGATCTTCTTCAGCACTTGAAGCGGCTATTGAATTGTGATGAAATACTGAAGCAAAAAAAAAAATCGGCCCTAAAATTGAACCTCGTGGGATACCATTTTTATCAAATATTCATTAAGAAAACTTTTTTAGTCTATTAAATACTACTCGCGACCCTGTTCCAAATGAAAACCTACCAAGGTCCATAAAATAACTTTTCTCTTTTATTCATAATCTTTTAGTGGAGTTTAAATCATTAATTTTCTTTATGAAACATTAAAATTTTTTTAAAAATTCTCAGTATTGCGGTTTTTCTTTTCTTTACCTTGATTTTCTCCCCAGTTAAATTCTAAACACGGACACGCTTACTATACATATCATAATGAGAGTTGCTTGGAATTGAAATTAATTCCAGTCGAAATGACATCTTAATATGTAAATTGCCAACCAAAAGGTATTCCATTAAAATCATATAACAGAGAAATCCGCAGAATAATATCCTTAACGGGTCACAAGACTTTTGCCTTTTGTAAATGGTGTTTACTTGAAACCAGTGAAAACTTTGAATAAAGAAATCGCCTTCAGGTATGCAATGAACTCCTTAATTCCTTCATAAAATTACTTCCTGAACCTATTTGTTACCGACTCGTGTATGCTTAAATGCAAATGAATTGGCTTTAAGGTTTTCATTACACACAAAGCAACCTGTATGCAAATGAAGCATGCCGACTCAATTCAGTTCAGGGTGTCCATATTCATATATTGTAGGAAGGAGACGGGCTAGCAAATCGGTCGAGCCGGGCAGCGTGAACTGGATTATTATTTTATGTAATTTTTGTTACCTTTCAACGCTTACCTGATATTTATGAACATCATGCATTTTACAATATTGTTAAAAGAGCGTGCATTTTTGCCATCAGAATTAGGGGGATTAAGTGGAATATAAACGATATCAGCGATGATATCGTTGCATGTCTGCTACAAGAGCGAGTAACATATTACAACCACGACTGTCTCTTCCTCTAAAGTGCATAGGAAGTGATAATCCATACAGCCGTAAAGGATACGCATCTTCTGGATTCATCTCAAGTTTATTTTATTTATTATGCAACATCAAACAGGGTGGGTGGGTTACCATTGAGTTGAGGTAATGTCTTAGAGAATAATGTATGTACATGAAAATTTTGCGGCTGCATATGTAGAAACAGCGACGACGACGACTACAATGGTAAAATTTTCGTAATATGCCTGAAGCGCCGGGACTCCTGTCGTAATCAGCATAATTGTAGTGAAATGCACTTGTATGTAAACGAATGCCTCGAGCTGGGTGCCCGTAACAGGATTGGTGCGCTCGATCTGCTCGTGTAGAAAAACCCATTTCATAAAAACTATATAAGTACCTACATATATAGTTTCTTCAAGAAAGGAGGAATTGTACCTTTTGTGTGTCCCAGTTCCATGCTTAAGTTTTCCTTCTTATTTTCTTCACTGTTTTCAACAATTTTCCGCTATATATCTACATATTTTTTGTTTTTTTTTTTTTGCTAAATTTCTGTCATGTGCTAACAATTTTTCTTCACAGGTACTCAAGTGGTACTTAAGGATAAAGTTTTTTTTTTTTTTTGGTAAGATGTCTGCATATACATAAAAGTTTCTCATGAGAAAATTGTTGCAGTCGAATGGAATAATCGACTTTGGGATTGCATTGTTGCACCATCATCAACCAACTCCTCTACCTCTTCGTTCATGATGTGAATACTCTTGAGGAGCATAGAAAGTGTTACACGTAGTATACAAGGCAAGTTTTCTATTCTCTATATAAAAGTTTGATGACAGGATGAAATTCTTTAGATCCGCCTTGAAATTTTCCGAAAATGATAATGTTTTTTTGCATGAGGAGTGTGTTTTAGAAACTTGTTAACTTTTCAGAAAATTGGAGCATACGTATACTATATTGAGGCTGATAGGAATTTAGGTGCTTTTAGAAATTGTACAACTTAATTGAGGTCTATAAGTACATATATTTGGATACATATAGTACAGGTATGTAGGAATCTGCCATGGAAAACATTTCTTTAGTTTTTAATTGACGTCTTAAAAATGAACTACTTAAGATAGAATGGCTTTCCTTCCTGACAATTTTGGAGAATAATTTATTTATGTGTACAGAAATATCATCAGAGTATAGAATATGAAAAATGAACATGTATAATTGTTACCAGTAATATTAACTAAAAACAAGTAAAAAAGTTAGAATTGGTCTAAGACCAATTCTTATGATACCCTAGATGAATGCCCATATAAAATTTCGTATGGTCACCGATCTATGCAAGTTTGATTTTTGATGTGGTTTTTCGCATATATTTCTAAACGGTTTGTCGGACATACAAAATGATTATAACCAATTTTATAGGATTTCGTATTCTGAAGAAGGTTTTAGTACACTAAAAATGACTAGAACTGGTCGTTTTCATAGTATCCGTAAAAACAACTAAATTTTTATATGGCAACACCAAAAAAGGGTTGCCCGATTTAGTCCATTTTAGAAATTATATTTAACATTTTTATGAAAACACGGTGAACACAATTTCAGCTCTCTGAGTTGATGCATTCTCAGGCAGTATTCTAATATGTACTGAAAAACGAAATTTTTGTATGGCAGCCCTACGAAGGAGTTATCCGATTTGTCCCATTTTCGAACTTAATTTTTCTTCTTTTTTAAAGGCCCATATGCAAAATTTCAGCTCTCTAAGTACACGCGCTCTCGAGTTATCGTACGGATGGACGGACGAACGGACATGCAAAAATCAAAATAACTTTTAATATTATGAATGAGTGTCTAATCCATTTTGCTCTACCATCATTATTTCGGGGTGTTAGAAATGGAATGACAAACTTAGTACGTATACACTTTAGAATTCATCTAGGGTATAAAAACAAACGGTAAGTCGAAAATAAGATCAACAATATAAGAAGATACGAAACTACTCACCAAGAAGGTGATAAGATAGATAAGTACAATATTAATAAGTAAATAAAGATTTGACTTGATATTTGGAATAATTTGCTGCTGTCTGAATGCTGCATTCGCATGCATTCGACTTCCGAGAGTCTACAGTATGCAATGCAGTGAAACTTGGCTGAATTAAATTTGAAAATGCTTTGCAATGACCATCTAACTATATTTCTCACTGTTAATATGGGTCACACTGATTTCTATAAGTCTAATATGCAAAAATCGTCATTTCTTTCCACTACACAAAATTCATTTAAACCCTTTAAAAAAAAAAAAAAACAACAACAATGGACCTAGAATTGAATGCTGAGGGACTTCATAGAAGGATCTTTTGATTGTGCATATCTTTCGATTGCACATTTTCATAATCAGTATGTACAAGATGACGGTATATGTATATTCGTAAATATATTAAATATGTTGTCTAGGCAGACACAGTGTTGAGTTTCATCTAGATTAATCGAATCAAACCGCAACAAGTGAAAATCAAAAGCATTTCCTTTACAAAATAGACGTTATATGCATTTCACACCACAGAGTCGTGCAAAGCTTAACATAAAAAATTCACAAAAATAAAATTCACCATGAAATTCGGGATTTAAGAAATGGTTTTGAACATATTTTCGTCGTCATGTCGTTTTCGTCGTCAGTGTGCACAGTGTAAGTTGACTTACTGCATTTCAATTTTTATTCGCCATCATTTCAATAGCAACAACACCAACAACAACAACAACAACGTTGGGAAAATAAACAGATTTACAAAGTCATGAGAGTTGAGAGATTTCTAAATTCCATTTTTACGAATCGCTCTATTCCTGAATGCTCAAGCATTTTTATTGGAATCACTTGGACTTTTCCTCCTGTTTTCCTATCTTAAAAAAAGGGGGGGGGGGGAGGAGATTGTGTTATAAGGTTTGAATTTTTCCTGTTTTTATATTCATGCTACTACGGAACGGTAGTAGGTAGGTAAAAGCAGTATACCAAAAAAAGTCTTATACATGTGCAACGATATGCGCCGGTGTTTTTAATAAAAAATTTTAGGAAATTAAATTTATTTTGTGTTTTTTTTTAACTCTACGTTTCTTCGTCAAATCTTTTTCCCATATGATTTCCATTTATGCAAGCTGTCTAGCTGCGTTCACCGCCTGTGTTTCGCCTATTAAAAATGCTACAGAGAAAAGGGTGGAAAATCCAAAGCCAAGGATGAATGGTCTAGAGCTACTCCATGAAAGCATTTAAAGGACTTGCAGAAGTTACTTACTCAAAATAATTTGGCTGTTAAAAACTGATGGCTATACTGAAGTATACTCAAGTGGCTGTGTGTGTGTGTGTGTGTGTATGTTTGCCTAAAGTCAACCACGGATTACGCAATAAATAATATGAGACTATGGTATGCGATAATCAATTAATATTTCCTAACAGTAAAATTATTTAAAAATTAATTAATACAGAATTACACTTGCATTTCATTACACATTGACCGCAATGGCTTGAAATAATATCAGCAACGTGAAAAATTTCAAATTTCATTTATATTCATTTTGTGGCAATTATGACATTCGATAGCGTGCGACCAATCATAATTTTATTTTACAATTAAATTAAATGCGGTAGAGAAGTAATTAAAAATGCCTGGATTTATTGGAAATATTTAAGTGTTTTGATTATTATTATTTTTGATTCAATGGTGAAAGAGTGATGGAAATTTATTGATACAAATTTTTTCGATGATATTCAATCCTGGAAAGTATACATTAATTTTTGTCCTTGCTTTGCCAGATAAAAAGTTTCTGGGACAGAGATTTCTATACGTAAATTGTTATAGACTTTTTCCTGGTCTCGAAGAAATAATTTCTGATTTCGTCGACTTAATAGGGGGGGTAGAGAAAAAAAAAATTTTTTTTCGTGCATCTCCTACACGACGTGTTCTCACCTTCACTCGCTACATATTCGGCGATATTCGCGAGTCGTGTGAGATAGGCTTTATACATGAGCGCATATATACAAGGTTCATTAAAAAAGTGCCGGAACTAATTTTGTATAAAATCTGTAATCATCGTTGTCTATTATTCAACGACGGAACTATGTATTAGTATCATTCTTTAACGCATACGAGATTTTAGCGTTCTAACCTCATTTAATGCCAACCTGTGCTCGTTCGAATAAACGGTTTTTTATTGCTGTGTCACAATTTATGCGATGGAGTTACATACGTGCGGCTATCGAATTTTGTTTTAAATTAGGAAAAAGTGGTTTCGAAACTGACGAAATGTTGAAAACTGCGTATTGCGATGACTGTTTAAGCTGAAGTAAGGTTTTCGAATGGTATGGGCGGTTTAAAAACAGTCGAGAGTCGCTAGACGACGATCCTCGAAAAGGACGTCCCTCCACCTCGACTACCGACGAGAATGTCGAACGAGTACACGCCGTACCTACTGTCTTCTAATCCACGAGTTTCGGTAGAAGAGTTGTCAAGAGTTGTCAGCATTCTATAAAGATGTCCTGGATCGACTTTTGAAGCGGATTCGACGCATGAGACCGGAATTTTACTGTACTGGTGATTGGTTTCGTCTGCATGACAATGCGCCGGACCAATTTCTCGATCCTCCTTTCACAATTTTTAACAAGCAAGTTAGTCACCGTAATCCACCACGCACCTTACTCACCAGATCTCGCTTCAGCGGACTTTTTCCTGTTTCCCAAGCTGAAAATCGCGATGAAGGGAGAACGTTTTGAAGATGTTGAGGCGATTAAAAGAATGTAACCAAGGTACTAAAAGCCATTCCAAAAGAAGAGTTCTCCATGTCGTTCTAGCGGCTATATGAGTGTTGTAAAATTTGTATGGATGCGGAGCTTTATTTACCAGGCATTCATTTAGGCGACCACCCAAATTTCTACTATATGTTTATATATATCGCCCGGTCGCGCCGATTCAACAATTTCAGGCTTAACCGACTCAAAACAGCAAATTTATATGATTTTTCTACAATTATGTAGGCATAAGTACCTACCTGAAATCCTTGGAAACAATAAATATTGAAACGAATTAAAACAAAAGAAAAAATTTATTTCTATCCATTCTATATCTATATAATACATAAACAATAGAAATTTATTAGTAATACAAAGATACAATAGCAGTTGACTTACATTCACTCCAACTGTATAATCCGTAAGTTTTCGTAAATCCTATCTCTCCATCAAGATGGTATTGAATGAGATTCAGGGAATATAGTTCATCCTTTGTATATGCAAAGCCATAAATGAACCCGTCAAGTTCACAAAAATTTAAAAAACGATCAAAATTTTTACAACATATTGCTTCGGTAAATTTGTTTGATCGAGTGTCAAAAATATATCTCATGTCCTTAGTAAAACAATAGATGCAAGGACCAATCGAAACACAATATAAATATTGGTGAATAGGATAATCACTACAAACAACATTCCATTTCTGTGTTCGAGGATCTAATATTTCGACGTTCTCAGTGTAGCCTCCAATGGCATATAGTGCTCCATTTACTTCAGTTAATCCAAAGCTGCAATTATTTGCAAGCATTTCTGGACCATAATTCCATTCTCCTTTGCCAAAATCAAAAATTTCCACTGTATTGCTATGAAATCCACCGCATGCATAGATTTTGTTGTCAAAATATAAACATCCTTGAAAATGTCTCTCTGTTCGCATAGATGGAAACTTTTTCCACTCCTGTGTACTTGGCTCGAACAACTCACAAGAATTAGTACTAGAAGAGCCCTCTACTTGTCCTCCACATATAAACAATTTATTGTCGAATGTTGTATAACCAAAAGCATGTCGAGCTTTGACTTCCTTTTCTATAGTACTCTCTTCTCCAAGGCCGATAAACATCTTATTTGTTGCCAATCCGAGTAACCTACGTTGGGTGGGTCGATAAAACATATAACGGCGGGCTACTTCATCTTTAAGCTTTTGCTTAGTTAATTGAGCAACTTTCTTCAACAATTCTGCGTTGCTTAATACATCTTCATTCTCAAACATTCTTGAACGAACAAATTCCTTTTCCAATTTAGTGAAATCCAGTAAATCGACAACTTCCGAAAATATTTGCGAGAAGTTTTTGGTTTCAAAAATTTTACCTTCAGCCCATTTCCAGACATGTTCGAAGATCTTTTTTTCGTCGCATTGTAAATGCAATCTGTTATCAGCAAGTAAAGATCGCATCTCCTCGATAGTCAAGCCGCCCATTAATGAGTTCTCGAAAAGATGATCAGCTTTGCGAACAATATATGATAAGCAGTTGTCCTCCAAACTATAGATTAGATTGTTTCCAGCAAGTCGCCAATATTTCACGCAGGTGCCATCGTTGATAGCTTTGCTTAGAGCTAGTACACAGATTTCAACTAATTGCTCAAGCTGAAAAATCGCTGCATATTTGATAATTTTTTCGATATTTTCGATTTCTTCATCGAATTCGCTGGTGTAGATGAAGGTGATTATTTTTTCTAATACATCTCCAGTTATATCTGGCAGTAAAATGCACTCTTGGAACTTCTCTTTCATTGGAAGTGTTAGTAAATCTTTGAAGTAGTTACTTCCCGAGGATACAACCAATTTGTGCACTTTGATTTCGAACCCATCTTCACTTTGTAGAGTCAAATCACTAAACTCATTTTCTTTGCACAATTCATTCAGTTGCCTGAACTTAACCAAGTTGAAGATCTCTAATAAAGGTTTTTTCGATGCTCCTGCTGTTTCCATTGTAAATGAAAAATCTGTTTAAAAAAATTAGTAAAAATTTAGGTACTTCGTGAGTAGATTTTATTTTGGGTCTCTTCTTACCTTTCTTTTATTGCGAACAATTATCGATTCCTCAAAGTTTCTCGAAAATTAATACTCGCGTTAGTTTTTACTCAATTTTAGTTTTGTAAAAAAAAAAAAACGAAACACGCTTTCTAAACAGATTATGTAAAATGCACGAACGTCTACACCTCTCAACGATGCAAATTCAATAGACTTCAGAGACAAGAAACTCACAAGATACTCACTGAAAATCAAAGATAACCTAATCAGAAGATAGGACACAGCCGAACTAAATTGGAGATTTTTGGTGTTTTTTAGAATGAAACAAGTAATTTTGCATAAATGGGGGAAAAGAACTTGTCTATACACTATTCTAGTGCTTCTGAGACAACGAGCTAAAAACAAAAATCGAGAGAACGTAGGATTACCCGAACGACAAAATCTTATTAAATCTCTCAAAATCCTATCAAACTATTCATAATAATGTACCTCGGGTCACACTATCTCCCATTTTTAAAAAAAAGATAAATTTCGCTTTGGCCAAGATGCTGAAAGGAGATATGTAAAGTTCCTCTCATATGAAATTCTTATTTTTCCCGAAAATATCAAAGAATCCAGCATGAGTTCTCCCACTTAATCTCTTCATAGCAAAACGAATGTAAACAGAAAAACGTGCTGTTCAAATATCACATTAGAATTCCTGCGAAAAACATTGGAACAATTGTCTTAATTTTCAGAAAAATCTGTTTTCACAAAAGCGCGGGAACATTTTATGAGCGTAAAATCGGAAAACTCCGCCCATTCTCTCTTATTTACGAAAATAAATCATTTGCCATTCCATTTCGTTGCATGTAATCATCGCATTCACATTTTTTGTCTTATTCGTAAAATGTTCAAAGAGGGTTTGATTTCCTTTTTATTTTTTCTCTTTTTTCCTTCCTTTTCTCGCCGTGTATATTTAAATGGAAACAATCGGAACACTCTTCTGTGTCCTTTCTATTAGTTATTTATTCTTTGCTTCAGAGACAAGAAACACACTGAAAATCAGAGATAACCTAATCAGAAGACAGGAACCAGCCGAACTAAATTGGAAATTTTTTGATGTTTTTATTGCTGTAATCCTTCCTATGATATTTGAACAGCACGTGTTTCTGTTTACTATATGTTTTGCTGGGAAGAGATTAAGTGGGAGAACTCATGCTGGATTCTGATATTTTCGGGAAAAATGAGAATTTTATTTGAGAGGAACTTTACATCTCCTTTCAGCATGTGGGCCAAAGCGAAATTTATCTTTTTCTTTAAAATGGGAGATAGTGTGACCTGATGTATAAACATTATGAATAGCTTGAAAGGATTTTTTTTGAGGGATTCAATAAGATTTTGTCGTTCGGGTAATCCTACGTTCTCTCGATTTTTATTTTTAGCTCGTTGTCTCAGTTGCACTAGAATAGTGTATAGCAGCGTTGCCATATTGACAGTTATTCCTGTAAATGACAGTTTTCCAATTTTCCCCAGTTATCCGCCAAATTTGACAGTTTTTTTTACAGTTTTTGTAGACAAAAAGTATTTTTTTATAATTGCTTAATAATTTTACAAAAACAAACCTATTGTATAACTTTTAAAGGTCAGATATTCTGCTTCAATTCCGCTCTTTTCAAAATTAGTTCAAACGGCAATCGTGGAATGTCATTTTTTTCTGACTCCCATAGAGTGTCATCTGTCATCTCATCTATAAACTGTTAATATCGTCTTCCATTGGTTGGGTGGCGTGTTCAAGTTGATTTGTTTGAAGAAACCAAAATAGAAAAGTTTTGGGAAGCAATTTTTAATTTAAAGCGCATCGATGGATCCATGTGTTTTCCTTTGTTGAAAAAACTAGTGTCAGCAGTTTTGTCAATCCCTGTAGCCACAGCAAATGTAGAGAGAATTCTCTCGCAAATCAACAATAATAAAACGAAAATTCGGAACAGGCTAGAGGTCCCCACATTGTGTGGAATTTTAAGGACGAAAGATTATTTAAAAAAGCAAAATTCAGATTGCACAAATTTTAAAAATTCTAACGAAATTTAAAAAAATTCGACAAGATTTATGCAAAATAATTAATAATTATATTCTATTATGTATTCAAGTTTTAGTTAGCAAACAGGCTTTTTGTGGCAATAGAAATGAACCTATTATTTTAATAATTTTTGTGATTTTTGTAATATCTATTATGGTCGGCGACGTATATAATAAAAATGATACTTAAACTAAGAAGAAGCTATCTTTTTTTCAATGACGGTTTTTTTTCTGTTTGTTACAGTTTTCTTTAAAAAAAATATGGCAACGCTGGTGTATAGCCAAGTTCTTTTTCCCCATTCATGAAAATGACGAAAGTATATGAAATTACTTGTTTCATTCTAAAAAACACGAAAAATTTCCTATTTTGTTCGCCTCTGTCTCTACTTTGGTTTAAAGTGTCATTTCTCGAAAACATACGACTTTGGACGTATTACTGTTGTCGTATTAAGCAAGCACAAATATCGATGTAAATGATAATTAAGTGACAATTTCACTCACTTGGTTTTTGTATGTAAGTAACAGATGTTAGATGTGTGTAAGGAAAAGGAAAATGCAAATGGAAAAAGATAAATTTTATGATTGCTTTTTGAGTTGTTAATTAAAACATAAAAATCAATAGTTTTTTATAAATTAAATTAAGCTTTTTTTTATTTTTTGTGTGTAAAAATTACAACAAAAAACAATTGGTAGTCATGATATATTTTATGGTGAAGCATCCTTTTATAGCTAAAGCGCTGAAATACATGGCGTTTATGATTTTTTCTTTTCTTTTAAACACTTTCAAAAATAACAACAATACCAGGAAATAAGACAAACTTCACTTTTGTCTAAAAATGTAATTCACATCCTGACGCTGGCTGCCTGTCATGTTAAGTGACAACGATAATAAGGCCTCGAAGAAAAATGTCATGTCACACCGTTCGACAACGACAATACGAAAAGTGAAGTGGAGTGAGAGTGACTGCGGAGCTTGTCACATCGGTGAGTCGACAATTATACTAAAGTGACAAACACAAAATTCCGACGTTTCGATCCGATTCGATCCAAACGGACGCATGAGCACAATTGTTCCGTTCGCTTTCAAACACTTGATTTTTGACACTTAGCCAGATTTTGTCTTTCCACTTTACATCCATCCATGAAAATATTCTTTTTTTGTCATATAATTCATGTCTTTCTTTTATTTCCTCAACGAAAGCCTTTTCATGCATCTTTGAGTATAAACAAATCTTTACAGATTATTTTTCTAGGTTATGTCATCCGTAAAAGTTGAAATTTGCTCAACTTATCCGTTTCGATTCGATCCATTTCGGTGTAATGTGTCCAGTTGCACGTATGTCTCATATAAGCAAATTTGACATTTGGACGAAACGGATCGAAATGGTGGAATTGTGTTTGGCCCTTAATACTAATGTTTTCAATTTTTCGTAAGTAAACCTCAACCACAGTATATTCATACAGTAGCCCAGCTCTGTCAAAACTGTCAAGCGAGTAGGATGCTTCTATAAAGAGACTATCCTTTCTTTTTCAACAGTTTTAACTAACACAATAGTCAATTTCTAATACAAAGGTTCCTATGTAAATCTAAAAGTGGAAGAAACAGAACTTACAGCATGACAATTAAAACTATTTCTGCAAGAAAAAAAAAAATCTAAAAACAATTTGTTCCACTTCCCATGCTATTCGGCTTGGTAGAACTATCAAACTGTCACAAACATTATTACAGCCATTTTGCCTGTTACACTGTCCATGGAACGAACACCACTTTGCAATCAAACAGCTGTTTGGTAATGGAACAATACATTTGCAGACTGGTGCTGAGATGTGTACTTACATAAAACTAATACTTCTCCCAACCATTGTGCAACTACATAGCTACTGTTCGTTCATTTACTTCCGTATCATAATAGTTCCCTCTTATGGGAGAAAACTTTAGGTTTTTTTCTGTAATTAAAATTCTAAAATTTACTTTTCAGTAGTTTGTTCTAAACTGGGCTACTGTATAAATATACTGTGCCTCAGGCTCGTTGAAATACGAAACATCTTTACGGTTATTGTATAGTTGAGTCTAAATATTACATAGTTATATATTAAACTCTTTTTAGTCATTTTCCACTCAAAAGAGTGAAGATTAGAAATATAAACAGAAACTTCCACTAGCATCTACCTTTTCTATTCAATTTCCGCCATCTTAATTTTACGTTTGACAATTTATTGACTTACCAGTTCTGACTGATCAGAAGTCTAGTCAGTTAAAAATAACTGTTAGAAGGGGAAAACACGAGTCTGTGTTAGTGTCAAACTCAGTTCTACTGACTCGTGTAATCCACGAGTTACATAAAAAATACTCCTGCAGTAAGACAATAAACAAGGTATTGTCAATTCATTTGTCAATTGGTTGCTGACGTCATTTGAATACAAATTTCACAAATTCGTTCGTCTCAATTTCAATCGTCCTTATCAAAGTGAAAAAAATATTTTCTAATTGGAAATTTCTTAGCTTTCCCGCTAGCACATAATTAATTTTCGCGAAGTGATTTACACGATGAAACTAATGATTTTATTAAATATTTTGATATTTCAATTCAAAACGTCTTTCAGTCAATATAACACGAAAAACTCAAAACAAGTTCGCTGCAAATGACATTTGTCACCAAATGACGTTGCATCAGCCCTTTTGTCACAAGATAAATCAGTTCCACAGTTTTCAAGTATACTGAACATTTTTTTAGATTTTAAAACCCTATAAAACTTATAATAAAGCTCTTTTTTTACTATCCATCCAACAGTTCTAGACAGAAATGTGGTAAAACCTTTTTTGGCAATTTAACTTGATTTTTTAACAGTAGGTGGGTGCAGAGCTTTATTTACCAGGCATGCATTTAGGCAACCACCCAAATTTCTACTATATGTTCATATATATCCCCTGCTGCGCCGATTCAACAATTTCAGGTTTATCCGACTCACAACAGCAAATTTATATGATTTTTCTACAATTATGTAGGTAAGTACCTGAAATGCTTGAGAAGTAAACAATAAATAATATTGAAACGAATTAAAACAAAAGAACAATAATACATAAACAAAAGAAATTTATTAGTAATACAAAGATACAATAGCAGTGGAGTTAAGTTCAGTAAAATCACATAATCCGTAAGATTTCTTAAATCCTTCCTTTCCATCATTATGGTATTGAATGAGATTCATGGAATATTTATCACCAGAATACTTATATCCGAAGCCATAAAAGTAACCGTCAAGTTCACACAAATCAAAAAAACTAACAAAATTTTTACAACATATTTCTTCGGTAAATTTGTTTGATCGAGTGTCGAAGATAAATCTATTTTCGTAAGTAAAACAATATATGCAAGAGCCAATCGAAACACAACGTACAGTTGTATAAATACGAGAATCTCTGCAAACAATATTCCATTTCTGTGTTCGAGGATCTAATATTTCGATGTTATCAATTTCGCCTCCAATGGCATATAATGCTCCATTTATTCCTGCTAATCCAAAGCCGGAATTATTCGCAAGCATTTCTGGACCGTAATTCCATTCTCCTTTGTCAAAATCAAAAATTTCCACTGTATTGCTATGAAATCCACCGCATGCATAGATTTTGTTGTCCATATATAAACACTCATGTAATAGCCTTCCTGTTTTCATCGATGGAAACTTTTTCCACTGCTGTGTGCTTGGCTCGAAGAATTCACAAGAATTAGTAACAGAGTATTCATCTAGTTCTCCTCCACATATTAACAATTTATTGTAGAATTTTGTATACCCAAAATAACATGGAAGTTCGATTTCTTTTTCTATGGTGTTCTCTTTTCCAAGGCCGATAAACATCTTATTTGATGCCAATCCGAATAACCGTTGAGTGGGTTTATGAAATGTATGACGGGTGGCAACTTCATCCTTAAACTTTTGCTTAGCTAATTTAGAAACTTTCTTCAACAGTTCTGTGTTGGCTAAAACATCTTCATTCTCAAACATTTTTAGACAAACAAATTCTTTTTCCAATTTAGAGAAGTCTAGAAAATCGACAATTTCTGAGAATACCTGAGAGAAGCTTTTGGTTTCGGAAACTTTCCCTTCAGCCCATTTCCACACATGTTCACAGATCTTCTTTTCGTGGCAATGTAGATGTAATCTGTTATCAGCAAGTAAAGAACGCATCTCTTCGATAGTCAAGTCACTCATTAAGGAGTTCTCGAAAAGATGATCAGCTTTGCTAACGATATACGCCAAACACTTATCCTCCAAACAATAGATCAGATTGTTTCCAGCAAGTCGCCAATATTTCACGCAGGTGCCATCGTTGATAGATTCGCTCAGAACTAGTAAACAGATTTGAACTAATTGCTCAAGCTGAAAAATCGCTGCATATTTGATAATTTTTTCGATATTTTCGATTTCTTCATCGAATTCGCTGGTGTAGATGAAGGTGATTATTTTTTCTAATACATCTCCAGTTATATCTGGCAGTAAAATGCACTCTTGGAACTTCTCTTTCATTGGAAGTGTTAATAAATCTCTGAAGTAGTTACTTCCCGAGGATACAACCAATTTGTGCACTTTGATTTCGAACCCATCTTCACTTTGTAGAGTCAAATCACTAAACTCATTTTCTTTGCACAATTCATTCAGTTGCCTGAACTTAACCAAGTTGAAGGTCTCCAATAAAGATTTTTTCGATGCTCCTGCTTTCTCCATTGTCGATTTTTTCGATGGTCCTGCTGTATCCATTATAAATGATAAATCTGTTGAAGGAAATAGCAAAAATTTAGGTGTCTGGTGAGTAGATTTTCTTTATTTCCTGTCTATTCTTACTTTTCTTTTATTGCAAACAATTATCAAATTCTCAAAGTTTCTAGAAAATTAATACTCGCGTTAGTTTCTATTCAATTTTAGTTTTGTAAAAAAAAAAAAACGCTTTCTAAACCGATCGTGTAAAATGCACGAACGTCTACACCTCACAATGATTCAAATTCAATAGACTCCAGGCGCACTCAAGAACTCAAAATTTATTTATTTAAATCAAGGCAGATTTACTTTTGACCAGATTAGATTTAAGGGGGTATGTGTTAGGTAGGTATAGAAGAGTAGGGATCCTGAATCTGAAATTTTCTATACGATCAGGTACCTATGACAAGATTCACGCTCCTTTTTGTTACTTTTCGCCTGTGACAACTGTCGGTGATCTAACAAAGGAAAAAAGGACCAGTTTTGAGAAATGCAAATTATACTTAAAACAATCAATTGGTAGAGTGTTGCCTGGATATGTGAATGTGAATTTTATGTTGCACTATCCCTTCTCTTCCTCCGCCAATTCTGAGTACCTTGGTGGGTAGATGATGCTACACGTGATCCTGATTTAGATGGTGCACTTTGAGGTACGTTTACAGGTAACTTACCTACCATTAATCTGCCTTTGTTATTACATACCCACATGAGTCACTTTGTTGTTGCCAAGAGAATTACTTTACATTTCCAAAGAATTTCTTTAAAGGCAGCCGAACCAATTATAAAATTCACAGGAAACTGACTGCTGTAGGTAGAAGAAAAAAAATCATCAGTTGGCTGGACTTCTTGGAAATTTGAAATGCCGTTTCGAAAAGATACAAATAGACATATATGCAGAGGATTCACAGCTACCAAAAACAATTATCTATGTAGGTGTCATAATCATTATTAATTATTTATTAAAATTAATCATTCCTTGCACGAATTCGTACGCAATTTATGGAGCAGCATATTCGAGATAGTAAAAGTTTAAGAAAAATAAAAATAACTATTTTGAAAACACGATCATATTTAATAATAATAATTCAGTAAACAGTAGAAAAGTAGAATAAAAGTTAGAAGGCTTTCACTACTTTCTTGTGAGAGAGAAATGAAAAAATGAAGCACCATCTTAAGAAAATTTTATTTTTCTCACTTTTAGTGAATTATTACTAAGAAAGGTTTCTTTTATCCTTTTTTAAATACATATTTCAAAATAACGAGTCCAAATTAGCGGAAGTTAAGCTTTCTCACTAAAATCTTTTGTAACAATCGTAAAATCGCTGGAAAATCGGTAGATATACAATGGTAAAACCCGGAGATTTGTATATTTTTCAGATCTAATATGATGGAAAGCGTTAGAGCTGCAAATTACTGTTAATATTGCACTTTTTGTTATAAAAAAAAAGTAATAATTATGCAAAATTTCAGACTTCGTAAAACTTGCGATTGTAAACAAAAACTGAGGAAGAAGAAAATTAAAGGTCAATCAAAATAGGCAGCACTGCAATGAACGACGATCATTCGAATGGTATTAAGCCAGTAATCTTTTCATAACCTCTAATCTATTGAATAGATTGCAGTGATGCATTTGATATAGACTTCTAAGCATAATATCCATTCGATGGATGCCAAGGACTAGCTGAATGCAGTTTTTTTTCTAGTATTCTCTTTCATTCACCACAGCCTGTCGTAGCCCATAAAATAAGCATTGTCTGTAGCCCTTATAAAGGAGTAGTTTGGGCGACTGGATAATTTTTCGTATAGTTTATTCCCGGTTTCACCAGATGCAGAATGGACATTAAAGTGACCAACTATGACAGGTGGGATTGAGTTGAACGAAAATTTGTATTATAAGGGAAAGGGTAAGTTCCATAGGTTTGACGATTAAATATTTTTATCACCTAGATGAAATCCCAGAGTATAGTACTAAGTTGGTCATTCCGTTTGTAACGAACAGAAATAATGCTAGTAGAGAAAAATAAGTTGGACACCCACTCATAATATTAAAATGCAAAAAAAAAAAATTGAACTTTACGACCCAGCAATCAGAAAAGTCTCATCAGTATGGTTATTGAACTTCTACAGTAGGCGATCAGAGATAACCTATCTAACCGGTGTCGAAAAGTTCATTTTTTTTTTGCATTTCAATGCATTTTGCAAATTTATTGAAATTATTTTCAATTTTCAATTATTGAAATTATTTTCAATAAATTTCCGTCTTAGAGACGAAAAATTTTCCTCTTATTATATTACAAGGTATTTTGATTTTTGCATGTCTGTTTGTCTGTCCGTCCTCACGATAACTCGAGAACGCGTTTACTTAGAGAGCTGAAATTTTGCACGCGGGCTTTTGAAAAAAAAAAAAAAAAAAAGTAAATTTAAGTACGAAAATGAGACCAATCGGGCATCACCTTCATTGGGTTGCCATACAAAAATTTCGCTTTTTACTATATATTTTGACAATGCCTGAGAACGCTACAACATAGAGAACTGAAATTTGGTACAAGGTGTTTTCAATAGAAAATGAAATTTTAAAAATTGATTTAATCGGGCAACCCCTTCTTGTTGTTGCCATATAAAATTTTTGGGTTTTTACGTATACTGTGAAAATGATCAGTCGTAGACGTTTTTATTGTACTGAAAAGTTCTTCAGAATATGAAATCGTATGAAATTTGTTATAATCATTTTTCTGTCTTTCCGATGAACCACTCTAGAAATATATGCGAAAAACCACTTCAAAAATCAAAACTGCAGAGATGGGTGATCCTACGAAATTTCATACGGGCATTCATCTAAGGTATCATAAGAATTAGTCTTAGTTACGACCAATGCTGGCTTTTTTACTTGTTTTTTCTTAATTTCAGGACGCTACTTAACTTTTCTCAATAAATTTTTTAGAAACTTTAAGAAAACGTTTTCCTTCGATGACGGAACAGAGCAAAAAAACTCATCCAGAATAAAATGAGTTAATGCTGTGAGATATGTTTGAGTGAAATTTATGCAAATAATTGGGGCTTATTTTTTTTTTTTTTTTATAGAAAACGAAATAACTAGAACAACTAGATAATCCCGCAACACAATTATTACGACAAACTTAGAGATTAGAAAAGTGAAAGTAAATAAGCAAAGATTAATAGAACTAAAGAGAGTGGCCAGAGAGATGATGCATGGAAGAGTAAGGGCTTGGTAAGACCATAGGACCAGATGATAAATTGTTCAATATTCGCAACATCGTTGGAGGTAAAGACTTTTCAACAATTTATGTAACAAAAATCTATAACAGACTTCATAATTAAATACAAATAAAAAATAAATAAAATTAATTAAATGCATTACACTTTCTTGTGACAGATACATTTTACATAATACTATCTACTAATTTGGGTTATTAGTAAAGGGAATCAGAAAATATATTTTATTTAAAATCTCTCAATAATACCCAAAACATTCTATTTCTTTAGAAAATGAAACAAAATGAAAGTGTTCATTGTTGAAGCGCACAAACCAAATAAAAACATTTTAACTACAGCACAAGCACAAGTTTGTGAAGCGCACCTCTATCGTTAAGTGACTTCGCATTGTTTTAGAAACGCGCGGCTATGGTTGAGGACAACACATTGTTCTAGCAAATCTCTTTACCTTATCTCTATAATACCTATACGTATATAGATTTAAATGACTGGATTGAAATTTTCATCAATATCAGGTTATCCACCTATAGTTTGAAGCATGTCAATTAAAACAAGTAGAAAAGCTAGAATTGGTTTAAGACCAATTCTTAGGATACCTTAGATGTATGCCTGAATGGTCACCGATCTATGCAAGTTTGATTTTTGAAGTAGTTTTTCGCATATATTTCTAGAACGGTTTGTCGGACATAAAAAATGATTATAACCAATTTTATAGGATTTCGTACTCTGCAGAAGTTTTTAGTACAATAAAAATGTCTCTAAGACTGATCGTTTTTACAGTATATACGTAAAAAACCGAAATTAATTTTTATATGGCAACACCAAGAAGCAGTTGCCCGATTTAGTCCATTTTGGACATTTTTTTGCTAGTACAATGTCAACACCATGTTGCAACTCTCTACGTCAACGCGTTCTCAGGCAGTGTCCAAATATATAGTGGAAAACGAAAGATTTGTATGGCAACCCCACGAAGGAGTTGCCCGATTTGTCTCATTTTCGAACATAATTATACTTTTTTTTTTAAAGTCCGTGTACAAAATTTCAGCTCTCCAAGTATACGCGTTCTCGAGTTATCGTGCGCACAGACGGACAGACGGACGGACATGCAAAAATCAAAATAACTTTTAATATTATCATTATTTCGATTTTATTTAGATTTCACCTAGGGTATAAAAAGTTTTCTTCAGTGATTTTATTCGGTGTTCTAAATTCTGAATATTTCTGCAAGATGTTTTCTATGTTTAGCTGAAATGGTAAACCACTGAAAGCTGTGGAAGGCCATAAATTCCGTTTGGGTCGTCTGACAGAACAGGATCAAAAAAGGAGCTGCACGTGTAAAATCAGCAAAGCTCCATTTTTGAAGGACGTGGATGAGAATGTATTAATCCGAATAAGCGATATTCATAATTATCAACCAGAATATACGCTGCTGTTCCATCAATATATTTCAAAGTGTCAAAAGGAAGGCAACAGACGTATCGTAATTAAAAAGAAAATTCTAAGCTAGTCATAGAAATATCTAAATATATGTAGGTATATTACTTACAGCAGGTAAAGTTATGTACTAGAACAATGCGTAATCCCTAAACTATAGGCGTGCTCTTCACAAAGTTTTTTTTGGCTAGCTTAATTTTGAGTTGTGCGCCTCGCCCATATACCCAAATGAAAATATGTGTACAGGTACCTGACATATAATCTCTTTGCAAAACATACGGAGTAATATCTTTCAAATCAATACAGCAATAATTTTAGATACAATGGATGTGAAATTTTACCGAGCTCATGCTCAAATAAAAGAAGGCTAGTTTTAGGGAAAAGGTAGAAATTAAACACAGGATACAAGTTGAGGTTGAGTTTTTATGGGTACCTGACAAAATTTTTTAAAAGACGAAATTCCATGTAATTTAAATGTCGTTTAACAGTATCAAATGCTTCAATTTAAACTCCAATTACTATGGAAATAACAGCTTCGGGAAATGTTTTTATTTATTATTAGAATGCGTCATGTGTCTACTTTGATGAAGTGATAAGTTGTAAGATTCAAACAAATAACAAAAAATAATAAGAAAAAATTATCAAAAATCACGTTTTTTGCGAAATGTATTAAAAATTCAAAAATCTTGAAAACAAAACGTCAAATGGAAAAATTTATAATGAGGGTTTCGTTACGAAAATATAAGCGCTACTACTTTCATATGTTTTAGTTTGGTCGATAGTTCCCAGAACACTCTGTACATAGTACATACATTCATAGTTATAGGTACTACTGCCTTCGAAAATATGTTGAAGGGTTTAAAACGCAAGCATTGACATAAATACCTGAGGTCCAATCTTCCAAAATCTCCTGTTACGGCCATATAAAATTAATTCTAGATAAGGTGCATTATAGCGAGATATGTAGGTTCTGGTAAAGGGTTTTCCAATAAGAGGTGTTATTTTAATTAGCCCGCTATTTCGGTAGATGTCACTTTTGGAGCTGTCATTTTTTGACATTTGACAAGTAGAAACTACGCCATTAATAAAAATGGAACGATACACGATTCAACAACGCATTGAAATTATTAAAATTCACTAGAAAAATGTTGAAAATGTGGCAGAGACGGTTCGTAAAACTTCGAACATTTTTGGGTGGTCGTGAAGCACCTTGTCGGACCGCAATACAGAAATTGGTAGAAAAATTCGAGCTGTCGGGAGAAGTTAGTGATGTGAAGAATAAAACCCGTGCACGTCGCTCAAGAACAGCCGAGAATATTGCTGCTGTAGCCGAAAGTGTTAAAGAAAACCCAGGTTTGTCCATTCCTCGTTGTTCTTTGGAATTAGGCATTCCACAAACGTCATTGCACCGTATTTTGCATAAAGATTTGGGTCTTAAGGCTTATAAAGTTCAGTTAACACAAGAACTCAAGCCGATCATCAACATCGTCGAGTCTTTGCTGATTGGTTCCTTGAAATGCATGAAAATGATCCGGAATTCCATCGAAAACTCATCTTGAGTGATGAGGCCCATTTCCACCTCGATGGCTTCGTCAACAAGCAAAATTGTCGCATCTGGTGCTCGGGAAACCCAAGAGTTATTGTTGAAAAGCCTCTCTATCTTCAACGTGTGACTGTTTGGTGCGGTTTATGGTTCCGCGGGGTCATTGGACCTTACTTTTTCGAAAATGAGGCTGGAGCAACAGTTACGGTGAATGGATTGCGCTATCGACAGATGATTAATGATTTTTTATGGCCGGAATTGGATGGTATTGATCTGGACAACGTTTACTTCCAACAAGACGGCGCTACGTGCAACGAAACCATTGATCTTTTACGGGAAAAGTTTCCGGACCGTGTTATCTCTCGAAGAGGTGATCACAATTGGCCACCGAGATCTTGTGACTTAACACCTTGCGACTTCTTCCTTTGGGCCCACGTGAAAGAGAAGGTCTACGCCAACAGCCCAGCGTCGATTCAAGACCTCAAAGATGGAATTCGTAAGGCTATCGAGGACATAGGGCAGCCACTTCGCGATTTGGTTATGGAAAATTTCATGAAAAGGATATGGTCCTGTAGGCGTGGTCGTGGTGGTCATTTGGCTGATTTGTCTATTATTAACGGCATACCTTCCTCTTTATAATGAAATAAAGATCCGATCATTTATCTCAAAAAATGGCATTTTTCTTTGAATATCAAAATAACACCTCTTATTGGAAAACCCGTATATTCCGGCATATCAATAACTGACATGCGCCCAAAATAAATACTGTTACTTGCATTTTATTCTTTCTTATTGCTTCTCATAAAATTTCTAGACATATATACAGGTTTGTAAGGTGGCAAATCGCAGAAGGGATAATTGTCCACATGTACGATTTCAAGGCAGCTATGACCCGAAGTTTGTCCTAGGAGGACTGAATCTCTGCTGAAAAGGAACCGTAATTATGTGCGTAACCTTATCGTAGTTATTACGGGACACTGCTTCTTCGGTAAACATGCACACATGACTTCTGCAGAAGCTGTATGGATGAGGAAGAGGCTGAGAGCATTCAGCACTACTGTGTAAAGGCCCTAGATTAATGCAAGCGTAGGAGGGATGCGCTTGACAGCTACTTCTTCGGCAAATTGGGGGAGTTAGCAGACAAGGAGATGGGGAATCTGGTAAGGTTCATTAACTTTTGTGGGTGGTTTCAGCGAACCCCCAAAATCTGAGATATCTTTCCCAGGTAGGGTCACAAAAGGGTTGTATCACAATCGACCAAAAATGTTTTAAATGAGGCTGATCACAGGAGTTCGCGCGATGGCAACCACTCTAACCTAACCTAACCTATCATAAATTTTTCCTAAGCTTGAATGAAAGTGTAAATAAATAAAATAGAGTTGGCAGATTTGCCCAAGATTTAGCCAAGCTCATATTTGTCATGATAAAATTCTGGACTATGCTTGAAAATTGCGTCCGTACTAGATAAGGCAATTTTTGGGACACCCTTTAAAGACTAGTATCCACTGAAGTCTGCGCTATATTTAAATTTTAGGGAGTCTCCATTATCGGGCTGTTATTTAAGCACTTAAATTATGACAGCAGAAACTCAGAGATGACAGATACTAAAAAGAAGAAGAAGAATAGACATTTTTTTATTTTACTCAAATTTATTCAATATGTTGATGTTGTTACAATTTTTTTTTGTTTTTCGTTGTTGACATTTCTCAGAAGCAGAACTCTATGAAGAAATATTTTTAGCACGCAAAAGAACAGCCCGGGTCGATAAATTTGTTGAAGACTAACAACTGATGGTGCCACCTATGTATTCAATCAAGAACAACAAGCCAAATTTAGAGTGTTGACTTTAGTATTGGATAAATTTTCGCTAATAGCTCTTAGATTAGCGCGCTAAATTTTATATGAAAATTTATAGTTTAGCGCAGAGTTCAGCATTAGGCTTAACATACAAAATTTATAAAAACGACAAAATAATAGTTGCGTGTTGCATTTTTTCCATGCTTCTTTAATTTATTACAAACTTTTTCATATTAAATATGGAAATAAATGTAAAAAGTGCGTTCGCTTCTTTTATGTTTTTTTTTTCTAACAATTTCAATGCAAACAAAATCTCGAAAACTTGATGAAATATATACCTACAAAATTGCTTTGAAAATACAACTTTTTTCAATAGGTGGTATTTACTTGTTAAAATGAATGAAATTTTGTTGTAATTTGGCATTGAATTGGAAAAAAAAACAAAAAACCTAAGAAAAAACCGAAAAATTAAAAAAATTAAAATAAAACAAAGCACAACAGAAATTATGAATAAATAATTTTTTTTTCTCTTCAACAATCTCATCAATAAATTTTACACAATCGAGATTTAAAGGTGGAAATATTCAAGGTTTTGCAACAAAACGCTTCACAAGCAAAAACAAAAAAAACAAAATCATAAAAACCGGTTGTGTAAACAGCAGCAACAGCAAAACCAGCAGCAGCAGCACATCAAACAGAAGCTCTTCTGCCTCACCGCGACGATAGCAAATTCTATAAGCACCGAGAAGTGTGCAGAACTCGTTGAAAAATGTAACAAGATCGCCGGATTCTGGTGCAACATCCAAAAACAAGAGATTTCGCATGTTTTCAAATGGAATCTGTTCGCTACGCGAGAATTTAATCATTGAAAATTATGTGGTGATTATGCAACACAAGTGATATGGAACACTGCTGTTGAAAAGATACAGATACAAACAGACAGACAGACAATCAGACAGACAAACAGACAGTATGTACCTAATCGATGCAGTGATAAACCAGCAGTGGTGCAAGAAATCCAGTGAATGGTTTTGTTATAGACTTGCCGGAACTTATGGTGTTATTGTTGCTGTTTTTAGCACCTGGTGATTGTTTGTTATATTCTGTGCGGCATGGCATAGAGAGTAGAATTGCTGCAACCAGCAGCACCAGTTTATATGCAACAATCTTAACGCGGCAACACAGTTATACAGCCAGCACATAAATATAGCTGCCATATTACATGCCTACCTATCAACATTTTTGCTGCTGTGGTGATGTAAATTCGCGTCTCTCGGACCCAAGTGGGTCAATGCTGATTCAGGTAACGATGGCGGCTATGTAGCTGTTTTAAACCTAAACGAAAACTTCACTTTTTTTTTTTTTTTTTTTTTTTTGCATCGCTGGATCTGTATATTGCGTAATCGGTGCATTTTAATGGTCGATAATTATCTTGAGCGCGGTTTAAACTGTTTCAAATTTAATGAAGGCAATTTGTTAAGAAAAATAAATAAATAAATAACGAAAAATTCATAATAACTTTTGAATTTCGGATTTAGTTTGAGAATTGAAATTCTATACAAAAAAATTTTTTTGGGTTCTCTAACATACATACCTATGTCTGTATATATATATATATACCTATCTCTGTATAGGTAGACATAAAGAATAATTTACCGAAATGGAACTAAATATCTTTTACGAAGCGCTCTCTTAACATACCCAGAAGATTCTTTGCGGAAGTAGAGATCTCTTCACTGATCTTAGGATTATTCTTGAGCTAGTTATATTTTTTTACATTATTAAGCCAAGCTCAGGAGATACCTTATAATGCAATGCACAGCATGGCAGGAAGGAAATAGAAAAAGGATTAGGGGACATGAGGAGAGTGGCGGAAGTGCTGATGTATGTCGCCCTTAAACATTTATGCAGATTGGATGCCGAAGGAAAAACAGAAGATGGTAAACTGTTCCACAATCGCACAGTTCGGGATAAAAAAGCATCACGGCCGAAAGTAATTTTAAGGATGAACGGATGCTGAGTATTGCGTGCAGATATCATTCTACAAGGGATCAGACTTTCATTAAAACGTAAACCATGGATGTAGCGATAAGGTAGCCAAAGGTATCCGATATTGCGGGATGCTCGAGCGAGTCGATACTGACTAGTTATTGCCACATCGCCAATGAGCTTAAAGGTTCTTCTGGACAATATACAGGGTGTCCCATACGTACCGCACTACCTTTATATCCCGGATTCCTTACTCAATTTCGAGAAATAAGAAAAGAGAAAGCCGGAAAATGAACGGTGTGGGCGGTAGGGGGTTTACGATTTTTAGTACTGTTTCCACTTTACACCCTCTAAATTTCTTGATATACACCCTATGAAGCCGAGATTAATCTCAGGTGATAGCAAACTATCTAAGCTTTGCAATGAATGCCCAACCAGCCCTACCGTCATCTTCAATCTTAAGTTGTAGTACGTCAAATTTCAAAAATTAAAAAAAAAACATCCTATTTTTTTCAAATTTTAAAGATTTTCCCGCCAAAATATACGATAACTATACAGTTTATTTACAAGATTTAGAGACCCCGGAATGTTACCGTTAATTTGACTATGGACATGTACATACCTAAATGCAACCGTTTTTGAGATATTCCCGTTTCTATGATTCATAATCTCATGAATTTTGGTAATTTGCGTGGAATTGCATAAACTTAGGCGCGATTTCTATTGTTATTAGCAAAATTAATGAAATTATGCATCATAGAAACGGGAATATTTCAAAAACGGTAGCATTTAGGTATGTACATGGGCGGGATCAAATGAAAGATAACATTCGGAGGTCTCCAAATCTTGGAAGAAAATGCTATCCTTATTTTGCCTTTTAGCGGGAAAAACGTTAGAATTGAAAAAGAAATTGCAAAATTTTCCAATTTTTTTACTTTGACGTCCTATACCTGCCGACCGAAGACGGGTAGAGAGGAGGTTGAGCATTTGTTTGAAATCGTAGAGGGTTTACTGTCACCTGAGATGCAAGTCATCTTTATAGGGTGTATAGCAAGAAAGTTACATGGTATTAAGATAAATAGCATCCAAAATCACAAAACCCCCCCTACCGCCCACACCGTGCTTTTTCCGGCTCTCCTCCCATACAATTTATTTCTCGAAATTGAGTGAGGAATCCGGGGTATAAAGGAAATGCGGTACGTATGGGACACTCTGTATAATGAAGCTAAGATTGTGCGATCAACCCCGGCTCATATATGGGAATTGTATTCCATTCTCGGTCTGATTTAGGACTTGTAGAGGAGCGCTAGATTTGATGGGCTGAAGTATTTCTTACACCCTTTCAGAAATCCAAGACATTTCGATGCTTCTTTGGCAACAGAGAAGATGTGGTCTGTCCAACTTAACTTACTGAAAATATTAATGTCATGCATGCTTAGGTAAATGGGAAATTAATGCTCCATCAAAAGAAACGGGAGTGGTTAAGTGATGATCTTGTTTTAATGAGATGACACAGTTTTGGGTCTATCTTAGATGCATTGAATTCAACGCGATTCGGTATCCCCAAACCAGGATATTATCAAGATCGTTATTCAATGATCGAATCATGCAACCTCGTTTAACACATGAGGTATTCCCTCTGGAGTCCGCAAGAGTGTTAAAGAAGTAAGCGAGGGTATTGTCATCAACAAAACTATGGATGGAATTAAAAGTAAAAAAGCAGATCATTAATGAAAATTAAGAAGAGAGATGGAGATATAACAGAGCCCTGGGGCACACCGACATTTATAGGATGAGGTTCAGATGTAATGACATATAATACAACCCGTATTAAGGTCGCTGCACACTTACCAGCACAGCACGAACCAGCACAGACAGGCAAAATGTTTTTATATGAAACCAAGTTAGCTAGAATTCACATCAACCACACCAGCAGATATCCACACGTAACGGAAAACTCATTTCCGGTCGCTATCGATAGCTAGAAACTAGACCGGCATTTGTAGGTTGCTCGTCTAACATGGGATCATTTTTCTATAGTTTCTCTCGATACTTGCCTTAGTTGAAAGTTTCCTTTCAGTTCTATGTTTCAGTATATGTGCAAGAAAAATGCCGGTGCCGGTCGATGCATGTCTGTGCCGGTAAGTGTGTATCAACCTTTAGGCGACCAGATAAAAAACTTTCAATCCATAATAGAAAAGGAGGGGAGAGACCAAGTGCTTTAAGCTTGACTAAAAGGGCATGATTTCAGACTCTATCAAAGGTCTATGATTTTGAACTCACCAAAATTATGAAGACTACGGTTCCAACGTTCCGTAAGAAAAGTCAGAAAGTCTCCAGATGAACGTCCAGCCCGGAAGCCATATCGGCGATAGTTGATCAGTTGTTTGGTTTCTAGATACTTCATTAATTTGGAGTTTTGAAAGAATCGACGTGATTGCAATTGGTCGATAATTTGAGGAATCGCTACCCTCTCATTTCTTGGGAATAGGCTGAACATAAGCTAATTTCCAAGCAGTTGCAAATTCTCTTGTCGAATAAGACAAGTACAATAATTTGCAAAGAGGTTTAGCCAAAGATGAGGAACAGGTTCTAACTAAAAGGGGAGAAAAACTATCAGGACCTGGAGCTTTGGAGACGTTGATCTCTTTGCCACATTTGCGGCTTCCTAAGTTTCTTTTTTCTAATATTCTGGTAAAAAAGAAATTGTTGTCTATGGATATTGAACTTGAAGGTGTTCCGTGCAGTTCTTGTAGATTTGTTTAACTTCTGGACACGGATGCAATTGATAGGCACGAAAAGCAGACTCTTTTGGTTTTATAGCTTGGTTACACTTATCGTTAAAGCAACAGCAATTTTGCTGTTGTTGTAAAGATGTGAATCATATGCATTTGAAAGCGCAGAAGAATTTTCATTTTTGGGTAATCAATTGAAGTGTGCGGTTTCGTTTAAGTAAAATTTTGTTGACAATATCGTTTTCTTTTTTCAGAAATACCACATACCCTTGCAATTCGTACAGGTTTACAATAAAATGGAGCACATTCAGTACACAAGAAAAAAAAAACTGAAATCTTGAATAAAGCTTTCTTTTGATTTCGTCTGCATTCCCTATAAGCGCTCCAAGAGTGCTACTTCCCCGGAATCTCCAGCTGAGCGTTTCTCTCATACAGACATGCTTATGTTAAAAATATATGAATGAGGATACGGTGGAGATGTGCTTAGAGCTTCTATATCCCGCTGGGACCTTTTATAGTATATTTAAACATCTTCGTATGTCTTTTTTTCCTTTTTTTGGAATATACCTTTGATGGAACTATAATGTTGGTCCACCACTACATAACTTTGGTATTCCTCAAAGCTCTGTAGCCCCCCCCCCCCCCAAACACCCATACGAGGTAAAAATTATATCAAACTCTTTGAAAATGAAACTAAAACGTGTAATTTCAAAGTTGAGCGAATTAAAAATCAGCGGATCATAAGAAATTGTTCATAAACATAGCAGGCGTGAAAAAAAGCTAAATTTGATGGGGGTACATAAAAAATATTAAAAACATTTTCTTAACGAAAGTTGTTTTTCTTCTTCTCTGTGTATTCATGTGAATCTGTTGAGAAGCATAATAAATATACAACAAAGCAAAACAGAGTTTCTTTACATACGATTTGTTTTTTGGTGAACCACCTATAGGTGAAACATGTAAACAGCTTTTTCCAGAGGAGCTGGGGGGGGCGACAGAAACCATAAAACAAATAACCTCAGATTACCAACTCGGAGAATATTTCTTTTATTACTAGTTACATACGAATGATACCACTTAAATCTGACATTCACATACCTGCAGAATCAGACATTTTTGTCTGGATTACATTTTCTTGAAC
The DNA here is from genome assembly GCA_963930735.1 of Dioctria linearis. Taxonomy (NCBI): domain Eukaryota; kingdom Metazoa; phylum Arthropoda; class Insecta; order Diptera; family Asilidae; genus Dioctria; species Dioctria linearis. The sequence continues at coordinate 242,811,711 of OZ005742.1, forward strand.
TTAACCCCCAATACCATAATCCTTACCAATAAGTTAACTAAAAAAAATTATAAGCATATTAAAGTCGACAATTTTAAATTAAATTCCAATTTCTTCTGGTGGTAGACATAAAAGCTACCCTTCAATTGCAAATTAAAACTTGTGAATAACATTTTTTTCATTTTTTCTCGATCCGGCAATTTTCATAGTAATAAAACTTTTAAAATTTCTCCTAATAGCAGTACATGATTTCAGTGGCATTAGACATTTTTATTTCTGCAATATGATGAGACTTTCAATGTTTCCATAAATGTTGAAAAGAAAAAGAACGGGAGTTTTTGGATTGAGAAAAAAACTTCAGATATTACCCTGTGAAATAATAAAAAATTTCTCAAGAGTCGTATCAAACTTTACCAGTTGGAAAGAAACTTTTATACTTCAAATAATAAAAAAAAAAGAAAAAAAAGGATACAAAGCCCTCTACGTAGAAATTGTGCGAAATACATGGAATGAAAAGAGATGAAGGTTGGATTGAGAAAATAAGTGGTTTGTGAGAAGGAGGGGGGGGGGGGGAAGGGAGTAGGAGTTGCTGTGGACTATGTATTATTCAAGATTCTAAAATATATACACATTCCATGCTGAAGAGTGGTGGTAATATCGTGCGGATTTTATGACAAGTACTGAACGAATGGATGAAATAATATTGTTTGATTGAGTAAGTGAAAAAAATGTTTACCCATAAATTTTTATATAGTATAAGTTTTCGGTATTGCCACGTATCTTTTCAATTTACTGAAACTCATCTGTTTTATATTTTCGCCCATTTCCTGATAGTAAATTGAAAAAAGCCAATTACTTATCAATTTTAAATTTGGTGAGAGTTCATTAAGTGAATTCATATTGAATTCAATTTACGAAAATCAAGTTTTGTAATAGATTTTAAGATAAATATAATAGCCCAAATTATAAACAAATAAATTCGAACTAGTTTAAAGTGTGAGGATGGGAAATAACTTTGTCCCACAATAGAATGATACCAAAAAAATAGTTTTTATCTATATAGTTCACTGCAAATATTTCTTCCATCTAATCAGGTAAACATTTTGGAGAAAACCGCATGATATCATATCTGTTTTGTCGACTTATCTTTTATTTTCAGATTGAATTAGTATTCGGGACTAGCAATCTTTTTTGTAGTGGGGTTCCTCAGGGCTCCATGCTGGAACCCATATTATTTATTTTATGTATAGATAATGCTTTTTAGAACCTCAAACTCTAAGATATTTGTGACAAAAGGTTTATTAACGATTTCGTAACGTATATAATAGCGATGATTAACCAAACCTACTTCAGACTTACAAGGCATGCTTAATACACATAAATAGCTATCCGTTACTACAGCACACGGTATAGCAGTATGTTTTAGATGTCAAAAATATTGTGGGTGGTACTTAGAAATTGGAAGCTGATATGAGTGTCAAAATATTAATTACTTTCCTTCGCAGCCAAATACAAACAAACAAAAATAAAGATATCGATTCTATCAGGACATTAGGATAAAAGAAGAAAGGTATCAGGGATAGTCCCATGTAAGCAAGTGAATCTGATAGCTTTTATATTTATAATGAGGAGTATGAAGTTAGTCTAAAATGGTTCCTAAATCACCCGGTCAGATAATTTAAGATCATTTATAGAGGGTGTTTTCGATCAAGTTTACTTTCAGTATAATACTACACGATTTTTCAGAGTGAGCTCATAATCGTTCCACATACCATCTCCCCACTCCCCTACAACCTACCAGCCGTACAGCTAGGAACTGCCGCCAAAGACTTTTTCTATACAATTTATCCTCCATTCCATTTCAAGAGTAACGAGATTGCGGACAAGCTTTCAAAGGAAGTAGTCAGATCTTTATTTATTCACCCTGAGCTTGTTTTTGGACACCCAAACCACCTTTCGGTACAAGTCAGGTTTTGGGAGGACAGATTTAAAATGGAATATGTACTGGGAAAATACCCCATTGGTGAGACCGGCGAAGAATATCATTACAGATTTGCAACAGAGGACCAAAGAATTCCTCATGCGCAGCAGAAAGGCATTAAGGATCATAATATCATAGATGGCACAAGAACTAGATATCGAATGGCATACTAGAGCAGAAAGCAAAGTATACAGATTTTGAAATGTGTAGTGCATTCTGGAATGGACCACAACATATTTTAGAGCATGCCGAAAGCAAAAGTCTTTATAATAGCAGTTTTGTATACATTTGATCGACTTCCTCAACACTTTAGATACGAAAAAATATTAATCACTCGACGTATACATCATTTCAAATCTTGTGGTCCATTCCGGAATGGACCACCCAGCCATATAAATTTTGTATACTTTTTTTGGTACTGCATGCGACATCTAGTTCTTGTGCCATCTATGATAATATTTAAATTCATATTCAGGGGCATTTCCCAATTAGATATAATCTTAAAAAGATGAGTAAGGTCGATAGTGAGACCTGTCACTTCTGTATGGAAGACGATGAAACCTGTCACTTCTGTATGGAAGACAATGAGATTGGAACTGAACACGTCCTCTGTGACTGTGAAGCTCTAGGCATAAGGGGGAGCAAAAACATTTAGGAAAGGGATTCTTATTGCCACATAGAATGTCGCAAAGATGACCGATGAGAACGTTCTAGGTTTTATAGGAGATCTTAAGTTCAAATAGGTGCCCTAGGGCACTTAGGGATAATATCAAAAGAGATCTTACAGGTCGCAGTGACTAAATGGGAGGCGGCATCTCTGCCTGCATCCCGCATTTTAATAATACTAATAAGTTAAAAGTTTTGGAATTTTCCTTTATTTTTTTCATTTAACAAATTTTTTTTTACACAAAAAACTCAAACGAAGGTTCTATATTGGGTCCAGTATTGTTTAAAAATTGTTAAGTTCTCCCCGCAATTATAAATTTCACTTGTGTTGCTAAAATCCAGATTTATTATAATAAATTAATTTTGTTGCCTAAAGAAATTTCAAAATTGAAATTTTGACGAACTAAAATTGAACCTTTATAGGTTTTGGACAATTCTAAAAGACACTCTACACAGATCCTTAGTACTTTAGTTGCTGAAAATTACAATATGAATAATTCGTTTAGTATATAACAAAATTCTTAATAAATCCACATTCCGTCAATAATTCAAGATCTTTTCCTTATAAGAAAATAATTTAAAATTAAAACTAGTAACGCTTCCCTTGGGATAGGCACATAAAACTTGATCCAAGATACTTTTAGGTCGGCACAAAAAAAAAAAAAACTAGATGCAGTAAAGAACTTTTGCTGCTGTTTTTACTTAAAGTAGAAGTAGCTAAGTATATACTCGTATAACGACGTTAGAAGATTACATAACTAGTTGAGTATTTATTGAATTCACTAGCAGCACTCATGGTAGAGAGGTTGTGCAAATATCCTTTAGCTACCATGCAGTGAACGCATTGATTAAAACGTCTAAACTCAAACTGAACTAATCTATTCAATTTCCCAAAGTGGAGCAGACCGAAGTGTTGTTGGCCATAGATGGAAAGCCCTTTACTCCTTCTTCCACACACACACTTATGTACATCCATTCCAATTTACTAAAGCCAAGAGAACTTAACACTCAGCAGCTTTTAAAATTTAAATTTTTCATTTTCTGGGCAGCTGTATAGAGATAGGCAGTAAACTATTCCAGAAAATGTGCTCCCCCTCAAGTCTGGAATGAGTAATATACATTAACTGTGCACGCTTATAAAACAAAGAAGGGAGCAAAAAAAAAAAAGGAAAAAAAAGGAAGTTTTCACAAGTTTATGGGGCTCCTTGGACGACGTTGTATATATGTATATATAGGTCTGTATATAGTTATAGGGAGAGCAGCTTCCAAACTCCCTAGGGATCTTGAATATGGGTAGAAGAAATTACTGGCTACATAATATTCCTCTTTTTGTATGTTCCCACTTTGGAATTTTTCGAGTTCCTTACAGTATATGCGAGATACGAGGGAGAGAGAACGCTTTTCCCTAGATCACACCAACAACAAAAGGGAACACACTCAATTTGTTCTAGGTCATCCCGACCGACGACATATAAAGTGTTCTGCTGCTGCTGCTGCTGCTCCTGCTGCTGCTGCTGCTGTACTTCGGGTGTACCCGGATGTCTACTTACAATTACAGCACCAAGGATATTCACGAAGCTTTATAAATACCGACAAGGGTGAAAACACAACCCATATCTGAAATTCCTGTGGGATTAATTTTTATGGCTCATATTGTGTTTGAAGCTTGTATTAAAATTTTACAAAAAGCCTGAAAGTCCATAGCCACTAGAGCAGTAGCAAGGATAACCGCGAACAGAAAACAAAAAGACTAAAAAAACAACAAAACGGACTAATTTTGCCATGGATATAGGATGCGGATTTTTGACGTGCGAATACAGTCGTCCGTACGTCTTTTGGGTGTGAGTGTAACTACACCAAACAACGATACGAAGCTTAGTTAACTTAAGCATGGCAGTTTACCTGTTGGTCACAACAAGGTTAAAAAAAACCCATCTCTCTGCAGCTGATGCTCATATTATATATACCTTGGTTGCCTTGTGATTCCTTTTTTTTTTTTTATCGTTATTAAGTTTGTACTAATTTACTGCGATGGACTAAGTTACTTTAAGGTTTTTTTATTTTCTTTTTCATATTAAGAGGCCCGAAATTGAAATTTATAGAGTGTACCTCTTTATGTTATTTTTTACGACAAGAAGGGGATTTTTATCTGACATTAATGTTTTTTTTTTGTTAAACTAGAGTGATTTAACAGCAAGAGTTGGGCAAACATTTTTTTTTGGTAATAGCGCAATTTTTGTGGTGATTTCTAGAATATTGAAATCGGTACTCCAGTTACGCAGACAAAGGAAAGTTTATTGTATCTCTGGAAAACTACCTACCAGGTGAAAGAAGATCTTCATTTATGCCGTACACTCAGAAACATACTTTATATGACAAATGAATTACAACTGATATTGAACAGAGAAGATTGCAAACACTATATATAATAGTTGAAAGCAGCACTGATCCCAACAGTGACCCTTGCGGCACACCACCAATAATGTTAACATGACATTGATATTCTCATGAATTGGATACAAGGAATCCCTCACTAATAGATAGAAATATCTTTGAAGATAATAGATTTTATTAAAGCAAGTCATAATTTCTATGAAATATATAGTAGAAGGTAGGTAAAATGTGTCATATCTGAAAGAAGAGGGGTGAGTTTAAGTGTTTGGGTACTTTTTATGCTTAACATCCTGTAACGTTGGAATAACTTTATAGTACCTATAAATATGACGAAAAAGTTACACAAAAAATTTCTTACACTTATTTATAACCAGAAAATTACAAAAACAATTTCCAAATGATATTTATAACCAAAAAAGGTGCCCAAATAATAATTGTAACCAGAAAGTCCCAGAAATTACTTTTTAGTAATATTTATAATCAAAAAAGTGTCATGCCAATATTGATTTCGATGTTGTCTGTCAAGTTTAAAACTGCTTTGGAGTGTTCACGCATAAATATAACGGTTGTTATTGGGGAAGACGTGAATCTCTTGGTAATTTTGGTTGCTCGCACTCCGATTGATGAAGAAATCTTCTTGCTCAAACCGGGCAAGAAAAAAGTCGAGAGAAAACGAAGACAACAGAGATCATCTTCTACTTCTACACGCTTTCACTGGATGTGACACAACGTTTGCTCTTTTCCATAGAGGAAATACTACAGCTCTAAAAATTTTCGCGAAACGTCAAGACCTACATACGTGCTACAGCACAAATTTTCAACCAGACTGATGCTTCTCGAGAGTCAATTTCTTCCGAGATCGGAGATTCGATAGAAAAAAGGAACAATATCGACAGCCCAGAAACTGATGCTATTGATTCCGAGTAATCTTGGAATTTCCCACTAGTCCCGTGGGAAAATCAAGAACAGTTGGAGAAAGAAGAGGAAGAAACCGAAAGAGAATAAGCTGCCAACCTTCATTTTTTTAGTTATGCATTCTTAAATATTCATGAAGAAAAAGACCTGACCTGAGAAGCTTAGTATTTTTACGGTAGACTTTTACATTTTTATAATGCTAGAATATACTGTTATTTACACCTGAATGTCTATAGAAATGTCAAAACGAGGATTGATTAATTGAAAATTGAGGTTGAGACACCCTAACAGGGGCTCTGGAACGTAGACCTTAAAAGGCCCATTGTTCACCATCAGACTTATGAGTAATAACTCATTTGGGTATTGGCTCCTAGCCCTCCTTGCCAGCTTCGTGCAGCTCGTCGAGGAGGGTGAGCCAAGGAATCTGTAACGCTTTCCCGAGAGCGCCGGACAGTGACAAAGGAAGTGAGTCACTGTCTCGGATTCCTCTCCGCAACCCCTACATACAGGGTCAGCAACAAGCCCTAGCCTGAATAGGTGACCACTGAGACGAGAGTGCCCAGTAAGGATTTATGTCAGGGTTCTCAGAGTTGGCTTGTTTAACCCTAGAAGTTTATTTGTTTCTTTTTGGTTAAGTCTGCCCCACAGCTCCTTTGTAGAGAGGGATGCCTCCAAGGATGGATCAAGACGAGCAAGTTCGTCCGCCTTTTCATTTCCGCTAATATCGGTATGACCTGGCACCCAAAGCACCAATACCCTGTTGTTCCGAGAAAGGAAATTCAAGGTGGACTTGCATTCCAATACAAGTTTGGAGTTTGACAAGGCTTTAACAGCTGCGTGACTGTCCGAGCAGATTGGAATCTCCTTGTCCACAATGTCTGAGTTAAGGAGATGCCTTCCTGCTTCAAGTATGGATTTGACTTCCGCCTGGAAAACCGTGACATGGCTTTCCAGGTGTATGGCAATTTCCACATGAGGCTCCTCGCAGAAGACGCCGCCCGGTTCCGGGGTTTTCTTCTGATTTGGAGCCGTCTGTAAATATAATAGGTTTTGTTAATGGCTGAAGCACGGAATGTGATTCCCATTCTGCCCTAGCTGGAATTTTTGTTTTAAAATTGCTTTTTAGCATAGTCTCGACGAGGTGATCGCTGTTCCTGTCAATTTCAGGCATAATAGACTGCACAGATTCAAAGATGGATTCATGTGGGACTCGTGTGCCAGTGTGAATCCAACTCTGACTGAGATGCAGCCTCGGCGCAGCAATTGACGCCCCCTTCCTGACATGTATATACATGGATTGCAAGTTAAGGATGAGCTCAAGAGCCCCAGAGCTGGTAATGATTGGCGAACTCCATTGCCTTTCACCACACCCCAGAACCATAGGTTAACATGGGTCGGATGACGCTAGTGTAGATCCATAGGATCATCCGCGGCTTAAGCCCGCATTTCTTTCCTATAGACCTGCGGCACATCGCGAAGGCCCTAAGAGCTTTATTCGCTCTGTCCTCCAGGTGTGGCTTCCAACTTAGTTTTCTGTCTAATGTAATACCTAGATATTTTACTCTGTCCTTCAGTTCCAAACGTGTGGACCCGATAAGGGGCAGGTTTAATCTGGGAATATTCCTTTTTTTAATGAAGAGGCATAGATCTGTTGACGCGAATTCCGAAATCCGTAGCCCAGTCTCTGACTAGTCGAATGCATTCTGCATCAGTTCACAGAGTTCAGAATCGTAGCTACCGGTAACGAGGATTACCAGGTTGTCTACGTAACATACGGCTTTGTATCCCATCCGGGTGAGTGTAAGCATAAGGTCATCCATAATGAGCACCTACAGCAAGGGTGAGAGGATACTCGCGCCTTGAGGGGTGCCAATCTGCCCAGTTCTTCAGTGACAGTTCTATTGTTCAACATGTGTTCGATCCAGTGTTTTAGGGACTGATTCACTCCATGTTTTGTTAGCATTTCTCTGAACTTATGTAGGAGAACATTATTGAAGGCTCCTTCTACATTGATGAAAACAGCTAAAGTAGATTGATTAAAGAGAAAGCACTTTTCGATTGAGTGGATAACCTCGTGGAGGGCAGTCTCAACAGACTTCCCTTTAAGTAAGCGTGCTGGTCTTGAGACAACCTGTTTCTAGGAATAGAGCGCCTCAATTCCCAGTCGCAGGTGCGTTCTAGCGTTTTGAGTAGGAAAGAAGTCAAGCTTATTGGCCTATATGCCTTGGCAGTTGAGTAGTCCTGCCGGCCTGCCTTGGGAATAAATACAAGGCAGACTTCCTGCCACAGCTTCGGTGTGTCCCATTCTTATACATGCCCTGAACAGAAGGGTTTAATTGCCGATCAAGGAGTCCCCCGAGTTTTGAGTTCTTCAAAACAAGGATACCGAGGATACTGATATTGGAGTTTCAATGTCAGATTACGGGAGAACTGTTAGTGTTATCAATAAACTTTCTTTTTTTTATATATATTTAACAACAGGATCAACAGGAACAAAAATATTCTCAAAAAACCGAAAAAACGTAATTTTATTACTCGTTTTTGAGCTGTCCTAAGTTATTCGGACAACCGAATATCGAGGACTTTTCACACCTTATTTGGAGAGCTGAAAGGTAAGTGTATACCAATTTTCAGCTTGGTTGGAATTTTTCCGAAGTGAAATCCTAAAGTTCCTGGACTTAGTTAGTTTTAAAAACTTTTTAAAATCAAAATCAAATTTCTAAGTTGATAGTTTCATATCGAATTCATCAAATATAGATAGATAGCAACGGTTCTCCATTGCAATATACCTACCTATATAGGGACCAATATGAGAAACCTTAGTAAAAATAGAAGCTGCGGCACCAAAAATAAATGACGGCAAGAAGATTGCATTATTTAAAAGACTCGTGGTGATCATGGAAATGTCATAAAAACTTTCTCCAACTTCGAGAGAAACTTTTCCTTCAACTTATAATTGGCCAATTTGGTAAACTTCATCCTGTTCAACGAAACATTTATTCACATCATTCAGCTGTATTTCAATTTCCCAGGATAGAAAAGCTTTTTTTTCTTTTTTTTTTCTGTAAGCTGTGAGTTCTGTTTTCTTCCTGATGGCATAGGTAATATCTAGTAGAGACAAAAATCTACACCCACATAAAAACAATAACGAAGAAAAAAAAAATAGAATGTAAAAACGAAGGCAAAAAAAAAAACGGAATGTAATGCGAAAATCAATAACACAAAAATTAACTTATTAAGCAGAAATTTGAAATTTTCCCGTAATAATTAGAGTTTCGCTCAGGAATCCTTTATGAAGCAATTCTTGAGAAGGAAGAATTTTTACTTAAGGAGTTACGCTGATGCTGCTCCTCTGATGGTGCTATTTTCCTGAGCTGAAATAATTGCTGGAAATTATCATAAAATCTCATGGGAGAGGAAATGCCAAAAGATACTCGTTGAGGAATTTATAGTGATTGCCTGAGGCTCTCAGGTGTTCTTTTAGTCCTCGCAGCCGTTCTCATCAGCATTTTATTTTTATTTTATTTTTTAAGAGTAGCACTAAAGTTTTATATGAGGTTAAAGGGGTAAAAAGTGCCTATGAAATATGAATAGAATTTTATTTTGTAAAGTTTTTGTTTGTATGTTTTTTTTTAAAGGTATTTTTATCGTGAGAGTTGTTACGAACGAACATAGTTTGAAGAAATTTTCGCACAGGATACAGAATATATGATGAAGTAATTTTTTAGTAAGTATTAAATTCGACGCTTTTCATGCTAAGAATTCTTGAAAAATTTATTAATGGCTGCGTTAGATCACATTGTCTTCCTGTTAGAAATTTTACTCACAACTAAAATCTCAAGGACGACAAACTGTAACTGCCTGGTATATGCAAGATAATTTCGGAACAGGTCTAAAATTTGTAATTTCATTTTTAGAGCCTTTGCTGTGAACAAGAATAATGAAAAATTGTTTCCAGAACTAAGAAGTAAAAGAATTCTGAACAGAATTAAAAGAGTCCCTACGATTTACAGAACAGTTTAGGGATCCCATTAGTGAAGTCAGACGGGTGGATGTTCCACAATATGATTCATAATTGTCTCATCTGAAATAACTAGAAAATGGTGAAAGGAATGTGTTTCAGTCGCAGCTTTATTCCTCACATATGTAGTAAGATCCTTTTTTTTTTTGATCTTTCTATGAATTCAACATTGCAAAGCCTATGATGCCGACAAATATATACGTTTAAAGCGAAAATATAAAAGCTGTATTATTGGTATTATTTTACCACTGAGAACAAAACTTATAAAAATCTGGATTTTATTTGAACGCGTCAGACTCCCTGGCATGCCCGACGGTAATCTAATATTCACTTGATATTCCTTCAAACTTCTCCCAAATTGCTACCATTACCTCATAAAACCTTACACTGCATTCATTCATCCTGCCGCATTGATTCAGAATCCCTGTTTTCACTTTAAATATCCCTTAACTACGTCAAATATGCTACTTACCTTTCGCTCGAATTCACTCATTAGCAAGCTTTGTATCACCCATGCCAGGGAGAACACATTCGTCGCCAGATGTCCTTTTTACAAATCCTTTTGAGTCAGTGGGGGTTTTTGTTACAATCATGATAGTAAAATTTTCAATTGTGAATTATTATGTACATTTCTGCATAGGTAAAGGACTGCTATAGTTTTTTTTTTTTATAAATTCTCAAGTGGTCAAAATATTTGCTAACAAAATAATTTCATAAAACACCTACCTCACAAGAACCGTCTAATGAAGTTAAAATAAATTAAAAAAAAAATCAATGTTAAAAGTTTAATTTATGTAAGTCACCATTTAAAATTTGTTTGCACACAAAAAAGTGTAATTAAAGCTAAAACCAATTGGTTTAGGTTTCCACCAATTTCTTTCCAATTAGATTTGCATTTGTAGTCGTTGAATCGTTGAGGTTAGGAAATCCTGTGCATTTTTGGAGGAATGCAATTAAAACGTAAAACGATTGTTTACAAAAAGAAGAAGCTGCACAGTCAATACTAATGAAAGTCTTAAAAAAGTTAAGTAAAGAATTGAATTGATTTAATTACATTGGACTTAGTTCAATTATACACAGAGGTCATGGTTCTCTATAGGGAAATTGTATTACGTTTGTGGGTTTGTAAAAGAAATTTCGGTAAATTCCAACTAATTCAATAGGACGAAGTTTGTGGTATTTGAGTGACGAAGTGCACTAAGGATAAAAATAAAAACTTTATTGAACAAAAAATTACGTTGTCTAGAAAACTGAGAAGATGTTTTTGTAAGTACCTTTCTTTTATTCAAATGAACGGTTAAAAATGTTGATTAAAAAAATAAACAAATACTGTCACAGAAAACTTTATTAGAACGTAATCAGAACTTTATTTACTCGGTTGAAAGATTGTGGTTCAGTGGAAGATACTACCTATAGGTATAGGAATGGACTTCGTTCGAAATGAGCAAAATATTCGGTTGTTAAAAATAATTTCAAGGTTTCTCGATAGCAAGTGATGTTCGAGAAACATGGAGAGATTGTTTATGTAAATCAAAAACAATATCGGGCCTAAAATTGAACCCTGAGGTACCCCGTAGTATGTTAAAAGTAAATCATCTACTTTGACCTTGTTAGAATTGCCCATTAAGTGAGTGTTTCTAATTATTGAGGCATTGATTAACCAAGAGCATCTGTACTTGTCAACTAGACCAATAATGAGTTTAGAGTAATAGTATTATCGAAAACTTTCAAAAAAATCCAAAAGCGTTAATTGTGCCAGGTGATTTTGAACAAAAGATTTACAGAAGTCGGAATTTATACCTGAGCAACATAAAAACTTTTTTTATGCATACATCCTTGAAAATTGGCTTCCGTAATGGAGGAAGCATCATGTAAAGTTCAATTCGAGATAAAGCAAAATCTGTTCAGGCATAAGCTTTTTATGGATCTTGGCAGCAAAATAAAAACAAAACTATTTGGCTTGGGACCTCTGAAGATTTAAGAGGCAAATGCAATTGAACTTTTATCGATTCTATGAAATTTGTAGGAATTAAAATTTTATGTGAAATAAAGTGCTAATTAAGGATATCACATCATTCATACTATTAGGTGGTCCATAGAGCAGGGGGTGATAGTACCTACTCACTTATTGTATGGCAGGGGGCATATCAACAGTTTCGCAGCTACAGGGTTATGAAGAAAATATGTTAGTTTTTCACTGTAGCAGTTAAAAGTTTGAGCAAGGATGGTTTATGTGAAAAATACAAACAACATTCTATTAGTCAGAGCTAATTACAAATTGTGTTTTGCAAAATATTTACAAAAAATTAAATTTAATTTAAAAAATATTTTCAATCTTTAAGAGTCATTTTTGGACTACCTAGTAAAAGACTGGAGCAACAAGTCAACACAAAATTAAGACAACAATGGTAATGTAAAGGTGTCGACGAGTGTGCCTTCTGTTAGAACTTTTTCAGTTTTGTATATGTAAGATAAGAAAATAGTAAATTGTTCCACATTCACCCGATTTAATATAAAAAAAAAATCTATGAATGCACAGCTACTTTTCAGCAGTTTTCGTCTAGTTTTTATTTACCAAACGATTTGGATGTGTTCCAATTCTGATTCGATGATAATACTCTTGTTTGATTGTTGAATATATTTAGTACAAAAATTCTGTGAAACGTACTTATATCGTATATCAAGAGGGTTATCGCATTGAAATTCAAGTGATGGTAAAAAAAAAATAAAAAATAGAAAAAACCTTACATGAAATTGATGCAGGATACACAAAAAAAATACTTAGCAATTACTTAGGAATTCTATTTATAAAAAGAAAACAAATTGAAAAGAAGAAAAAACTTTTTTAAATAGATTTTTTAAAGTTGAATCAACATTTCGGCAGAAAGTTATGCATAGAAACGAAAATCAAATTAAAAGAAAAATTAAATTTAAAATGAACGGAAGCCTCATCGAAATTAGTTACTCAGCAACCGTCAAAAATTTCACTTCCATCACAAAATCTTTTCTCTTCTCGTGGGATGCTTACTACTAACTAGGTACTACTTGCAAGGAACAATTCATATCATCTCCAGGAGGATAACTACCTCAAAAACAAAAACTGTGAGGAAAATTCAGGAGATTTTCAATTTAAAATAAATGGTTGTACCTACACCTTCTTATAAACTGGAAATCAACTGCATCCAATTCAGCAATAATTCAACCAGTAAGAAATTGTAAAAGTTAATCATGTCGCGTACCAAAATCTGAAATCTCTCAAAACGAATCGAAATTTGATCCAAGAAAATCAAATAAAAGAATTGCGTCAAGTCCCACTCTCATTTTGGTGATATATCTCTAAGGTATCATAATATCTACCTCTGAGCATCATCTAAGGACCGTCTAGTCTAGGTATACACAATATAAGACGACATCAACCAACGCCCTCCATACTCCCATATTCAAGGAGCAGAGTACATCATGGAATGGGAATCAAATAAAGCTCAGCAAACATTTGCGAAATGTTCCTTTTATGGTGCGAAATTCAGACAGGATTCCGTGTACCAATTTACACATCTATAGTCACACGTTTCTAATTTTGTGTTAGGAAGCGGTTGGAGCTACTCTTACGCTTTGCATCAATTCTGTGTAAATACAAAAAGTTTTCCTTGCTCTTCCATGAACATATGACTATTGCCAGAGAGGAAATGACGGAAATTCTTCTCAGCCGTTGTATTTTTAATTGAAACAACAAGGATAAAATCGTATGTGTAGTGAACGGGAACTAGACTTATCGATTTTTAAGAATTTTCCGAATTTTCATTAGTAAAGCACTAAGGCTTATGGGGAAAGATAGACGAGAAAAAAAACATCCTCCTTCTAAGTGACTAATGAAATGCATTTTGAAATAGATAGGAATAGTTTGGTGAATACAATTTGTTTTTCTGGCTTATGTGATATTTTTGGAAGTTCGAGGAATAAGGGATAATAGAAGTGTAATCATTAAGCCATCAGTGTATATATGGCGACTGAACATACATTTAAGTATAGATGGTACACTGCTCCACATTTACTCATTACCATATTTCATATTTTAAACTGTAAACTGGTTGGCCACGATAAATTTTTTTATTTATTTATTTTAAAACTTGATCAAAGATCTGATTACTGAGTTTACAATAAAATAAGTAAAAAACGAGTTTTCAAACAAAACTGAGGCCAAGCCACATGAAAAAGTAGAAAATAAACTTTTCTTCACACACAGAGGTGGACTCAGATTTTTTGATTGGGACATTTCTCTTGAATATTCTTTCTCTTCATGAATCAAAACACTTAAAAACCTCTGATTGATCATACTGAAATATATCGGTGATTGTCAGCGAATAAAATCTGAGTCCACCTCTGTGTGTGAAGAAAAGTTTATTTTCTACTTTTTCATGCGGCTTGTCCTCAGTTTTGTTTGAAAACTCGTTTGTTACTTACTTTATTTTCTGTCTTTTTCACGTTAACTAAATTCTGAAGACACTGATTTACCAGTTTTTCAAAAAATTTATTCGAGTATCAAATCGTTGAAGTACTGCAACGGTTTTCTGAAATTCAAATTATGTTTTAAACAGCGCTTTTTCGCTGTATTCCAACTTGATACCATATAACATGAATTTTCCCGATTTTCCATGTTTTCCACAGACTTTTCCTATTACTATAAATTTTTTTTTAAAAATTTACATGAATTTTCTTCGATTTTTCATGCAGTTTTCATGATTCTTGAAGAGAAAGTATTGATGCCAGTAGGACGGAAAAAAAATGATTCCGCATAGCTTATAAAACTTTTTTGTCGGAAAATTTTCCGGAAAAGTCGAAAAATTCCAGAAATTCCAGAAAAATTGGAAAATTCTGCACTTTTCCTGAAACAGATTTATCACTAATCATATCGATGAAAATTTTTCCGATGGTTTTTCCGCTTTTCCGGGTTTTCCATGGAATTTTCCATAAAAGCAACTTTATGCAACTCATTTCGCTCTACAACTTTGTCTTAGGTTGCAAAACGCTCAAACGCTTCCTTGGTCGGAAAAACTTCGGAAAAGCGTTTTGCATGAATTTTCCTCGATTTTTTCTGCAAGTTTTCACCATTGTCGGAGAGAAAGTATTGATGCCAGTTGATAGCGAACTTGATCCTGCATAATTTAGAAAACTTTTTTTCCGGAAAATTTTCCGGAAAAGTCGAAAATTCCGGAAAAAAAATTCGGAAAAATCGGAAAACTGCATTTTTCCTGAAACGGATTTATCACTAATCAAATTTGTACCAAATTTTCAAATGATTTTTCCCGATTTTCCGGGTTTTCCATGGAAATTTCCGATAGATTCAATTGTCACGCGACATGAACTTGTGTGCCAAATTTCAGCTCGCTGTGATGACGAGAGTGTCGGAAATAGTAAAAAAGAAATATACAGAGTCAAATTCGTGTACGAGTTAAAGGGACGGGCTGGCCTCAAAAAGAAAAGTGACTTTAACTAAGCTGATCTCTTGTTTTTTACATTTTGAAAGATGAAAGTCAATGCAGTCAAACTGGTGGTTAAAGAGTCGAGACATTGATGAAATCGGCTCGTGCATGCCATATTTTGTACTATACTGAGGAACAACAAAGAAGTCACAGTTCGCCAAGGAGCTCACAGGAACGAATATATTGAAAATATTTAGAGCTGACGGGAGTTTATCACTTCTTGTATACACTGAAATGCAAAAACAACTCTGGACGTTTTTCGACTATTCTCAAGAGAATCTAATGGAAAGAGTTTAAGCCTGTCAACATATGGAGGCAGCATAATAGGGTTGTCCCAATGAAGTCCACGCAGGGCGAATCGAATGAATTTCCGCCGCACAGCCTCAATTTGACTTCGACATATGTATATAGCATAGAAGGGAGACCAGATCGGACTGGCATTCTCTAAAATGGGTCTAACGAATGTGCAGTACAAGACTTTCGTTATGAATGGATCATAAAAATCCTTTGACCATCTCTTTACAAACCCTAGTGTAGCATTAGCTCTAACAACGATTGTGTCAATATGATCCCCGAAGGAAAGACGAGAATTCAGACACTCAATAAGCGTCCATCTAAATTATAACTGAAGTCTAAAGATCTCCTTTTACGAGAAAAGGATTTAACAGGACATTTGCTGATATTAATAGGAAGACAGTTAATAGCACACCATTTATGAAAGGTGTCTAAGTCCGAACTTAAAATTCCACACTCGTTTTCATTAGAAACAATGCGAAAGATTTTTGCATTGTCAGCATAGCAAAGTATTCTTGAATTAGCCAAAATCGGAGAAACATCATTGATAAAAATTATAAAAAGAAGTGGTCCAATATGACTGGCTTGAGGAACGCCAAGAGTATCATCTATTTCGTCAGAAAGAATGGCGCAGAATATAACTCGCTGCGTAACGAGGCCAATTGACAAAGACAGTAAAATTACGAATTAAAATTTTGTGATTGATTCGGTCAAAAGCTTTACTGAAATCCGTGAAAATGCAATCCACTTGCTTACCGTTTTCAATAGCAGAAATGCAGAAATTAGTAAACTCCAACAAATTAGTCGTAGTAGATTTACCTTTCATAAAGCCATGCTGAGAAGAGCGTAGGAAGGGCTTGCAGTGGTAGTACAAAATATCGCATACCAAGGCTTCAAATATCTTACTAATACAACTTAAATTAGCGACAGGTCTGTAGTTAGAAATGTCGCTCTTATTGCCCTTCTTGTGCAAAGGAATAATCAAAAAAAGCTTCCATTGTTTCGGAAAAACACCACAGGTTCAAGATAAATTAAGTAAATAACACAAAATAAAAACAATGTTTTATGCGCGTGGAAGGAACGCCATCCGGCCCGCTATGAAAAACTACCATCTATGCTTGAAATATGCTTGGAGGCAGACGCTTCGTCGAACAGCAAGTTTTTAGGTTTAAGAAAAATCAGCGGAAGATTCGTCAAATGGGTAAAATCGTTATAACTAATCTCACAGTGATTATCACAGAAGGCAGTTTTAAAGAAGTTATCAAAAAGATTGGCAGTCTCCAAGGGATCAACATTGTCTATGTTTCTGAGTCGCAAAGATGAAGGGTATCCATAATGAGATACCATGAAGCAAACGATGCAAATTTCAAGAGGTACATAACTGGCTTGATGGATTCGTTGATGCAATATCACTATATGCCATCTGCACAGCTTAGATGTCAAACAAATCAGAATTATTGTTGAAGTTGTTTACTTTACTTCAGCAAAGCTTATCAGGGCACCGAACCAACTTTTGTCATACTTGTCACAACAATTTCATCCTCAGTTTTCTTGTATATTTTGAAAGATTAGTCTCTCTCGAACAAGCGCTACATAAATTTCTGTATTAAATTTAATCGTATGGAGACGATATAGGAATCCCAGATGGATGCATCTAAAGACAACACTAGAAACATAGTGGAAACCCTGAAGTTAGCCTACTATAAAGCTCTGAATCCAAGGCAAAGGTGAAAATGCTGATTCCATATTTTAAGACTATATTCAGGGCTTGCATCGAATATCTAGATTAGATTAGTTTTGTGGTGTACAGGCGTTAGCCTCGGATTCAATGCGTCCTGAAAGATCTATTGTGAGTCCCCTTTAAATGTACTCTCTTTTCTAGGTTTAAACTGTTAATAAATTCCAGAACAATCTGAGATTAAGATTCCACAAATAGTTTGGTGGAAGAAAAGGATGTTCGAGATGGAGTAATGTCCGCCTGGCCAATTGCAGAGCAGGTGCTCCGAGATTTCTTGAGTATTCGACAGCTCCGGCAAGATGAAGTAACAGCCATGATAATGCAAGGAGCAATGGGTTGAGAAGAGCAATGGATTGAGAAGAGCTCTGTAATATTTTTAAACTTTTTTCTCCTAAGGAGTAAGAGTTCTTGTGTTGGATACCTATATATACCTGCCTGTAGCGTGAACAATGATATAAGTTCCCCTCATTCTCAAGTTTAGGAGGTCGTAGAGCCGAAGTTTTGACATACTTGCAAGTTCACCTTATTCTTCTTCTTCTCGGAAAGTCTAGAGAGGCTTGTCGTAGAGATGAAATTGAAAGTGTTTTCCTTGAATTCCTCACAGCACACATAAAATAGGAAACGGTTGATATAGAGGGCACTCTATTCTCTGGTTGAAGACCTTTTGGGAATCGAACGGTGTTCTTGGGTTTACTCCTTCATAGGAATATTTCTGGCTATTATTATTTTTTGCTGTGTTTAAGGGTCACTTATGGTTGATGTTTTTCTTTCTTGGATTTGCCATTGACATGGAATTCACACCATTGTTTTCCACACTGATATTTTCGAAACTTTACTTCATCACTACAATTTTATTATTTTTTATATATTATTGCTTATCATGCTTGGATCAACCCCTCCCTCTATATTCAATTCACATTCTTAAGATGCCATAGATGCCAAGGTAAATAAAGTAGAAATATGATGACCAGAGAATTAGGAACATCGAGTCTATAACTAATATTATAAAAACAAGAAGAAAAGTCCATAATAGAAAAAAATAAAAATAAACAAAACAACATAGAACCATTATTTACCTCAACATAATTTAAGTGCTTCCCTTCCATATAAATACGTATATGGCCATCACATGAAATCTGAAATAGCAAAGAAGAAGGCGCACTTATTAAAAAACCATCAACCATCAAATAAAACAAAAGATAAATTTCGTAGGGTAGTATAGGTATGTATCTTTTTTTTCCCGAAAGGCCATCTCAATTCAAATCAAAAACGTAATTTCCCATTAAAAAAAAGTTATCCAGGTCGTAAATCTCAGGGAAACGTCTATACGCGACAGCGCATCCATTAAGGCATGCCTTTTACTTCCGCCTTCAGAAAGATGCTGTAAAAGATACACGCGTGTGAATCTCATGTCGTTTATATGTCAAGCAATCTTGCTTCTTGTATCTGAGCGAGAAAAGCTGCTATACACGAAAATAGTCTTCGTGTATAAAGTCGAAACGGAACCCGAGTCAAATATCGAGCAATCTATCGCGCATTAAAACTAGAATCCCAAGATCAATTCATGTTAACACTTTGATAAAACTTTGGGTATATTTCAAATTTGAAAAGGGGTAGGGGTGGGAGGAAGGGGGGTGGGGCATGTTGAAAACGATGCGATGACGGCGTCACGCAGGGAAGGTTAATAAAATTCCATTTATATAAAAGGGGGAGCAAGGCATATATACACAAAATGCCGGCGGGTTGCGTTTAAACGTCTTTTTATTTCAGTAGCTATCCTGATGTATGCCTTTGGTAGGATTGCTCCCCTCCCCCCCTACCCCGTTCATCATCTCCACCACTGCCTTTAACCTTTATATTACACAACAAACTTCTTACAGAATAAATAGGTGAGGAAGGAGGAGGCCGTTTGGGGGGGTTACTCACGCACATGAAAATCTACGAAATTTTCCTGCCGCTTCCGTTTGATGTATGGCGGGAGAAATGTTGGGTATTAAGTATCGGAGTTTGATTTTGGGCCGGAACACCTACCGGGACGTTGTTATTTAGCTGCTGTTGTTGTTGTTGCGTGGTATCATGAACCCTGGTACTATATTTTCAAGATTTGACTCAGAGGTAGGGGCAATAAAAAGAAGAAAGGGGGAGGGGGTTACTGTAAGCACATAATTCATGTATGCAGTAAGCTTATGTATATATACGTATATAACTTATTTACGATCTGGTGTCATTAATTTTAGCCAAATGGAACGGGATTTCATACGAAATATATATATATAGGGGAGTGAGGTGGTAGTATGGATTCGTTTGGGGAGACCGATGCGAAACGTTTATGTTAAAACGAAGAAATTCACCAGAAAATCGCAGGAAGTATAAGAAAAAACGAACATTTCTCGAAAATGTGGTTAAATTATCCTTTATGTCGACCATTCATCCCGGCTTCGTATGTTATCTGTAAACACCCGTTTTAAGTTATTTATTGCTTTTGAAGATATATATATGTGGAGGACGGATGCGGTTGTGCTTTTTCTGCTATAAGTATTACTCTGGCATAGCATATCCCCTTGTGTTTGCAGTTCAGCTATAGCAGCTTTTGTTGAAAAAATTTTGTCACAAATAACGTACCAAACTTAAGACAAGAACATCTGAAATGGTGATATAGCAGTCTCGTTTTAATCGAAATCGGTTTGACTTTTAATGTTTTTGTAGGTTAGGTATATCATCAATTAGCGTATACACATGCAGATGGACAAGTAGACAACAAGTAAAATTAATGTTGTTTCATATATCCGAGGAGATCAGTTTAGCTTAGCATTTCTGTTTTCAATTTGGTCAAGTGGGTCTTTCCTTCTCCAAAGTTTAACAAGTGTTTATTTTTTAACTAAAAGTCAACCGAGGAATACGTCATGACCCTCATCCCTTCTTTCCACCCATCGACTCTTAATATCTAGTATACATAATCGCATATTTTATATATTCACCCCATGCCATGACTTACCCCTCTTGTATCCCCCCCCCCGCGCAACCATTAAGTGCTCTACACACCACATATTGTACATATTATGTATATAAATATGAAGGCAATCTTCCTGCGAGGATGCTTCCTTTTTCTTAAATTAAATTTATGTTTTTACTATGTAAACTTTGTGTAAATGTTTCTCTTCGGGTCCTCCTTGGTATATTTGGAATATAATAGGATTTTATCAGATTACGTTTTTGACGAGGGCGAACGTTTTCAACAGCATTTTCGGTATAGGTCTCTCTATGGATACCAAACAGCAGGAGGGAGTCAAATTGAAATGATCCTTCGACAGTTATAATATATGGCAACATTTTCAGGTTATACAAATCACGTATAGATATATATTTTTTAACCCCATGATATGTAGACTTATACGTACATATGTACATTGTACATAGCATTTAAAGTTAAGCTCTTTACTAATTAGAAAGATGGTTGTTGTTATAGTAATTAAAATAAATGTGGGCGAAATGCGAGGATTAAGAGAAGAAAGCGCTTCGACTATAATATTCCTTTTGTATGAGATTTTTATCCAGTGAAATGATGTTTAAATTTTCTACATTTTACTCGATTCATTTTGACAAGAGAAAGACGTGCGGTGGTAAGAAGTTTGTGTAGACTAGAAGATGGTATAAAATAAGAGAAACAAAAAAACGGAAATAAAAGGCGAATGGAACACTTGCAATGCGCGGTTAGGAAGAGATTTTTTTAAAAGTTCAAAAATTTTATCAGTAAAAAGTGGAAGTAAAGTCGATAAAAGTGCAGCAGTTAAGCCCTGTAGTTTTTCATTTCATGTTAAAGGGTCCATTGGGGATGATGTTATAGTTAAGAGCGACGAGTAGAAGGTGTTAAGACATTCAGAGTGAAGTTTACTATATATCTATGGAGGAAAAAGTTTTTCATGAGATGTGTCAAAGGTGAGAGGTATAAGGCTCTGATGTTATAAAGAAAGATAGCTTCTCAAGTGAAATAAGTAGTACTGAAAATTTTAACAATTCAAGTCAAATTGAAAGTTCATTCATCACTTCAATGGTCATACACATATAGGTGCGTGTTTTCTTTCTGCATGGACGTATAATCATTTGTATATACAGAGCAATAAGAACAATTGTATATTTTAGAAGCTCAAAGCGTATATTACTGTTAATTTGATCTATTAGGTATACGTGTATCCAAAAATACAAGCCTATTTAAATTTTTCTTTCTTTTTTCAATTGAAGTCAAGCAAAAAATTCCTATGAGTATGCAATTTTTTTTCAGATTAATCGTAGCAAATATTTTTCTAGGATTCCAATTTAAAACCTCTCAAACTCCAGAAATGAGAAGGAAGAGTATGTAGTTACTGAAGTAATTCTATTAAAAGATTGGAAAAATTGAAGAATATTCTACACGTAACGACGATGTAGAAAATGTATCTCAACGCAATAATCTAATTGCGTGCCACAGAGAAAAATTCCGTTGCATATCATTCCCTAGTAGAAATTGCTGACAGTTTTACGTCCTTGTCTCCTGCCCCGTCCCGCAAGGGGCAGTTATTATGTAAACAAATACTAATTTGACTGAAACGTATCAAGGTGTTTGCAATTCATAAAGAAACATATAGAAAATTAAGTCCTGATGAGCCTCCTGATGAGCATTCATTAAATCTCATCGAAGTGCTCATTGGATAGCATGAAACTGCTCCATATATACTAAATTAGCAATAAATATTTATTATTGTCATCACCTTGTCAGAAGACATTTCTACTAGGAAAATTTGAATTAATTTCTGTGGTTAATTTGTTTAACTTTTTAAAATATTTATTTTAAATTAATTTTTTGATTTTTTTTTTGCGCGGAAAGACTAGCCAATATACTGAACAAGACGATATGACCATATCCTTACGCCTCAGCGTCAAATTCGGAAAAATATATGAAATCAATCATAAAATCAGGTTCTCATTTATAAACTCATCATGACACTCATTGATATGCTCATTAATAAGCTCATCGTGACACCTATTGCTATGTTCATTAATAAGCTCATCGTGACACTCATTGACATGCTCATTAATAAGCTTAACGTGACCCTCATTGACATACTCATTAATAAACTCATGGTGGCGCTCATTATGTACTCATCGAAGTGCTCATTTAATATTGTAAAATACACAAAATAGAAGCAAAGTATACATCAATAATAAAATCAGATTCTCATTTATAAACTCATCCTGACACTCATTGATATGCTCATTAATAAGCTCATCGTGACACCCATTGCTATGCTCATTAATAAGCTCATCGTGACACACATTGACATGCTCATTAATAAGCTTATCGTGACCCTCATTGACATATTCATTAATAAACTCATGGTAACGCCCATTATGTACTCATCGAAGTGCTCATTTAATATTGTAAAATGCACAAAAGAGAAGCAAAGTATACATTTCGAAATAAGTAAATAAATGATTTTTTCCCGGCTTTGATTCCAACGAGAATAAATTTCATCAGTACGTTCATCTGATTGCTCATGAGGAGCTCATTGATGAGCTCATCATGATATGTCTACCAGGTTTAGTTCTTAAATACCTACATACATACATATTCCGGATCAAAATCACTACTTAAATACATATGTTTAGTAAATCATAGTTAAGAGAGCAATTGTTAAAATGTTTTAGCTCTTAAGGGTACAAATCTGTGCAGAAAACAATAGCACTGTTGAAAAAAAAAATAAAAAAATTGAAATTATAGGTTAGGAGCTTCCAATGAATCGATTTAATTGATTTTTTTAATTAATTCTTACCCTTTCGTTGATACCTAATAATATTTCTAGCATCATTAGCAATTAGGTCATCTACATGTCATGTCGTAAAGTTTCATTTATAAATAATGGAAAACCTTACAAAATTCGATTACACTACACATCTACCTTAAAGTTCAATGATTATCGACATGTAAACGAAAACATTCGCTTACTTTTGTTTTTCAACATTCTACAACCAACCAACCAACCAACCAACCACACATTTCCAAAGGTATCGGCTACCTTACTTAGAAATGATCTTAATTAAAGTCCTCATCCATTCAAATTCCTAGACAATTAATGGTACTGACTTTGATCTATTAACACAGAAAAAGGGATGGGCAGAAAATATTATTGGCAGCATTAGCCTAATGAACTTGAGCATTAATTGGAAAATGTATAGATATCTATGAAGTCTTCCTTCCCCCTTTTATATTAAGTTATTAATTTTGCTAAAAACTTTAGTGGGGGGGGGGGAGAGAAAGGGGTCAGGTATCAATTATCAATCGTCGACAAATTATTTTCTGAAGGCAAAAAGTCAGAAGAAACTTTAATGGAGGGTCAAGAAGAAGCCGTAAAAAGCAGCATCAGCGTGAAATTTAGTAGTATAAGGGAAATTCTTAATAAATTAAGCATCTTGCTGAAAACAAGGTAAAAAAAAAATCGGTACTATAAGATATTTTGTGATATTGATTTAAGGAGTGGATTTTAATTTTAATGCAGATGGTAAATACTATTACTACGAATTCAATTAATGAATTCCATTGAGATGAAGAAATTTACTGTTGTCGCGCAAATCAAGCAATAAATTTAAGGCGATTTATGAATAACTTGGGAAATTATTACTCATGAAAAAAAAACATGATTTGACGATAACCTGGAGAATGCCTGTAAATAGAGCCCCCACAAAACAATAAAATATAATTTTTATGAAAAAAAAGTCGATTGTTTTCTATTTAATATTACTTTTCTAATAAAATATCAAAGTTGCTTTATAGAACAATATAAAAAATATGTATAAAGCTCCCCAGTCTCACGCTCAGTTTTCACAAAATTTTATTTTGTTTTAAAGTTGAAATTGGTATTCCTCAGAGATCTAGTTTAGGTCCGTAACAATTTTTATTAAATTAAATGCAATTCTACACAAATGAATTTTGCTAAAATTATTCCTACTAATATAGACAATCTACTAATACCAAATTAAAAAACGGACGAACTGACTAAAACTGAAATCGACAGTATACGTATACTGGATCCTACCCGACATTTGGCCTATTATAAAGCCATTGGGGGGGGGGGGGGGGGGGGGATGGCATTGAGGCAGGTAAAGAAATTCTTCATCCTCTCCTCTGCAGACGTGTCAACTAATTTGTCTTAGCAGACATTGGCTCAAGATATGTACTAACGCAGTCACTGGACATGGCCTTTTCAGTGATGCCAACTTAGAGATTTTATCCATAAATATTAGGATAATTTTCGGTTTTAGGGATTTAGGGATAAAAGTTTCAAAAGTGACGACATCTAGCGATATTTTGTGCACTAAAAGTTTCTAATAATTTATTTGCTTCAATCTAGAGAGAACTTCTGCAAATTGAAGAAACACTAGCACAGAATGAGAATTGCTGGAGTACTTAGACTATTAATTTTCATGTCAACGTCAAACACATTTGCTTTTAATACTCCCCCCCCCCCCCCCCAACTCTATTCTTCGGTTGTACACATAAAATAAAAATTCCCAGTTTGGAAAATGCCATAGTTCAGATTGTTCGTTTTCAGATGTTTTTTTTTTTTTATGGTGTTATGGAAAAAAGTTCTCCATTTCTACTGTTTCAAGTTTAGTACGGCAGCAAGATATGTACACCACAAAAGAAACGAAAATCTAGAAATGATTTTTGCGAAAAGCAAAGTTTCAAGAAAAGTGTTTTTAATGTTTTTAATATTTTTCTTGTGCTTTAACTTTTACTTTTTTTAAAAAATATCATTTCAAGGTTAGATTGCAAAAGGGAAAAATGATCTGGTATGTTTTGGTTTTGCAGATCATGTTATGTTAAATTTGTGGTAAGAGCATATTGCAGAGATATGCTGCTACTAAAAAGTATCAGATATATCTGTTGGTGAAATTCAGAATGTTAAACCAATATCGTATTATTTTTCTGGTTCGCCAAAATGTACAAGTCGCTGAAGCTGAAATAAATTTGGCTAACTTTTTTGCACAGTATAATGTAGCATTTTCAATTGTTGATCATTTATCACCCTTATTAAAGGATATATTCTCTAATTCTCGAATCGTAAGAGATATACAGCTTGGTCGGACCAGTGTTGGGCAAAATGTAATCTGATTAATGATTAACAATTACAATTAACCATGTAATCTGTAATCAGATTACTTTGTAACAGATTACTAATGTAATCCATTTCCATAATTACATAATGTAATCGATTAACGTGTAATGTGATTACAAGTTAATCTGATTACACATTAATCGATTACAAGTTAATCTAATTAATGTGATTACATTTAAGACATTTAAGATATTTAAGATATTTGTATTCTAATTCTTCATAAAACTCCCTAAAACTAATTTCGTACAAGAGCAATACTATTTTCTTTCAATTCATTTCATTATATTATTAATTACTTTTAAATAATCTACAAAGTAATCTGTTACAATGTAATTAGATTACAAAATAATCTAATTATATTGTAACAGATTACACATTTGATAGATTACATATTCTCTCATAAGTAATCTGATTGAAATGTAATCGAATACAATTTAATTAGATTACTTTGTAATTTGACTAAACTGTAATTGAATTATTAATTAAATTACATTGCAATCAGATTACGCCCAACACTGGGTCGGACGAAGACTACAAAAAAAAAACAAATAAAAAACAAAGAGTTTGATTTGCTCCAGGAAAATGTTCACATTTGACTTTTATAATTAAACAAAATTGCTAATTAGTTTTGTACTGGGACGAATATTTATGAAAACCCAAAATAATACTGTTTTTTTTTTTATTTTAGAGTTAAGCCAATTATTTAGGGAATTCTATGAATTTTTTCCAAGTATCTGGTTGGCATCAGTGGGCCCCTTCCGTTATTTTTTTAAGAAGATATGCAAATCCGATATCGAACTGTATCGACTGTGCAAAGAAGAAGATAAAACCTCGAATCATGTTATATGTCAGTTGTCCAACGCTTGTAGGCTTAAGGTTGCAAATCACTGGAGAAATACTTATCTCTCCAAATAAGGTTTGCAATCTAGACCAAAGGGAATTAATGGAGCTCGTAAAAAGACTAGATTTTGTCTAACCACCTTAGGGGAAGGCCAAAGCACAATAATAGATGAACTCTTGTTGCGGTGTCCGCATGGTGTCGTGGTAGTGGCCTAGTCATCTTTACTATTAATCTAACCTAATCTAACCTAACTATTTAATTCCAAAAGGAGGGAAGATATTTAAGAACGACTGAAATTTTTCTCATAACATAAAAAGTTTTTTATTCCTCTAAATGACATGAAATTGGAACAGCTTCTTCTCCAGATTCATCTCTGAATTCTACAACTGCCGTAAACTTATCATGATAAAAATTTGTTTACGTATAGTACTTACTTATCGCCTATCTATAATCATTTCATTTAAATCAAACGACATTTTATATCTCTTCATTACAATTAATTTCCCGGGAGGCATAAAAGTCTAGTGTGGCTTATCCCATTTGTTGGTAATTTTAAAAGAAAAAAAAAACAAAAAAACGCAAATTTCCATCATAATTAAGTCATAAAACTTCTCAAGGCTCAACTATTGCCATGCCTCTCTCTAGCATTTAATTTTCGTCAACATCAAGGCAAAAATAAAGAAAGAACTGCCACACGATGTCACTGTGTAATTTTTTCCAATTTATTTAATCATTTTTGTTTGCTAATTTTTCTATTTGTCAAAATTAACGATGTGCGTGACCAGATAAAAATTTTTGCAAAACGTTTGCACACTCCCCCACACCTCCTCACTCATACAATTTTATTCCTAACCACAAAAACCAAAATTGGGGCAGATATACGGTATATGATCATCCCCCCCCCCTGCCTTGAACTGCCCCTGCTGATTGTTGTATTGTTTGTGCAAGAACTGGGAAAATTTGCGAGCCGCTTAAAATTCCCAAATGGACGTCCATTAAGAAACAATAAACAGAAAATCGTTGTTTAATTGTGCCCACGACTATTTCATGGACTAATTAGGAGAACTCTTGCTTCATCAGGGATAATCGATTAGTTGTTTTCCTTATTCTGTTTCTTCACCACTTCCCAAGGGAATTCATCCATCAACCCCCCCCCCCCCCCCCTACTAATCCACCAATATTATGTACTTGCGGCAAATCTAAATATTCCGTGTATACGTAGTACTTTTCATGTCAGCATTTCGGTTGTAGGCTATTGCGTTATGGCTGTACAAATTATATGGAGTGCCTTTGAACTCATTACCAAGAAACTTTTGACATAGAGTCATGGAATTGTGGGTGTTCCTTAGATGATCACCTTTTATATATAGAGTGTGACGTGTGTTAGAATTTTCAAGGAAACCCCTTTGTATAGAATTATAAAGGTACTAAGGTAACGAGTCTTGTTTTTTTTTTCTTTTGATACCATTTGAAGTTATACCGTTGGGAAGAAATCCATACCTTATCATCCCACCTTTAATTGACTTATTAAGCCTTTACTTGGAAGTAGAAACGTCTTAATAAGCCTTTAATACCCACCCTGGGGGGAAAAGTATTTTTCTTTGATTATAAGGTGTTCTTTTCTTGGCTTGAAGGGGAGTGAACTTTAACAGGATTTTGTGTGTGGAATGATGGGTAGTGGAAGTTTGGCATATGTTGAAAAGTTTACGTTTTGGTAACGGATTTAAAAACAATTTTGGAGGTTTATGAAAAGACTTTTCAAATGTTAAAGCTTGCTTAATGAATTTGATGAATTTGTAACTCATTGTTGCAACTCAAACATTGTTCCCAACTTAGGGGGTATTCTAGTCTAGAGACCCGAATTTTAGGTGATTTTTGAAGTGCCGTAAAAAAAAGGCAATCAATATTTTTCTATCCATTTTATGAGTTATTTATTAACATTGCAAGAATACAGAAAAAAATTAAAAAATTAAAAAAGTTAAAAATTCAAAAAATTAGCAGCTGATGAAGTGGGGGGCCTCAAAAAATTGGCGCGTGATCATGCCCACGTTTCCAACCCGCCTAGCAATCCGAAAAAAAATATAAAAAAGATTATTAGTCTAGAGTAATGTCGCTATGTCCGGAACTAGGGAAAAGTTGAAAAAAAATGTTTTCACAAAATGGCCGCTGCCTCAAAAAAACGCAATTTTTGTACCACATTTTTGACATTTTCGAATTTTTTAAAAATAGAAAAAATTGAAATTTGGGATGCGGCTAGTTCCGGACATAGACAAGTCTATAAAAAAGACTCTCAAAAAATTTCAAGTAAATCGGTCCAGTAGAACTTGAGAAATCGTGGGCATCGTCTTGAAAAAGGCAGTTTCGAGAAAAACGCGTTTAAGGTGTAACACCACTGTAAATTTTTTGAAAAATCGTTTTTTTTTTTATTGGCGTAAAAATAGTTTAAACCCTATAGAATAAGAAAAAAAAGGTCCCGTGCGAGAAAAAATGTTTTTTCCTTTGAAAATGGAAGTCGCCACCAAGCGCGTCAAACTTGCTCCGAAACATGTCCCGGGAAGATGGATGTGGAGCCGCCATTTTTTCGCTGTCAAAAATTTATCAATAAAGTACAATGCATGCCCGATAATACCCTTAAAAGGTTTTTTTTCAACCACCTTTAATTTTGCGAGAAAAAAATTCGTGAAAAAAGCTTTTTTTTAGCCGTTACAGAGGCGTTACCCTTTAAAGTCCATACGACCACGTGGTTTGGAAGTTAGAATTCAACTGTTAGCAGCTGGATGCAAGTGAATACTAAATATAAAGATACAAATTTGAACAATCCTCTTGTAGGCATATTCTTGAATAGTTAAACTTTGAAAATATGAAAACAAATAAAATCGATTTTTTCGAATTTCTAGACTAGAATACCCCCTTAATGTCATACAATTTATATATGTAGCTTTATTCGAGAACAAGATAAAAAATAGTTTTATCGAAATTTCAAGACAAGACAATTACAACGAGTTTTTTATAAATATAAAAAACAACGGTCTGAAAAGTGAACCTTGTGAGACCCCACATTTTTTTTTTTGCAGAGCACCCGAGATTTAAAAATAGAAGACGAGATAAATCTCCTGTACGAGAAATAAAAGGAGACTTCGTTGCATTTTCCACTGAATATTGACTAAAAATATTGCAAAATACACAATTAAAAATATACGAAAACGTGTCATAAAGAGCTCAAGAGAGAGAGATTACTAACAAGCTAGCAATATCTGGATATTATTTGTCTGTGGTAAGGTAATAAATATTATACGTGTAATAAGTTTTACATATTCCCAACAATTTATTATCTCCTCCACGATATAAAAAAAATAATAAAAGTCAATAATCTCGCATATATCAACTTAAGTAAATATGAAATAAAATAGAAAACTGAAATCGTTTCTATAGTCTGCAATTCTAATCCCATACCGTTTTGTCAACAAGTTAATACCCCAAACCATATGGTGGAAATAAATAAATATTGTCATTGATAACACTCCATACACGTACGTACCATATAGAATAAATATCGCAACCATTATTCAAGCTTATAAAAGATATTTAAATATAGAATTTCGTGCCGCCTATAGTAAGCTCTGCTCACAAAATAAATTCAATAAATTCTTGCCACGTGGACATAAATCCTATTTCATTCCGAGACTGTGCCTTAAAAAGATAATTACACAGCAAACAATCCTCTTCTCATACTTTTTCTACTTTTTTTGTATTTATTTTCTTTTTTGTATTTTTCTGTACAATAAATATTGTTTTCAGAGAAACGTGCTCTAAATTTAGTTTCCAATAATTTTTGTCATTTATTTCAGCCTTGCTGTTAGGGATTTATCCCATACTACCCATCACAAATGAATATATACGGAAGGTTGTGTGACTTGGATATTTTTATTTTTTTTTTATATTCGCCAATTTGGATGAATCACGAGACAAAAAAATTATTTATTATTTCTGAAATTCGGATTGGTTCGATATAAAAACAAATTTTATGGCAGTAAGAATAAATTAAAAAAAAACCAAGCATGGACTTAAAACAAACAATTTTTAATTCTTTATACACCTGGTGTGCACTTAATGTACTATAATAGTAAAAATTCATCAAATTTCATCAAAATCAACTACAAACGAATTTCTTATGTTGAAATTTGATAAAGAAATTCGATGACATACTTCTACAAAAAAAAATTTAATTTTATCATACCCATGGAATGGGATATCCACCCCCAAAGTATACCCAACCACCTAAAAATATCTAAGCCTGATATCTAAGAACCAAAGTACGTTTGCCGCCCCATAGGCGTATACCTGCCACAAGACAAAATATTCTTTTGGCTTTTGCCATGAATTCACTGATGCTCTACTACTACATACTACTACTACTACAATTGCTACTACCGTTGATGATGCCCCGTCCTTTGCACCCAAAAAATTTCAAGTCGAGCATACTTAGAAGAGTCTCGAAATTGGTATAGCTTGCCTCGTATGCCATAAATTATGATTAAAGTATTTCTGAAGAGGCTCTTAATTTTTAAAGTGGGAAAGATTTCCAATGAAAGCATGTTTGGTCTCCTTCGGATTGGAGAGTTCGGTTTAAAAATCAGAACAAAATTCTCTTCTTGGGCGAAGGATATGGGAGAGTATGGGCAGGAGGGTGACCTGTGTATTTCAACATCATAGCGTCTATAGGGATCATATTCAGGTATCCTTGAGTAAGTTAATTGCTTGTCAACAATTTTATTAAATATTTATCTTGAGGTTTTTTATATTTTTATAGGAAATTGGTCCTTGTCAGGGGAATTCGTTGTATTTAAAAAAAAAAAAAATGAAAAAAGTATTACATGTTGGGCTGTTCGCTCGTGTATAAATGTAATTTGACATAATTAAGGAATGGAAATTACAAGATTTCTTAAGGAAAGAAAAAAACATGAAGTGGGTTCATAATAATATTTATATGGTAATGTTTTACAGAATTGTATGTATTTTTGGAGAAATTAAAATATTTGACATATATCTACCTACTATGTGTTCATTATCACTTTTGTATGTAGCTCTAGTTCGACAAAATGTATCTATATAAAAATATTTTCGGATAAATTGAGGCGAAAACTAGAAAGATATATCTCAAGCCACGAAATTGAAATCCATATGTAATGCGTGATAGTCATGTAATGTCGCTTATTATTTCTTATGGGAATGGAACAAGCAATTAAGATGCAAATTGGTCTACTGCCTAAACTAAAAAATACCAAAAAACAAGTAAAATAGCTAGAATTGGTGTAATGGAGAGAGTCCCAACTCGTAATCGTCGATTTCATCCAAATTCGCAGTATATATTGCAATTGAATAGAAATGGAAATGACGCAAGTGGAAACTCCTGATATCCAAGCGAAACCAAAATAATGTATAATGGAGCTGAACCCTGGGTTAAAATCAACACTTTTCGGAAAACTTTGATAATTACCATCATGCGGGTATATTCGCAACATTTAAACCACTTTATCTGTTATCTTTCATATACAAAAAAAAACCAGAAGTCATTATCCCAATTAGTTTTGGAGCATTTTCCAAAATAACATTGCGAGGTATGCTAAATTACTTTCAACTTATATGAGTTGCATATACGGTAAAGCTAACACCCATTCCATTCCAACTGATTTTCAAAATTCTTTTTGCTAAATTCATTTTAAATTTTTTATGATTTTTTGATTTTATGGTAGCGGGTTACAGAGTAGTAACCCACCAACATATATTATCATAAACAATCAAAAAATAAAAATTACTTTTCCGGTGGTGAGGGCATTTACTTTCTATTCTCCCATCTGTGTAGAATATTCGTACAAAATCTCATTAAAATCGGCCAAAATTCTGCCTGAAAAATTCTTTTCGAAATGTTTTTCTACAACTTATCGATTAATCCATTTTTTTGTTTTTTTTTATGGATGTGCTTTTATTAAGAGATTATTTGTACAAAATTTTAGGAAGATCGGATGTCATTGGTCATTTAAATCTATAAAAATTTCGCATACCCACTTTTCGCATCATCTTTGAAAACGCCGGAAATGCCACTTACTTACTTTGTGGTTGACATTTTACCTGAATGAATTTGGTGCTTTTGTTCAAATTTTCATTTTAACCGCGACAACTCCAGCAGCGAAAATTTGCAAAAGTGAGTACTTTCCTACAAAACCACGGCCTTCCCATGTTATGCATTATTTCGGTTTCGTTTAGTCATCTGGAGCACCCACTTGCGTCAATTTCATTACTATAGTCAAGCCCTACTTATATTGTGAATTTGGTCGAAATCGGTGATGACGAGTAGAAGCCCTTTCCTTGTAAGACCAATTCTTATGATACCCTAGATGAATACGCGTAGGTATGTATTTTCGTATGGTCACCTATCAGTGCAAGTTTGATCATTAAAGTGGTGATTTCGCACATATATCTAGAACGGTTCATCGGACAGTAAAAATGATTATAACCAATATTATGAAGAACTTTTCGGCACAACAAAAATGTCTAGGACTGATTGTATTTACAATATACGTAAAAATCCAAAAATTTTAAATGGAAAAACCAAAAAGGGGTTGCCCGATTTAGTACATTTTTGAAATTATATTTACCATTTTTATGAAAAGACGGTGTATACAATTTCAGCTCTCTGCTTTGATGCATTCTCAGGCAGTGTCCAAATATGTAGTGAAAAACGAAATTTTTGAATGGCAGCCCTACGAAGGAGTTATCCGATTTGTCCCATTTTCGAACTTAATTTTTCTTCTTTTTTAAAGGCCCATATGCAAAATTTCAGCTCTCTAAGTACACGCGCTGTCAAGTTATCGTACGGATGGATGGACGGACGGACATGCAAAAATCAAAATAACTTTTAATATTATGATTGGCTGTCCAATCCATTTTGGTCTGCTATAACATTATTTCAAAGTGTTAGTAACCATTTCATCAGCTAGGGTATAATGATCTTAGAGTAAATTTTATCTTTGTTCTGTAACTCACTAAAGGTCACCTTCTTTAAGTATAAAAAAATTATTCAAAATCAATTTTATTTTCGTACATTTTTATGGTGTACCATAGCGTTCTATACTCTGACCACTTCTTTTCACTATTTATATTAATTATGTACCAGGAGTCTGTAATTTCTCGATTATGTCGATGATGTCTAGATCTATTTTATCTAAGTCTGCCTTACTGTTCAACCCATATAAGAATTAATTATAGAAAAGTTATCTTCAACAATTTTCTGGATACATTATAAACTGTTGATTGTTGTTGTAAATCTCACTTTAACACTACAACCAAACCTCGGGCCGGATTCTATGAGGACAAATGTTTAACTGACCCTACGTTTGTTTTTGTTGTGTTTTGTGAAAGTACTACAGGGACCTAAGAATTTTCAAAATAAATTATGAATGAACCACATATTCTGACTATATTAAAAAAAAAATTACTTACAGAGATATAGGTATGGATTTTGGAGTCTCAAGTACCCACTAAAAATTTGAAATCAAGTGAAAATGGTCAATTTCGTCGTCTTCCAGTACAGAAAAGATGGTATCAAAATGCTATGAATGTGCACGTTAAAGCTTGTATTTAGGATGCAATCGCATCTACATTTTGACTCCCCCCCTAATTAGATATGCAATCCGATAAATGGTTTTGGAGATAACTGCAAAAGAAGTGAATCAATTCTTTTTAAGATTAAAAAAACTTGCCGTTTTTAGTACAAAAATTGGCATATTTTAATCTCATCATTGTGAAGAACTGGTAAGTCGTGTAAATTCAATTCACATGGAAAAAATGTTCGCAACAAAGTACTCATGGACGTGAAAGAAAGAACTGAACAAATACATGCAAAATACAGGAACTGGGGTATATGTATATGACTCGAATATAAAAAAAGCAATTTTTGAGCTGTAAAAATTTCTTCCCGCCCAACTTCCCTTCTCTATCATTTTAACGCCAAGCTCTAATTTTTTCTTAAATTATTCCAGAAAAACTAAAAAAACCTATCCCTACGTCCCTCAAAAACTACCCTATAGTTAGAAAATATTTCAATATGTTTCGACGTCGAGATGTAATAGATCCATGTACCTTGAATATAAAAAAAAACCCCAAACGGTCTACACCAAAAACTAATACCCTTTATCTTCCCTGGCGATTTGCACTTTTTCACACTTGTCTAGTTTCTCCTATTTCTCCAAACATATTAGTGAATTGCGAATGGAGAATTAGGGAGATTTAATCGGAGAAAACAAAAATTAAAATTCTCATCTCCCAAATTCCCTAATTCTCCGTTTTACAGAATCCGATTCCGAATCTGTTCTTTTGTCGTTTGTCGTACTTTTTCTTTTAACACAGATCATTTTGTGTCTTCACTATTATTTACCACAAAATGAACTATAATGAATTTTCGGTGGACAAACGTCAAAAAACACGCCTAAATATACGACAAATTAATCAACTGCTCCCAGAGGTTGTGACAAAAATTTTACACTGGTAAATGGAATTTCTACACCTAATTAGAGAGCATTACAAGTGCTTAAATTCGTTGAATTTGTAATGTGAAGTGTCATTTTCAGTTCATTCTACGTCATGCAAGGGTTGCTGACCTGAATAAAAATACGAAAAAATCAGTAGAAAAGTTCATTTCATTTAGTCGTATATTTTGACATTCAAGGATGACAAAAGATCAGAATCACCCTCCTGGTGTCATAATTAATTGTAGCATGTACTGGACAGAGTACATAGCTCGTGTTACTTTTATTTTATAAGCCTCCAGAGCTGGGTATGTTTTTACCCCTGAATTTATTTTTCATATTTCAGATATTATCTATGGCTGCCTTAACACTTTTCCAGGTGGTCGTCAACTTAATGTCGCTTTTAATTCTGTAGTCCGCTATATGGTAAATATGAACAAACTGTGTCAAGATTTTTTCATGTGTCTTCATTTGAGAGAGTATTTTCCGGGTTGTTCTCTTTTAACTCTCATGGAAATATGTCCTATAATTTTTCTTCTTAGCCACATTTTATCTGGTAAACTAAGCAATCCCCTGATAAGTTACAATTCCTATAATTATTTTTTATTTGTTCTCGCGCTAATATTTTGGAGATAAATTCAATTCTGGTGGTGGGTCACAAAGCCCGTTCTATCCGGGTTTCAGATAGTCAAATCTATTTGTTGTTCTTTTTTTTCTTTATTATTTATTTTAAAGTTTCGCTTATAAAAAATATTTAAAAAAAATACTAATGGAAAAATAAAACAATTTAATTACTTTCAATTACTTATTTTTTTTTGCCTATATTTCAATTACAATTATCATGACAGGATAATGGTAATTTAAATTATACAAAGTAATGGTAATGGTAGTAAAAAAAATTGAAAAATTTTGAATTGATTTGTTGCCAACAAATACGAAGCAAATATACACGAATTAATGACGAACCAAAATCTATCAACTTATAACAGTATACATAGAAGTCAGATTATTCTAATCGCCGCCACTTAGTCAAGTATGATAATTTGCCATAAAAAAACAAACAAACCCATAAAATTCTTAAGAAACCTATAAAAATGGTTATACTTACTTAGACAATTGAGGTTAACACAGACGATGTCACCTTAAACCTTACACAATCAAAGGTTTAAATTTAATGCACATAAAATTGCGCGGAACATTTACCATCCTCCGCACACATCCAGAATATCTGAAAGATTTTCTATGCATCCCATGTCACATTCATGTAGACGTCGTCGTTGATATTGTGCACCAGACCTTCCTCCATATTAAGAAGACGAAGGAAGAAGCACCGAAATGCAAGAAATCAAGAAAAGTGCAATAAATTTTCTCACGCGAAAATTCCTTCATTTCCAGAACAGAGGAGAAGTTTTCAAAAGAACGACGAGCAGCAGCAGCAGCAACGTCCTTGTCGTTCCATTCTTTCTTCTATACGGCTGGCTTTTATGGCTCCTCGAGAATATATAATTTCATTATCTGAGCTTTTTTCAACAAACTGTAATTCTCGTCAGACAGTTTTATTTTAAGTGTTCCCGCAATGAAAGGATGGTTCTGAAGGACGGTTTTTCAAATTGTTTATTAGCGGTGCCCGAGTTGAGCTTCTTCATGACGCGAAAAGTATTCTTTGCCATCTCCTTTAAGAGTAAAGGTAGACCAAAATACTTTTGTATATAGGTTCTAATTTAATATCAAATGTACCTACCTATACTTCAACGAGGTGGAGAGTCTTCTTAAAACAAGATTTATAATAATTAAATTAATTAAAATGATTTAATCAAGAATGTCTTTCCGTCCACCCCCCTTTCATTTCCTTACCTGATGGATGGATACCTTTACGGCAAAGAGAAAGGTGACACAAACAGCAGCAAAAACACTTGCTTAAATCAGACTAGGTTGAATATTTCCAAAAAGGAATTCAACCTTTTGGCACCAAAGAAATTTTTGATATTTGTGTTTATGACTCACACTAATTACAAGGAAGACATTGTGTCATCTCACGTTATCCCATTAGCAATCCAGCTCGGGTTCTCATAATATAGCATTCCACCATTAAGTCATAACTACCTACATACATACATACATCGATGTATATATATACACGAATATAAACAAATTCTATAAGATATGGCAAGTTTGGAAGGAAATCTTAATTCCCATAGCGCAGAGTGAATTCGTTTTATACGATCCAGCGACTCTTGTTACCTTCAAAGACTGATATAAGACCTGACGAAAGAAAATTCTTCAACCATCTCTCATAGGTAGGTACACATACCTATAATCATATATAGGTGGCAAACAGTAGAACATTCAGGAGCTAGTACCCATGAACTTTTCAAATATTTACTTGGAAGATATTTGCTCCTCCAGCAGCATTTCAGATTGTGTGGTTTTTCGGGACTTGGATGGAGTTGAATATGGGAAGAGTGTGTGACAAACCGGGAGGTGTTAGATGGGGAACAAAGGTGCACATGTTTACAACCGACGACGACGGCGCCATTAAGTAATCTCAGAAGTTCGTGTGAAGTAATTGGAAGTAATTTGATGAAATTTCAAGTATGCGGATGAGTTTAGGTCTGGTTCATTTCGCACCTCTTGTGACATGGGGACAGCTCACCAGAGGCAATTATTACAAATGAACATCTTGGGGTGATGATATTCTTCGGTCTTTTAGACTATGCTAAGAAAATTGATGAGCGCACTGGAGAATGTCTTTAGGGTACTAATGGGAGGGTCTTGTGGTCGTATAAGCACTAGGATTTCATGTTTAAGGATCAATTTATAAAATTTTAAATTAAAAAGTTTTTTTTTTTTTTTTTGGGGGTGGGGGAATATATATGAGTTTTGGGAAATTGTTGATGTTGTTGTTGTTGTTATTGTTATTTCAAAGTGTTCAAAAGGAATTCGTTTTATGTTTCATTTGCATAAATACTATATGTGATATAAAATGTGAGAAAATTAATAGGGGGCCGACAATGTTAAGTTTAAAGAAAATTAGGTAATTGAACTTGGTTATAGTAGGTGCCTACATTCAGTAAAGTGAATTAAACCTTGAACTAACGTTCACAGTTTCAAAGCAGCACTTGAAGATGGTAATTTTGCATACTTTATCAAATGTTAAGGTTACATAGTTTCCTTCAAGTATCAATAGAGTTTTCCTTACATCAATAATCATTGGTAATTCAGGTCGGATTAGATCCATTAAATGCACGTAAATTAGGTTGCGTTGTGCAACTGGATGCTAACCACAACAGAGTTATTCACTGTGACATATACCTGGAAATGAGGCAGCTGATGATCTGGCCAGAAAAAGTTGCGTTATGAATATATTTCTAGAAATCCAGAAATCCATAGGTCAGCCACTACAATCAGTGAAGAAGATTCCAGATATATACAGGCCACATGTGCAATTTCAAGACGGCTAGCTGTGGGTCAAGATATATCCTGGGAAAACTAAAACTCTGCTGAGTAGAAACCGGAATGATGTGGGTAATTTCATTGCAGTTATCACGCAATACTGCTTCTTTGGCGAACATGGAGAGCGCATGCAAGCTGGATACAATAATTTCTGCAGACGATGTATGGACGAGGAAGAGGTTGAGAGCATTGTTGGAATGCCCTAACCTTGCTTGCTAATCGTAGGAGGAATACTCTTGTATCTATTTTTTCTGCGATTTGGGTGAATTTGCCGACAAGGAGTGGGGGACCTGATAAGGTACATTAACTGTTTTGGTTGGTTTCAGCGCACCCTCTAAAACTGAGGAATCTTTTTCATGTAGAATCCCAATAAGGTGGCATCACAATATACCACAGATGGTCTAAATGTGGCTGATCGTATATGATTTTACGATGATCGCCACTCTAACCTAACCAAACTTAGGTCATGTTGTGGAATCATGTACAATACTTCAAAATCCCGTAGGTACAATAGTCAAGTATTGCAATATCCCAAACAGAAAATCATGTAATTCGACTGAAATTTAGACGAAATGGAGAATAAGAAAAGTGAAATGCCGTTTTCTATTTTCGAAAAATATCGTAATTATGCGCATTTTATGAAGGTAAGAAACGAGAAAATATACACTTTGGAATTATTTCTTTGTTCTAGCAAGTACAAAATTTTCAATCTGAAAAAAATAAAATAGATGGAAACTTAATCAAATTGATAAAATTATCAAAAATTAATATCGAAATTCGATATGGGTGTGGCAAAATAATCTTCAAATAGATTTAAGACAATCATCAAAGGATCAACGATCGCGAGACTGGAGAGAATCGGGGGAATGAACCTTCCTTTTAGAATTCACGAATTTAAAAAAAAAAATTTAAGGTCTAAAAGTGCTTTAATCTTACAATTTTGTTGTGTTCTATAGCCTGAGTCGCTAAAAAATTTTGGTTTTCGTTTAGATTTTTATAAGTAGGAGAGTGCCGTCAGGATTTGGACCATTTGTCCATAACTTCCGTTTAAGAAAGAATTTGATCAATCCAAGTATATTTTTGGAAAGGCCTGAAAAAATAGCAACACACTTTTGCTGAACATTGCAAATTGATTGGAGGAAAAATGAAAAAAAAAACAATATAGGCATTAAAAAAAAAGGTTCTCAAGGTTGGCCACTCTACGAAAAATGTGCTGAAATGATTGAAAATGCCATGGAAAAAATAATTGAATGAAATAAAAACCTGAATTTGTAGCTATTTTTTAGCAAAATTTGAATGGCACATTCTTCGAAATCGTAGTTCCGGAAAATGTCGTTATATTGACGCACTTGAAATGCACTTCTCTTTTGCAGTGTTCTAAGAGGGCTTTTTCTTGGCTTTTTTGGCAGGCATCTTGCTTTAGCTGATGTTTTATTGTCGGACTTCATTGGGATTGGTGCTGATGTTTTTTTGGGCATCATCCAAGCACACAATCACATTGGGCCAACCCTGACTACACAAAGTGACCAAAGTTGACGACAAGCACCATTGGGTTATTTTCAAGCATTAGTCACACAACTAGTGCTGGATCTGGGAAAGTTTTGAAGGGGGGCAAAGATGTTAGTTACCGCCCCCTCTAACAACGTTCTTTATTTGGGGCAAATTTTATTACAGTTCCAGGGTATACTAGGCATCATATGTATATGATAGATGACCTAATTATACTGCATACCCTGAAAATAGAACCAGAATTGTTAAAAACAATTTGAATTTGAAATAAATGATTGTTAAATAAGGAGATTATGAAGTTAAAAAAACATTAGGATCCATTATAGATCTTAAATGTCGTTTGAATCTCAAACTGTTTTAAAATAAAATGGAAGCAAAAAATCGTGTCATTACATATACAGTTTATTTTATACCAGAGACAGATTTGCAATTTTAATATTGATAATGCAAGTCAATTGCAATATAAAATTTCAGAGACACACTTGCGGTGTTCGATACTAAGAATTTAATTAGAGAACTTACATTTGATGTATCACTTAATTTATTATTTGACTTCAGAAAGTTCCGCGCACGTACAAAACATGAGCAAATTTGTGAAATTACTTGTCTATATGAAAAATAAAAACGAAATAAACACTTCAAGTTGACAAGTGTCAAATATTAAATTTCAGGAAAAGTTGTAGCCAATATTGCAGTATTAAACTCGGTTCTAGAAGGTTCGTGTATTAAAATGGTTATAGTTTATAATTGGGTCATACTACAAAAAACTCGTATTCCGCCTACGTTTTTCGCAATTTTAATATTGAGTTCCAATGTACTACATACTGAGTGTATAGAGAGCGTATACCGAGCTGTTTCTCAGTATATAAAGAAAGACTTGCAGTTGAGCGCAAAATGCAATATAGAAATTGCAAGTCTGTCTCTGGTATTATTAACACAAGGATAACAAATTAAAAATTTAATTATGTTAGAGATTAGTTCTTTATTTTTACCGCTTTTCAATAGGAATCCTCTCAGCTAAAACTACTAAAATTTGAGACAGTTTAAAAAAAAAAACTCTGGGTAGGAATTCTGGCAAACTGCCGTTCCGGTTGAAAGGATTTATCCGATCTTTAACTTGGACTCAAAGGCCTTAACTCCGGCTAAAATGGCTGAATTTAGGAACATAGGGTTGCCAGCCACATTTGTACAATTTTTGAATTCATTTCATATGAGACAAAGGCACACTTTGAGAATTTAGAAGAATTTTTAGTTTAATTAGCTCACAGAGGCGTACAGACTTAAATTTAATAGACAGTAAACTGATTAACTGTAAACTATTAGCACAATTGAAAGTATGATATCAGCAAAGGAGCTTTTAGATTCCGGAAAGAAGACTGAAGTGTTAAGAATGGTCTGAAAATATTTTCCAATTTTTGTAATTAGATTTTTTCTCGTTTAGTTATGGGTTCAGAAGTCCGTCAAATTGCCGCCTCCTTAAAACTAGCGCACGGGGCAATGGCCCCCGCGTGCCCCCCATAGATCTGGCCCTGCACACAACTCATTCACAATGCTTACCTTAATGAATGCATATTTTTTCCTCACTTTCTGGCCGTATTGCTAAAAACAACTTTTTTTTTTTAATTTTAAACCACTGCGGACACTACATACTTTGCGCTAACGCTCCAAATCTGCAATGTCACGAAAAATTCGCTATCACTGACAGAAGTTTTTCCGCGCTCAAACATAGGTAGCGCTAGCGGTCAAAACTAAAAAAATCGCAGATGCCCGACCTAGACGACATGCCAACCCTGACGACATTCCCCTACTGTTAGCAACATACAACATGCACCTGCAGCGGTTTGTACATATTTGCGAAATACATAATCTTCCCTGTGATCACAACACCAGTAGGTACCCCCACAGTTTTTCTTATTATATGTACAGGGTGGTTCAGTTTGAGTGTGGAATACTGATTATTAAATAAAACAATGTTGAACTTCACCTTTGAGTGACCAATATCCTCTCCTAGAAACGTGAAATGTAAAGAAGGGAAGTCAAAATCAAGACAAGACAAAGCACCTTTTAACTGCAGCAGGTATTGCACCAAAAAAAGAAGATCAACCATGGCTCAAAATATAATAGGTTTTGGGTATCATCCCTTAACTTTACACTTATCACCGCCTAAAGAAAAAAATTTGCATTGAGTGTCAGTCTTTTAAATGTCGGAAGGTCAGTGTTAAAGATATCAATACAATTGAAATTTAAATTATACGATTTAAGAATTCTGAAGATAAGCGACTTTTCCTTGATGTTTGATCTGCGAGAGAGCAGTCTGAAGCAGGGTATATTTCTTGGTGTGCGAATGGGAGCGTTAAATTCAATTCTAGACAATATGATAGGATAATCAAATAGATAGTTTACCGTCTTAAAAAGAAAGATATTATGCAGATAGGATCTGCTATTAACCAAAGATAACAAATTAAAATGACTGGGATATTCAAAGGAAATATTATTGAATTTAAATAACAAAAGAGTCTGGAGAAAAACCAAGAAATGGTATTTGTGTGGAATCCTAATGGCGCCATTCTGAAAAGAAAACGTTTGTGTGAAATTTTATCAAATGCATGCGAAAAATCGGTATAAAAGGGATCAACTTGTGTGCATTCATCATGAGCGCTAGAGCTATCTCGGAGGTGACTTGAGGTAGATTAATAATGTTGGATTTATCTGAAATGTAACAGATTAGGGAATACGGAACTAATATGGATAATTTAGGAGATTTTTGACCACCCTCAAAATACATAATTTTTCCAATAGAAAGACATTTTTGAAGTTATATATTATTATTTTTTACTGATCTATAAACTTTTTTAAAAGTAAGTTATTATAAAGGGTTTTCCAATAAGAGGTGTTATTTTAATTAGCCCGCTATTTCGGTAGATGTCACTTTTGGAGCTGTCATTTTTTGACATTTGACAAGTAGAAACTACGCCATTAATAAAAATGGAACGATACACGATTCAACAACGCATTGAAATTATTAAAATTCACTATAAAAATGGTGAAAATGTGGCAGAGACGGTTCGTAAAACTCGAACATTTTTGGGTCGTCGTGAAGCACCTTGTCGGACCGCAATACAGAAATTGGTAGAAAAATTCGAGCTGTCGGGACAAGTTAGTGATGTGAAGAATAAAACCCGTACAGGTCGCTCAAGAACAGCCGAGAATATTGCTGCTGTAGCCTCGTCGTTCTTTGGAATTAGGCATTCCACAAACATCGTATTTTGCATAAAGATTTGGGTCTTAAGGCTTATAAAGTTCAGTTAACACAAGAACTCAAGCCAGCCGATCATCAACAACGTCGAGTCTTTGCTGATTGGGTCTTTGAAATGCATGAAAATGATCCGGAATTCTATCGAAAACTCATCTTGAGTGATGAGGCCCATTTCCACCTCGATGGCTTCGTCAACAAGCAAAATTGTCGCACCTGGGGCTCGGAAAACCCAAGAGTTATTGTTGAAAAGCCTCTCTATCCTCAACGTGTGACTGTTTGGTGCGGTTTATGGTCCCGCGGGGTCATTGGACCTTACTTTCAACAAGACGGCGCTACGTGCCATACAAGCAACGAAGCATTGATCTTTTACGGGAAAAGTTTCCGGACCGTGTTATCTCTCGAAGAGGTGATCACAATTGGCCACCGAGATCTTGTGACTTAACACCTTGCGACTTCTTCCTTTTGGGCCACGTGAAAGAGAAGGTCTACGCCAACAGCCCAGCGTCGATTCAAGACCTCAAAGGTGGAATTCGTGAGGCTATCGAGGACATAGGGCAGCCACTCTGCGATTTGGTTATGGAAAATTTCATGAAAAGGATATGGTCCTGTAGGCGTGGTCGTGGTATTCATTTGGCTGATGTTATTTTCCATTATTAACGGCATACCTTCCTCTTTATAATGAAAAAAAGATGCGATCATTTATCTCAAAAAATGGCATTTTGCTTTTAATATCAAAATAACACCTCTTATTGGAAAAACCTTTAAAAAAAAGCCAGTAGTAATACGAGTAAAACAATATCAAAATGGCGGTTACGTAAGCAAAATGAGCTGAGAATTCGAAGAAAAAAAAGCCAATTAATATAACATTTAATATAAGTTAGTTGTTGCGCTTTGATGGTGAAAATGTATGGCAGTCTTCATCCAGTTGTATTTTTACCAACCTAGAGACACAATTTGTCAAAGAAGAGTTACTGTATGTTGTTGAGAGGGAGGTTCAATCTGAGTCTGACACGTATTCGATATTGAGGCGGCCACCAAGCTCTGCGATGACGAGTGGGCGTGAGCCAGCTTTCTATCCATTGACACCGTATCAGCTGCATCTATAAAATTACAATAAGTTGCGAGACCGCATTTTCTCCTGGGTGGTAGAGCTTCCTGGAATTATGATCCCAGATTCGGGCCTTAATAGAAGAAAAAACGATCAACTGTTCGGTGGCGTGAGTATTGCCGACGAATTAGATCTGAACGAAAGAAATTGGCCCAAATTTCAGTGTCGATGCCAGATGACATTCGGCCGTATTCCGAAGAAAAGTTGCTCGGGAGCTCTGGAGAAGCTAGCTGATGCAGATGTCAAATGGAGGAGGTATCACATGCAAAAGTGCAGGTAGATAATGGTGCCATGATGGATGTTCATGGACATGCGGACTTGGATATCATTTTCCGTGGTGAGACCAAAAACGTGTGTTTTCACATGGTTCCT
The DNA here is from genome assembly GCA_963930735.1 of Dioctria linearis. Lineage (NCBI taxonomy): Eukaryota > Metazoa > Arthropoda > Insecta > Diptera > Asilidae > Dioctria > Dioctria linearis. Next base: position 242,856,393 of record OZ005742.1, read on the forward strand.
GCGTGCTCACACAAGCACTATATCTGGGAATAGACTTGCGGAGTCTATTTAGGTTGACTCCAGATGTTCTGTGGGTATAGTTGCGGAAGTGATGCCAAGCCAATTAGCTGCCTCTGACACTGACCGCCATGTTTTTCTGTTCAAGACAATCAGCAACGTCTAGAAGCCACCAAACACATTTTTCAGTCCTTCGCCTCTTTAGGCTTAGGAAAGACATCTCTTGTCACTCACAAGATCGAGACGAACGATGCAACTTCGATAAAACAGAGATTTTATCCGATTTCACCGGCAGTACAGAGTAGAGTTTAATGGACGCCGAATTAGAGCGAATGCTGTCGCTGGGTGTGATACAGGAGAGCCAGAGTTATTGAAGCTCTCCAGTAGTTCTAGTGAGGAAAACTGGAAAGGTTCGGCTTTGGTTTGACGCCAGGAAGGTCAACTCCGTTATTCAGATGGGCGCCTATCCACTGCCGCAGATAGACTCGCTTCTGAATCGACAAGCCTGTACCCCAAAGACGCTTTCTGGCAGATCCCATTAGACACTGATTCGAGAGAAAAGACCGCTTTTACAGTAACAGGGCATCCTCTCTATCAGTACACAGTGATGCCATTCGGCCTATGCAACGCCCCACAAACTATGTGCCGTCTAATGGACAAAGTCATCACGTCGGATCTTCGTGAGAACGTTCTCAACTATTTAGACGATTTGTTAATTTTGTTACAAGACTTTGTCGCTCATGGAATTACCGCAAAGATTAATCTTATTAGTATTAGATTCTGATTTGTATTGTCTTAATTAATTTTTAATTTTATTTATTTTTTTGTGTTGTCTTTTTTTTCTCTTTTTGTTCTTTTCTTTACGCTCTTTTATATTTAAGTTTTCTTTTTGATCATTTGGATTTTTGTTTTTATTTATTTATTTATTTTTTATATTTTTATCATATTTTTATTATTATATTTTAATGTTATTTATATTTTGTTTTTTCCACTTAATTGTACGTTATAAGATTGTGTAATCCTTTGCACAGGGTCAAACAAATGAATTGTATTATTACATTTTCGATTGTAAATCACCTCATCTTTTAGGGGTTTCAATATTGCATATTCAAACTAGAACACCCTCTGTACGTTCTTTGCTAATAGAAATATATACATTAGAAAATTAGTTTATAGTCATAGTCAAGCATGCACAACGAAGTGTTGTGCCAATAATAATTAATTTGTTCTTGTTTTATGTTCAGTCTATATACCAGTCATTGTCTAACAAATTTTGACTTAACTTATATATCAAATTGCACTCAAGTTATGCTTGCTTAACTATGACTTATCCAGGGTAGATTTGCATTAGTCATGCTTATTTGTACATTTATTATGTTTATGCTTCAATGACTGAATACGGAATTAGAAAGAACAACATTTTCATATCCAACTGCATTCCTTCCTCATCTACTTACAAACAAATATGGGTTATCATCCAATCAACGCTAACCTCCTGTAATTAATATTTAATTATTCCAAAATGAAAATTAAAATTATTTTGCTTTGTTGTTTGTGTACGGTTAAAAATTACATTTTTACTCCCCAAGTACATTTGAACGATGTGCGATACGAAACTATTTTTTAACAACTGCGTAAGTATTGTAGATTTTGTTAAGATGATAAAATGCCTTTATGCAGCAGCATTAAGACGACCTCATAAAATTCATTCATCATAGATCGATAGTTGTACCACAAACTTAAAAGTGTGACAAACTTCCTTCCAAGATATTGTCTCGTATACAAATTGGTGAGCACAGAAATATTAGCGAAGCAAATAAAACCAACGCCATCAACCAGACCGACCAACATCCATAAAACATTTCGTTTTAATGTCCGTTCATGAATTTCATTTAAGATGCATGATTTCCCAAAGTCCAATAAATTCGTGAGCCCCATCATCTGATTTGCATAAAGTGATTGATGGGGCGTGATTTATTGTATAATGACCGAATCTGCAAGTCATATAACATCCTGCGAAGGGTGTGTGGAATTTTATTCGAGGACATAGCGTTTAACTTGTAATGGAGCCAACGACTTCATTGTTTTTTTAGATTTTGTTATTGTTGCGGTGCACTCATATGTACATATCCATGTATATGTTCCGTTAAATCGAATTGAAGGTCAATTTCTCAGGCTTGTGATATGTCGACAACGACGATGACATATCCAAGAACGACCGCAAATTTGCGGTCACTTCAATTGCGTTCAAGTATGAAATTTAATTGTATCTCGATTCAAATGAATTTTTTTGATTAGTTTGCTCTTGCCGTGTTGCTCAAGAGTCTTTTTATTGTTGGTGTATGCTTTCTGCATATATTTTAAGATTGTGTGTGCATTGACGTTGAACTAATAAAAACGAAAAAGAAATAAATCGAGGTAGTTTGGTAGGTCTTGGAATAATTTTTTGGTTCATTGATTCTCTTCCGCCCTTCCTCCACCAATTGAGAGAGGAGGTTATTTGAAATCCGGGATATAAAACCATTTTGAATGACAGGTGAAATTATTGTGCGTATTGAGTAGAGTTATACGTCTACCTTGAATGATTTTTTGTGACATACATACAGAATTATAAAAAGTTCTGCACGAGCAATCAACCTATCCAAGAACAACATAAAATTCATTGGGGAATAACAGGTGTTACGGCGATTAAAATTACCATGGATTAAATAGAAATATACGTAACAATAGTAGTAGTAGTAGATTTGTATTTTCGAGAGTTATGTACTTCCCAACGGGAAAAGCTCGGAGCGCTCCAAAGGAAATCGGTTTGGAGCGCTCACATGTAGCTCTAAAATCGCTCCAAGTGTATGATTTTAGAAGTTTTAGTATAAAAATGAGCTATTTATGTATTCAACTCTCTCGTAAACTTAACGGAAACTTCCGAAAATTCTCTCCCTTATATTTGTAATTGCCTCTTTTCTGGACCACTTCTATGAGAACTGAAATGTAGTGCTAACTTCTGCGGACATTCATTGATAAAAAATATATGCAAAAAGGTACGAAAAGTGAGTGCTTCCATAGGAACGCTCTTTTATAGCTTTTGGAGTGCTCCATTTCTAGCTCATGATGTCAGAGATAAAGAAAAACAACTGTTCCTTTTCATTCTTTTATAGCATCTGATTTGGGATATCACCACCAGATCACCAAATTATCGATCCCTAGAGATAGATTCAGAGAGATTTTAAATTTCCACATTTTTGGGATTTTATATTCAGAAATTTCGATTTAATCCAAAGTTAAAAATTTTCTTCTTTCTCTTTTGTGATCTGCTGTCGTTAATTATGAGTTCCATAACAATCTTGTTATTCATATAAAAACAGATGATTTCTGTTTTACAAGGACAACACACTTCTGTCATCAAACTAAGATACTACAAATCATTGGTGAAGATTTCTTCAATACGTAAACTAATATTCCTGTCCTGCACTATTACTGTCAAATAATGTATATGTACATACGGATGTCCCGTATGTGGTCTGGCACCCAAAGGCTATGGGTAGGTCATGCTTAGACAAACAAAAAATTGTATGGGTGGGGGGAGGGAAATGGTAACGGTTTCCGAGATAACGGAACTTTAAGATATTTGGGTATGTTTTTATAGATCACCCTGTAACTTCTGAACGTTACACTCTATGATAATGATTTAAACTTTGTTAGATAGACAATCGTTGGACCTTTCCGTTTTGAAGTTATAGCTCAACAAAGTTAAAACTTCGGAATTTTTACTCGTTTTTTTTTATTTAACTACTATTTTTATCAAAAAACACGTCATCAATATCAATTTTTCATATTGAATTTCAAAAGCCCAAAAGCTTAGCTTTAATACTCACTCTGTACCCAAAATGTAACCCTTTCTGCCTGTTTGCACTTTTTCTTAAGCAAATCCAGCGAAAATGGCTGAAAAAGTTCAATAAGTGCCAGAAAGTAGGCAATTATCTTTTGGAAGTGACCTTTTTCAGCCATTTTCGCTGGATATGCTTAAGAAAAAGTGCAAAAGACGCAAAAAGAGTTACATGTTGGGTACAGAGTGTGATAGGTTATTTTAAAGCTAAGCTTTTGGGCTTTTGAAATTCAGTATGAAAAATTGATATTGATGACGTGTTTTTTGATAAACATTGTAGTTAAATAAAAAAAAACGAGTACAAATTCCCAAAATTTTAAATTTGTTGAGCCATAACTTCAAAATGGAAAGGGTGAGGCAAAAAATTTATAGACCATTGGAAAGGCCCAAAGATTATCTATGTACCAAAGTTTAAATCATCATCTTAGGGTGTAACGTTCCGAAGTTACAGGGTGATCTATAAAAACATACCCAAATATCTTAAAGTCCCGTTATCTCGGAAACCGTTATCATTTCCCTCCCCCACCCATACAATATTTTGTTTGTCTAAGCATGACCTATCAATAGCCTTCGGGTGCCAGACCACATACGGGACACCCTGTATAAATAAATTTTCGACAGAATGCCTTCACCATATATCTCAGATGTAGAAGTTGATCAAAAGTGGTGCTAAAACTGAACCCTGTGGTATGACCTAATGGAAATCATTATTTTGTATTTCCATGTTTGTAAAATTTCGTGTTTTTTATTTAATCGTTTATATGGAGGAATTTTTTTTCCATTTCCCATAAAAACCAGTATTCTTTGGAGAGGAGGGGGTGATGTAGATTTAATTTTAATTCTGATATGGCGATATTTCTTCTTATCATTATACCATATGTATACACTATTGTAAAGTAATTTAAAATTTACTAAGATTGTTTCATAACTTATCCTGATCGTATAGAAAAGTCGATGTACCTCAGGGCACTATCCTATTTCCGATTCCATTCAAAATTTTTATTAACAAACCGATTAACTTGTTATGTGTATACCTAGTTCTCTCTACTGCTAAATCATCTAATGAAGATTAAACTATAATTATGATGATTTGATGATGGCTAAGTCATAGAACAACACACTCAAGCTCAATTTTCTAACAAGACGATTACCTATAATCACATTGACATGATTATATGTTTCTCTGCTACTTACCTTACTATACACCATAATTATTCTTGATTATTGATTAACTAATTGCTTCATTTCACAAGATGCGGAATTACAATACAAATATTATTCCCTTATACCCATTACCTATATAACATTCCCACGCAATACTCAATAGTATATGTATTTTCCCACGCTAGTATATATAATTGCCTGATGATATTCGGATATTTATAATGAAACTTATGACAGACATCTTACTGAGTTAGTCAAAAAGAATATAAGCACAATCAAAATACACAAAAGAAACCGCTTTCATCATGAATCGCACGAACAAACAAATATTACCATCATCGAAAAAACCAATAAAATTTCTTGATTTTGCCAACAAATGAACATTTAACACGCATGAAACGATTTACTTTCCACATTCAGTCACACTATCATTCTGGTCCACCCACCCGCCCACCGTAAATAGCTCGGACATTTTTATTTTCCACATAGAAGAAATATTCCTATTCTCATACGGGTTGACTGTGTAATACTTAATATGGAAATCGGCCTTAAATATTTCTTTCTTACCCCGTTTAAACGAACAAATTCCAAAATGGTAAGAATTTAGTTTTCCCTCTAAACAGTCACATAAATCTCTCCGAATATGCTCCCCCTACCCCAACCGTCTTAAATCCCGGCAGAAGTCAGTATGGATGGATAGAGAATCTTACATTTCATTCAGATGATGTTAAAAATATGCTTCAATTCAGAGCATATCTGATGAGATATGAGTAATTATATGGAATAAAGTAAAAACAGAATGGAATGAATTATGAATGCAAAATGTACGTACATCAATAGATGGCGGTAGTAGGAACCGCAAAAAAACAACAAGCATCAAAAAGAAAATATCAACCCCTAGCGGTGGTAACGCGAGTTTGGTCGTCTCACGCAATGGAGTGATTAATTGCCTGACTGACTGCTGCTATCGCATCCAGACACCTCCAATCCCTCCTGAGGGCGGTTTTTCAAAGTCGCTTTCAATCAACACTACACACATACATGCCCATCATCTCACTACACAGTTGCAATAGTGTTCGAAGTACGTACATGTATATCTATATTTATATATGTAGAAACATTTGTGTCAGATATGTCATGATTTATTCGGATGAGTCATTTGATTAATGTACCCTAGGCTTTAGGACATCGAAATGTATGGGGGAGGATAGGAAGTGGGAGGAGGGACTTTTATGCTTCATTTCTCACCTTTTTACAGAACTTAGTGTAGTTAGTGTTGTTGTTGTAGTTGTTGTTGTTATTCCTGTTATACTTGAAGTACCCTGTCGAGCAAGAAAAGACTTGTATTAATATTGTGATGGGCTCATTCTCCAAAAATAAGAGCCTTTTCACGGTACATATTCCAAACTAACCAAGCGAGTTAATAAAAATCCTCCCACCGCGCACAGCCGCTACATACAACTCCACTCCCACCACACCACACCACCCCCTTCAGTGATGAAACAGTTCTTTTAGGGATAATTTAGCAGCAACAAAGCCCAGTGAAGGGTAAAATAAGAGTTATAACTTGCACAAGGAACAGTCGTTCTTATACAATTCATTTTGGATTGGAAGCAACCAGACGTAAGCAAAAACAGATTATGCGGTGCCGGTGGGAGGTGCTGTAGGTATATATAGTAAATGCCAGGATTAGCTGATGTTCTCTTAATTACCTTTGGGCTTTTCGAAAGTTTTTTTTTTCCTTTTTGTTTTTGGTTTTTTTTTTTTTTTGTTCTTGTTCCTTCCACTCAAGTTAGCAAAGTTTAATGACTTTGTCAGAATTATGTCGACTACTATTAAAAGTTGTAGAATCATTTGAATTGGTGTTTGTGAGTTAATTTTCTATCTATGGTGTGTAGAGATTATTCCCAAAAGGAGAATCCGGGTTAAATAGTAAAGGGGTTATAGTGTTACATAGGCTAATGAATATTATGATATTTGATAGGATAGAAAAAAAAATTGTTTATGATGTTACAATCATTAATATTGATTGATTGATTGATTGAATTCAATATTTTATAAGGAATCGAAATTACTGTAATTATCTACCATTTACTTTTCGGTGTGACAATGTATTATCATAGGCAAACTAATAATATACCTACAAAGACTTGGCAACTTTGCAACACCTCGCTCGCATATAAAATCGACGATGCCCCCCGAACTGACGCAGGGAAGGCCTCAATTTATTTTTTTTTTAGAAATTTACTAGAAATTTTTTGTCTAGAATTTGTATACATTGTTGGAGACCGACGGGAGCAGTATTGGGGGATTGAAGGAATTCTCCCAAAATTCTTCCAAAAATTAGCAAAAACGCGAGTAAGTAACTCAAACGCTTCTCTAGCCATTTTAAATTGTCTACTGAAGCGCTTCTTCGGAAGCATATACCGCGACCTTTTTTCCATCCCAGTCCCTTGCCATTAGGCATGCTTGTAGAGAACAGTAGCTCGGTAAGCAGTCTTGAAGTCTCTATTGCTTTCCGTCCCAGGGAAAAATGTGGGAATTGCATCATAATCTGTGGGAAAAGTGCCCCCAGAAATTCCAATTTTGGAGGGAATTTTGATCGCAACCACCTCCTAACACTGGACTGGAGTTATTTTCAAATACAATAATTTCATGTGTGTTGCTGTCGGCCTTCAAAAATGCATAAAAATTCTAAAGAAAAAAATTTCCAGTAAATTTCTAAGAAAAAATTTAAAGTTTCGCTATATATCAGATCGAGGCATCGTTGATTTTATACTCGAGCAAGGCATAGCTGGGGGCTTCCAAAAATGAATAAGTTCTAAAAAAAAAATGTCCAGTAAATTTATAGAAATTTCTACATCAAGTTGAGGCATCGTCGATTTTATATTGCAACGTAGCGTTTCAGGATTTTGTTATACTTGCCCAGTCTTCATATGTTCTTAGTGAAGGAAACGTCTGCAGTAACATGTCTGCACATTGAGCGCATTCACTGCCACTTTAGTAGCGTAGTCGTTGCCGTAGTGTATGTAGTTATGTCAAATCGACTACGAATCGACTATCCTCCTGACTCTAGTAATCGAATTTAGTCGATTATTTGGTACATTCAAAGTGCGGAGTGAACGATAGTCGTAGTCAAGCGTAGTCGTTAAATATAAAAATTTAGCAGAGTGAACACAAAGTATTTTTGGTAGCGACTCGAAGTCGATAAAAAGTCACTATTTCGGTGGCAGCAAACGCTCTTAATGTTATTAGTGGAAAACAAAAGCAAAATCATGGGAACAAAGCTAAGGCGTGTCGCAAAAGTTTTGAGACAAATTCAAAATTTTGGTATTTGAAATAGAAACAAGATATTTGAAAGCAGTTGACAAAAACATTTACTTTTATTCAGAAATTATCACACTGAACATTTAAACTGTGACGAATGGCCTATTATCTTCGATTTTACGTAGCTTGTGGCGAACGCTCTTCATCACCTTGAACGACCAAAATGTCAATTTCTTTCAATTTTCGCTTAATTCTACTGACTAATTGTTGTTCCGATTTAGCTTTCCACTCTCTATCGTAGACTGCCCAAAATCTTTCGATTGGACGTGCCTGTGGAACGTTTGGTGGGATGTCTTCTTTGGGCCTACATGGCACTTTTTGCATATTTAACTAGAAGATCATTTTTTCGAATAATGACACCGAGCCAAGTCCCGCCAGAGCAATATTTTGTATCGAGCGTGATGTTTCGTGATAAATTCTTTCAATTTTGGCAAGCACTGGCTAGTATAAATATCAGAATCAACTGCTGGACCACAGATTGGTCGAATATATACAGCGCTGATATTCCTTTCAATGAAATCGATATCCATACCAACACCTTTGGCTCGTACTTCTTTTTGGGAGCATATCTGATATTATCCGGGGCTGTTTCAATATTATCAGTATAAAAAAAAAAATTGTTACCGTTCAAATTGTGACACGAAATTGTTAAATAACCTACCTAGTTGTAACTTCTAAATGCATGGTTCAACTCATATCATGCAACATTGTGCAAGACTGAACAATTCAAATTTGTCTAAACATTTTGCGACACGCCTTACCCGGGGGTTACACCTGCAAGTACAGCTTGCATGCAACTTGCACTGCCATACTTCTTGCACGCGTAATCCAACTGCCATACAACTTTCAGCGAACTTGCATGATGAAAATTCATGGCAGCTGGGAGATAGTAATTTGACATTTATACAGTTTTCAAAATGGCGGAAAAAAAATGCTTGAGAGAAATTCATAAATTTATACCGGGAAAATGAAATTTTCTGGGATCATTTGCATTACATACCTTACCAACACCTTCCTCTTCCTTTTTTCTTGGGTTCTTATCATTCTGATACTTCCATTATTCCTATAATTTTCCAATATACACAAGACTCTACGTCTCAATGCCATTTTTTAAATGAACTTGCATGCAAGCTGATAAAACATCAACCACGTTGGAAGGGAGGCTTGCATGGAAGTTGTACTTGCAGGTGTAACCCCCGGGTTACATATACTGATGCTCTCGCAAGGATTTAAAAGTTATATTCAAAATCATTCAATACCAAACTACTGCCCTGTGAAACGAGTCTTACCATCTTCAAAAATTTCGAATTAATGAGGTAAGTAAAAAAAAAATATTTTTCTGCTAAACTTTAAAAAGAGAAATTATGGCAAATCTTAAAATGAGTATAGTCGTTAAAATTTCAGAGAAATCAAACCTGACGGAGTTGGCACTGTTAATTTGTTTACTTCTTTTTTTTTAGATCATCTTGAACACCAAACAACCATAAATAGATAACTCCCAGCGATCAATGTAATTTTTCAGAAGTGTTAGTCACACGTTACATAAATATAAAAAAAAAAACGATAAATTAACTTTATAAAAACTTTCAGCAAAGTTACTATAATTCCTTTATGCTTGCTGAAGAAACAGGAAGCTCTCAAGTCCTCAGGAAACTATAAAAAAAAAAAAAACTCTAAAACAACACAACAAAAGCAACAAAATAAATAAATCCTCTCTCGAATGAAACTTTATTTCGTGTCTCATAACAACACTCATCATCAAATAACAAATTCTTGTGAAATAAATCTCGATTAGATGATGTCGATTATCGAGAAAATTTGTCAACCGGATGCTATCTTTGGTAAAAAAAAAATAAAAGAAACACTCTGACAACTCGCCCTCATAAAAATACAAAGACTGAATTCTTTCTGAATTGCGAAAAACTTTTTCTTCTTATATCTATAATACTACTACCTACCTACGAAAAACAAAAAAAAAACTTGCCTCGTTTTTCTTATTTTTTTCCTTGATTTTGTGATATTTTTCCTCTAACAATTTCAAGTCCCCTGGCTACTTACAATTTTTACTAGCTGCCCATTATTTTTTTTTTGTTTTTTTCGTCTTATTATTTTTTCTTCCTCAATCAAAAACATTTCCAGTAGCAGCCACATAAAAAGAAGAGAATCGCTTCTAAAATTAAAAAACTTTTTCCCTTTTATAAAATTGTTTAAGACTTTTAGGAGGAACATAGTATAGTTAATATTAAACAATATATCTCAGCTGATGGACGCCACTGCACTAGTGCCCCCATCCCAAGTCCGCCACCACTGCTCCAATGACATAGAGAGAGTCCTGGCCAGCACGTAAATCTATTCGAATCGCATAATCTCGTTCCAGAAGTTTTCTTATATTGCCACGTCGATTGCTGCACAGAATTCAGGATTAATGGAGGGAAACAATTCGATTGACTTTTTGCAGATCATCATTATTCTTGATTATTGTCGGAGGACTTTTCTCATCTTTATGTTATTTTTTTTTTCAAGTGTCCTTTGTTGTTTTAATTTTTTAAGAGACAAAATTGTAAGCAGCTTACCGTGATGACGACAATATACGAGAATGTATCTATGCTGTGTGTACATATTTCAATATATTGAAGGGGAAAGGTGGTGGGGAGAGTGGAGAAAGATAAACGAAACAAAGCAAGGACTCGTTTGTTTTTGTTTTTATCACATAAATATTGATTCTGTCATAATCGAAACAAAATGTGAAAGTTAATGCCGACATACTTGTGGAAGTCACGATGCGATGGAGAAGATGAAGTGAAGTGTACATATATAAAATTTCTGTGGAGGGGGTTTGATTTCAATAATAACGAGATTTTCTTCAAACAAATATTTAGCAATTAACTTATACTAAATGGTATTATCCACACGAGTGGGTTGGGAGCAGTATCTATATGTTGATTTAAGAGCTGATTAAATTGATGATTATTTAATAACTTGGGATGAGTTTATTAGGCACCCCCCCCCCCCCCCCCCGACATGAAATTACCTTCGTTATTTATTGCATAATTTAAATCCAAAAAACAAACTTACAGAGTAGTAGGTACTGACCTAGAAAAAAAAAAGAAAAAATTGCATTAGTCATGAGAAATAATTTTAAATAAAATTTAGATTTAAAATTGTATAAAATATTCGCAATTGTTGAGTGGTTGGAGATTTCGGGAGATCCTTTGGGTCAGGTCAATCTATATCAAAAATGTAAAATTCCAAGTACAAGTACCAGTACAGTACCAGTACCTGGACTACAAATATTTTAAGTACAAGTCCCGGTACTGGTACTTAAAAAAATTTCAAGTACAAGTCCCGGTACTGGTACTTAAAAAAATTTCAAGTACAAGTCCCGATACTGGTACTTTAAAATTTTTCAAGTACAAGTCCAGGTACTGGTACTGTTACTAGTACTTAAGTACCAATGTACTTAAGTACTTTACAGGTCTGATCTATATACATAAATTATGTAGGTTAGTTGCACAAACTTAAAAACTTCTACATATTCATAGCTACGGTGGTAGACGTAACCCCCGGAAGATACAAGCCATGAAGTCGCCGATGACACTGAGACATAAAAAGGCCTTAATGGGCCGGCTGCACTGTTTTGGTAGACGCATTATGAGGGAAGAACTAAGATTTCATCTTAAACAGGTCCTAAAGCTTAAAACTATCGCTTCAACAGCAAAATGAAGTTAAAAAAAAATTGCAGCCAAATATGTTTTCTTTCTAATGGTTGTATAAAAAAAAATAGCACCCAGAACAAATTTATGGAAATTATAGCATTTGAACAAAATACATAAGCAACTTTTATATGAAAAACTCCTGCAGTAAAACAAGACAAAAAGACTCTGATGTTCATCTGCTAACCGGCCCGTTACTCTCTTTTTCAGACTTTGTTCATGGCTTGTAGGTATATTCCAGGGGTTACGTGGCAAATGATCAATTTTCCCTCCCTACCCCATTTCCTTTGATCATTAATTTCCCGCACATTAATGTTCAGTACAAAATTTGATCAAATTTTCAACGTAAGGCGGTCATTTGACATATTATGGCTATATAGATAACGGCAAACTTCTGCCTAGGCAAATTAGGCAGCTGCCTAGGGGACCAACCTTATGGGGGCCCCATCAGGGTCGAAATGGTATACATGGAGGACAGGACATGCGACACCGAACATTAAAAAAAAATGAATTCACTTTATCGTTCCTGCATACAGGAGCAGTTAGATACCAATAGGCAAAGCAGGGCGACAAATTCCCAATTGATGGAAGTAAAAGGAAACGAGATCGAAGTCACACTATACGGCAGGGACGAATTCAGAGTTACCGTTGTGAGCGTCATTATCGACAGGTTGATTGCAAAACTACAAAGACGTTTTTCCGCTTACGAGAACTTGAGTTGACTTTAACTTGAAGCTCCATAGCTTGGATCTCAAGATATCCGCGGGGGCGTACGGAACATGAAGGCCTTATATCTGAGATTCAGACGGGACTTTGGTAAAGGAGCGTCTCCACGTGCGAGCTCATTTTTGGTTGGTTCGCTGAGGCTACACGGTTAAAACAATTATCGAAACTAGAGTTATACAAGTATATCGTGGTAAAAGACTTTTTGGACATTTATCCGATTGTGGAAAAAGTACTCCGGATTTTGTTGGGCAGGGTCAAACTCCTCGGCAAAACTGTCGATTTTAAGGCTAAAACGATTGAAGAACTATTTAAGATCCACCACAGAGGAGATCAGCCTCAATTCTTTTTTTTGTGCTGTACATAGAAGTACATGCAGTCTGTGGATTATAGTGAGGTACATATAATCCGTTCCTTTGCAGAGAAGAAAGTTCGTCACACGCGTACATGCAACAAACTTTCTTTGCATATAATTTCGAACCATTTTATGATATTTCTAAGTCTGCTTGTTTATTTTGTAAGGTCGACGTAAGTTAAATAAATGAAAAATACCGGTAAAATTTTTGTTTATTTAATTATGCAAAAAAAAGGCCCTGACTCTATTAACTGCCTAGTGTCCCTGGGCCCGGGCCTGCAAATAATGGACAATCAGATTAATACGAATAGAATAATTTTGAGCTACATTTGAAGCCTGATAAAACACAGGTAGAGGCTACAGAAGTGACAATTTTGGATCTCATTGGAAGCTATAGAAAATTATAAAATTCAGTGATTATGTAAGCTGGTACAATCGTTATATTCCACAGCGACCGGAAATTTTTTTTTTTTAGAGAACAGGCGACGTGAATTATACCCCCCCCCCCCCGCCCCCACCTAGCTTGCTAATTACATGAAAGATAGAAGAAATATGATCCCGTAACGTGAGCCTGTACGACCCAATTGATAACAAATTCAAAACAATTTTCAGTACGTAAAAGTCTCTGAAAGGCTAATATCGAAAAAATCTAGTACGTACTAGTGATAAAAAATAAAAAAAACTTAAATCAATCGGTGATTAAAAAAAATCGAAATTACTATGAATAGCTTTGGAGGTGGAAAAAATGAATCTAGTACATTTTCAAAATTCTGTTAATAAATCAAATTGGACTCAATTCAGAGATGCCTTGGTTCCGATTTTAAATAGCAGAGCTATCATCGAAAAACCTCTAAAAATTATCTATTAATTTCTCAAGCCAAGAGCGGCCTATTGTGCTATCCTGCTAGAGTACCTTTAACCAAAACCTTCCTGTCCTCTTGATGACGTGCATACGATCTTGTTGAGGAAGGTTTTTTAGCTCATCAATAAATAGAGTATCCAGCCTGCTCCGGGCAAAGGCCGGACACGCAAACAAAAAGTGTCCGGTTGTCTTATGCTCTCCTTCTACGCAGGACAGACACTCAGGACTGTCGATAACTCCCATCCTTGTTACATTTCAACATTGCTTCCTTCCGAGCTCCATGAAAAAATCAGAGATATTCCTATTGGGCCCATCAAGAAACAGTTTTGCGCATCTAAAAGTACTCAGCTTCTCCCATCTCTTCTGATGCTTCCTATGAACATCCGCTTTGATGAGAGACCCGATAACTCGAAGTGGCAACGCCAACGGCGTGTTCCGGTCCGAGGAATGGAGAATGAGAGCCAGCTCTAGCTAAAAGGTCAGCCCTTTCATTCGCCATGATCCCCATGTGACCAGAAACCCACTGAAGGGACATCTTGTTGTGGATACACAACCTATCCACAGACTACCTGCAATCACCCAGTAACTTACATGTTATCCGAGGGCCACTCAGAGCTATCAAGGCTGCCTCAATATCCGAAAGGATAGTAATGTCCTTCCCCTTGATTTGCATATCAAAGGCTATCTTCGCTGCCATTGGGATGGCGAAGACTTTAGCCTAGGAAGACAGTGGTGTCTTCCAAGTGAGTACTCCATCTCAATGTCAGGTTCAGAAAAGTAGACGCCCGCCCGGTTCCCTCATCAATGAAAGAGCCGTCGGTAAGAATTTTTAGAGCGGACCGGAGAAGACCCGATAAGGCACTTCCATCAGTCCACGATTCCATTACAGGGAAACTCAAAGAGAAGCGACGCCTAAAACAAAGCTCTGATACCATCACATCACGTGGCATACTAGCCAGAGGGTTTTCCAGGTCATCAAGCTATTACAGGTCGTAATAAATTCACTGTGGCGCTATAGACTCCATTGATATTCTGTAAATACTATTTAAAAATTAATCAGATGATTCGTGTCCGTGTCGACATAGGAGTTCATACAAATAGATTTAGAAATGTACAGTAGGAAAATTTTCATTTAAAAATAAGGTCCACTAGAGGTCTCTACTAGCTTAAAGTCGATATTATAAAACAAGTACTTTTATTAATAATAAAATTTCGTTTCCACAGTTATTTTTTTTATACTTTAAGGAATTGTCTTTAATATGAAATTTCATTCCATAGAATTAGTAAAGTCAGTCCTAAACTGTGATTTTTTTTAAATACAATTTTCCACAAAATTTACCTAAGTCTACAAGACGTTGATACTTCCTGAAAAAGGCAGTGGGGGTTACG
Source organism: Dioctria linearis (assembly GCA_963930735.1). NCBI lineage: Eukaryota > Metazoa > Arthropoda > Insecta > Diptera > Asilidae > Dioctria > Dioctria linearis. Next base: position 242,871,806 of record OZ005742.1, read on the forward strand.
CAGAAAAAGAAGAAATAATAGTTGAATATATTTTACATGTTTTAGTGTACCTGCGAATTTCATCAAAATCGAAAAACTAATGGGTTCCAAACGAAATTTCAATAATTTTAAGGAACTTTCAACAAGCTCATAAAGGACATGTTCTTCGTTTCAGAATTGCCCAAAATTCTTACCTTGACCCATAAAGTTATGTAAGTTAACACGTTCATACATACCTAAACACAAGTATAAACATATGTAATGTATATGTTCCATGCATTTTCAATTTTGTGGTAACCCCGACCCGATAAAAATAACATGAGTTTTCTGAACCATCTCTGAATTTCTAAACCCTTTTCAAAACCACAAGTATTTAAAAAAAAAAAAAAAAAAAAAACTCACAGAAGGGACAACATTCCTTTCGAAAATATTCTAGAGCATTGCTGCCAACAAACAACCATAAATAGTAAAAATTTTGAGGATCTTAAATTCCATTTGGAATATTTCTGAGACGACCGACCAGACCATCCCCGTTCGTTACCGCAGCACCACAAGAAGCCTCAACTTATATATTATGTAGTCGTAGATTGTGCCTAGGGGTTGGCTAATTAAATGCGTAACTGTAACACAAACACCTTTGGGGCCCTTATGAACGCGCTGCTTTGCAACCCATAAATATTGAAATCGAAATTATGCCTAAACCTGAGAACAAATTGCTGACAAATGTAGTACAAAATACAAAACGCTGGCTCATTCGTTTGGATTGGGCTGGGGGGGTTAGGGTACAAGGGAAGGTATAGTATACTATACCATCGATGATGGACGGGAAGAGATGGCAAACATTGGGCACGCTCAGAACTGAACGAAACGTGAACGAATCTGCATTGATGAATTATTCAAGCATGCTAATTCATACACGCCTTGTCAACCGAGCGGGATTTTATTCATGATTCATCTTTGCTTGTTGATCTTGGGGAAAATAGCTCTGACTGATGGGACTCTAGCCCGGATTCGGTCTCGCTGCAGAGACAGGATAGATGAAATGCACACACACAGACATCGTCAGTACCTCCTCACAGCTCATCCAGCTGGGTTCTTTGTGGTAACTGCGTATAGAAAGGTTTGCCATAAAGTTCCCAAATTTCATGATACGTTTTACTTCTCTGCCCCCCCCCCCTCCTCTACTCCTTGTACAGCAAAAACCTCTGGCTGACTTCACAGGGTCTGTCTGTATGTATAACCTCATATCCATAAAAGAGCCATCAATAAAATTACATAAGATGACGAAGTCCTTTATTTTATGTCTTTCATTTTTCTACTTGCACTTCCTACCAAACCTATCACCAACGTGTTTAGCTTTCATATTTTCCACCAACAATAACATGGAAGACGGGGGGAAGGGAGTGAAGAGGGTGGGGGGGGGGCTGTCTTTCCACATCCTTCAGACAAAAATAATTTGATCAATGTTTAGAGATTTCCTTTCGTTCATAGACGTACAATAGTAGTAGCACCAGCAGCGGCTCTTATTTCAACAACGTGGCCTTTCCGTACTGCCCGCCGTATATTTATGTCAAATAAAAACCTCTTTCGGGGCCAAATGAAAAGTCCCTTTTAACGGACGAGTGACAATGACAAACAGCATTTGATGTCAATTGAAAATTCGATCACGTTCTTCTGTTGGGGGCGAGTCCTATTCGAATGACTTCGTGTCCCATAATAGTATCTTCGGCCCAATGGGTTTAGAAGACTGTCGAAAGCGATTCCGTGTCGACCCTTTCGAGTTATTTAACTTTTAGCTGCCACCCCGAAATCTCCTTTATTTTTTTTATTTTTTTTAAGTGTGAAACCAATTGGAAGATAGAAGCAGAGTGTGGGGGGGGGGGAAAGGAGTTTGACTTTCATTTCAGGAAGTTTATTACTATTTTCATTTTTAGTCACATTTAGCTGAAATGGAAATTTTCATTAAAGCGCGAAAAAAAAATTTCATCCCATGACCATGGCAGATATCCTCGCCACGTATTTATACCTAAAGAAAATTGTAGGAAGTTGAGATGAGCAAATTTATTTTATCGCGCCGTTAGCTTCTATAGAAATTGGTGAGGTATTTTGAAACTACGCTCAGGTTGATTAAAATTTCTGATTTTGGATCATGCAATGTCTTCTATGTGACCTAGACTTGTTAGCAAGTTGTATATGATCCGGAATCATCTTTAAGATTATTGCAGAAGTACATTCTACATTAAAAAAAAAGATCAGATTAATTTTTAATTATGAATAATAAACGGGATCTTATACAGAATCCGGAATTTTGAAGTCACTTTTGGATATTTTTGTTGATTAAAGAGAAAATCCTAGAAAAAATATCGCAACTGCTTTGAGCTTTTTTAAGGATACCCTCAAAATCCCAATCTTTAAAATCCCAGATCAGATCAATATTCCAGAAAATACAAGAATCCTTACCTAATACGTTCTACTTTGAATTGTAGCTAGAAAGATGAGTGCAATAATAGGTCTGGTATTGTCCATGGGATGAATCAACGTCTTTTTGGCACTGAAAATTGCCGCTATTGACCGAATTGGCAGAAAATTGGTTTCCAATCATTTTTCGGTCGTACAAATGTAATGTAACCATTTCTGCCATGGACATCACGTTTTTTGAATTTTCAAAATTTTTAATTCTGACTCTCTCCACTACGATTAATATGGACACTTCATTTACAAGAATAATTTCGGAGTATAGTCTACAACAAAAAAAAACCTTGATTCATCCCTGGACAACACCGGACCCATTATTTCACTCCTTTTTTTTAGCTATTGGGTATCCATAAGTATTTAAAAAAATAGTAATGAATTTTTCCAGTTTTGAATTCCAGAATATTGAATTCGAGGAGATTTTTCTGTGAGATTTTGAAATTATCCTTTAGGATTTTAAAACCTAATAATAATAATTTATACGTAACCTTTGTTTTAGGAGTTTAAGAAGTTAAATTAAAAGTTGGAGGGCTGCTAAATCATATAAAGGTAAAAATCCCAAAATCAAAATCTCAAAATCCAAAAATACAAAATTAGGCATATGATAATACGGAAAATGAAATCTTTGGAATTTATGCACGTTTTTATAAGGATTTTTACGAAATCTTGAAGAGCATAAGTTTGAAAAACAAATTTTAAAAATATCGAAATATAAAATTATTTGATTTATTTCACTTTTTGAAAAATACAAAATGCATTTTACGCGATTCTTGACATTTTTGAGGTGTCTGTCTGCCTACTCCCGAACATTTGATTCCAGTCTTTTTTTTTTTAATCTAGATCTTACTCCCGAACACTTATTTCGAATAATGCAGCAAATATTAGTCTCCAGTCTGTTTACAGGGATTATGTATTTCGTGGTTTTATGCTTGGGGATCCCGCGGAATTTTGTAATTTCAGCCCAACGGGATTATGTACTCTGGGGTTTAGTTATGGTTACATTACAAACGGGATATAGCTTTTTAAATTTCGACAGATCAAAATCTCAAATGATGACAAACTAGGTCAGGGTAAAAAAAAATCAAATTCTTAGGATGATAATAACCGAATTTTGCATATAAGAAAATTATTTTTACAAAAAGTTTAAGAAAATACAGAATCTTTGGTAATAGCATAAGCCCTGGTTTCGTCTTCCAGTACATATTTTCAGGGATTTTATTGTCCGGAATTTATCTTTCGAAGACCTTATTTATCCCATTAAAAACATCTTGAAATAAGTTATTTATTTACAAACCTTAAGTTGAACGACAAAGTATACATATCTCAATGAATATGTACAAATATAAGACGCTATACAATGTTAGAAAAGGGTTAGATAACTTGTGGTTCCGTTCATTCCAATTACATTGGTGTTCCTCATGGCTCAGTTTTGGAACCGCTTTTATTTTGCTTGCAATTTAACTGCGACAATTTCATGGGACATACTTTAATACAAGTATTTGGTTTGGATATTTTTATGTCCTGGGTACAGTTTGCAGCATATACTTAAGAATACGCATGCATCAAAAGGTAGATAGAATTGACTTTAAATGCATTTATACACATACATATACGTCATTTTTATCTGAAGTAGCCCAGCAAACATTTTCTCGGGTTTTTTCATTTGCGAAAAATTCTCGAAGAGCAACAATTCGAGGTTCAGAAAACTTGCAGTATAATTCGAGAATTTTTCGTTTTTACGAATCACCTCGAAAAATTACGAAGTCTCTCAAAAGAATTATCAGCACATGATTTTTCAGATTTTGCATGATAATGCAAGCGTGCCAACACGTTCTTTTCAAACATTCGACCGAGAAAAAAAAGTGAAATGAGTTCTGACAAATTAAAATTTGCATTTGGTAAATGTTTCTTATATTTTGTGGTTTGTTCAATTGGATATCGAGTAGTTTTCACAAAACATAGTTACTCGTTTATCCTATTCAAGATCGAATTGATTTTACCAAGAAATCTGGAATACATATGACCCTTATACATATATAGTACCAATACACGAAAAATCTTCGAAATAGTCTCGAAAAGACGAATCGATAACGAGTCGTTATTTTAATTCGCATTAGCATTCATTTTCCTTCATTTTCGGCTCGAAATCGAATCGAGAACGACTTATGTAGAGATCAAAGTTAAGCTACGTTTGATCGAGTCGATTCTGATTCGATCTCCAATCGTAATGTTTGCTGGGATGGGAGGTATACTGAAATTTATTTTGAGCAAACACATTCCGCTTTTGTGTATAAGTAGCCTTCTCTATTCCCTCAATAATTGAAGTTTTATGCTTGAAATTAGTTTTTACACTTCCAAAATTGTAATCATCATTTTGAAATAATAAAAAAAAAAAAATTAATTTCAAACCACAAATGCTTCCCCAGATCAGATTCATACTAGAAATATACCACTGAAAGCAATAAAACAAAATATCAACAAAATCCTTGGTTGGAAAAATTCAAAATTAAAAGTAAAATAAAGTCCGCAAATCTTAAATACGTTCCACACTAACAATTGGTTTAAAGTGAGAGGGATGGAGGGAATTATTTGTGCGTACGACAGAGATTAAATTTGTCCTGTGAATGATATTAAAAAGAACGTCCAGAAGAAAGCAAAAAAAAAAAAGAAACCAAAAGGAACAAACTGAAGAATTTTGGGGAGAAAAAACTCATGGCAGTAGCAATAACTTTGAAAATTCCTGAGCCAATTATTCGTTGATGTCCAATTTTTGTCGTTTTGTCGCTCCTTTCAAACACAAAATAACACAGCCAAGGCGCACACAGTGTGACACATAAAATGCAATAAAAGGCAAAAAGACGACACGAATTCCATTTGAATGCCCGAGGGCTCATTTTGTGGAATAATGTTGGAAGCTCAGTCAAAGTGAGTGATGTGAAGCTTTTATGTCCCCCCAGGGAGAGCCACACCGAGTAATGGTATGGCAGGTTTACTATATGTACATATTATAGATATACGTAGATATATAGGCTAAGCTATAGCAAGCTAGCTAGCTATTATACACACATACATATATAACTATAATAGCTCCTGAATGAGATCTTGTCTCAACTCTAGAAAAGGAACATTTTGTTTGATTAAGCAGTTCAGTAAAAACTTCCAGGTGGCATTCCTTACAATTGATGTGCATTCCTTTGTTGGACCCGAAAATGATGAAAATTATTTATCAAGAATTGTTGCTCTCCTCTTGAATTGGGTCCATATTTTTTATGCTACTTCCTGCTATGAGATTGAGCATTTGAAAAATATCTATGTATGTATGTATGTGCGCACAGCAGTGGGTGATCCTAGGCGGACAGAATGGACGTTGGTGGTCTATGTATTTTCTCTTTGGTGATTCTTATGGGATAAAACAACAATTATTGTTGAGTGTTGGAATTTTTCAATTAACCACAATTGCAAAATTAGAGATAAAATTATCAGCTACATCATTTCGAATTATTTAAAGGACACAAAAGGAGGAATATTTATGTGTAGCCATTAATTTAGCTGATGTCTTCTGAGAGTTCTACGCCACAGGACGTATGCTTCATTGTATTTTGAGAGTATAAGGAATCTCATTCGAAGAGTGAAATTTCAGAAAGGAATGATATTTGTGTAGAAAATATCTAGCTTTTTCAGCTTGCCCGAATCATATAATTGAATTCAATCAAAATGATTAAATACTTTAAGGATATACCTTAAATATATTTGCAATAAAGTGATTACTCTGAGACAAAATATACATGTATGTGTAATGGAGTTGAAAATCGTTTCAATATTTTTTGAACTACCTAGAAAGAATCGTAGAAAAATCTGTTTTGAAACATTTTATACAAGAGAAAGAACTGCATTCCACAAGGTTCAATTTTGGGACCGATCTTATTATTAGAGTTTTATAAGTTTGATGACATATAAATTTTGTACAATTATGATAAATGTACAAGTGCAGATCTTCCATTGAGGGATTATATTATGGATTAGAAATCGCTATCAGAGTTAACGTCATCATTGTAGGCTAAATCCAGCAACGATAGGTCTACATATTTGTTTCTATCATATCCTTTCCCCTTCACTTTATGGTTTACGCAAATTTGTGAAAAATCCTTAACTACGATTTTCAAAAATTTTGTATTGGTTTTGATAGTCCATTTTACTCAGAATTAGGTCAAATAATCTCTAATTTTGTTATTCCTTGGGGGGGGGGGGGGGGGGGGGGGGATAATAAGAAAAGCACAGCTTGATATCTGCAGGGGAGGAAGGATGGGGGGATCTTTAAATAATTTGAAAGCCATTAAAATTTACTTAAAGTTTGCCTAATGTCATAACAAAATGTTCGCTCCACTAATTCGGAGTTTTTCTTTTCAAATGGGTCCGACACACCCCAATAGTGTAAAAAGAAAAACAAAGTTAGAATTTTTCCTTTTTAGACTAATGGGATGTGTCGGAATTTTCTAAATATCCTTTTTTTTTTATATAATTATTCAAAATGTGTGTAGGTGGATTTTTTATTTTTTTCACTTCAATGTGTGTGTGTGTGTGGTAAATTTCCACCGGTATATGCAGAAGACGCCACCATAAATTTTGATGGGTTTTGTCTGATGTAGAGAAAATGTTATTTGAAAAAAATTCGAATGAGATGTAATAAATGAAAACTTTCAAAGTTTTTTAATGTTGCGTGTTCTATCACAAAAATAAGGAGAGAAATTCAGTAGAGCTGAATGCAAAACTATTTTGCATACTTAAGTAGAGATTTTGAAGAAGAATAAATCACGAAAAAGTTTTTAGAATGCGTGTGTGTGGAATTCGTGAACAGAATTCACCACTAGAGTTTGGGTGATTTCATTTTTTAATTTACTATTTGTTTTCAGTTAACTCAAAACCAATTCTAGATGTTTGTGAGCTCAAAGCGGTAAACTTTTTCGAACCTCATTAGATTTAATAAAAAAAATTAAGTTTTATTAAAAAAAACTCAATACAAATAACTCAAGTATTTAATTCAATAATACAGTTTTTTTTTTATAAAACAAAATGCTGAACATAATCTTTCTTCGGATGCATTAAGACCACAATAAATTCTTACAATCTGTTTGCCTGGCCAATAATCAGGCATAAAAAATTCTAAAGAAAATTATTCAACCAAATACTCAGGAAAAAAAATTATCTACTTCATAGCAAAATAACAAATAGGAATACAGCAAAGTTCATAGCATTTGTGTTAACTTTACTACGAGCTGGTAGAATGCGAATTATAATGGCGCAGTAGTATTTGAAATGCGTATCTCAGTCCATTTATAAAACATGATTCAAGACTATACCAAAGGGTTTTTAATTAAAACACCAAATTTAGAATATAAAATATTCTCATTTCTATAAGACATGCTCATAGAAATTCATACACATGAATTATTTCGTTTTCTCATCCATGTAATTAACGATGATGGTCCACACAGTTCGTTTTAATTCTGTAATCCTTTGATGAATTTAATCTAATCTAAAGTTATGAAAATTAAATTCAAATTAAAATTATTATAGAATTTACAAGACATCACCGAAACTCACCATATGCTCGCTCTCCATGCCTGTGCATCGTAATTCCCACACAATTCTAAACTTTCCGAGACTTTAACTACATTTTAATGCTTGTCCAAAACAAAAAAAAATTGAAAGTATTCTTCATGCCCGCCTCAAGTAAATTTAGTACATAGACTTTGTAGAAACTATATGGTATGTCGGTTTGTATGTAGGTGTAGATATGTATTTAGAAAACCTCCAACTTTTGGGTTAGCAATTAATCCAGAAATTATTCCAACTGAGAAGAAAGTTTACACAAAAACAAAAAAAAAACACGAGGAAAACAACATACCGAAATTCACGTTATTGAAGAAAACTGCATTGTTTGGTGCACAAACCGAAAACGTGCACAATTTAACTGTAAATTCCGTCTTAAAAGTAATAATTACATTCTCTCTTCCTCCCTCTCTCTCTCTCTCTCTCTCTCTCTCTCTCCTTTTCTTCATCCTGTGGGTTAGAAAATACAAAAAAAAACAAACAAACAATGAAATCGCAAAGTTTTCAGGAGAATTCTGGAGAAAATCCTTTGAGGTCTTATTTTCTTGTGCTCGGTCGTTAGTACACGACTCGCATAAAACCATCACATCAAATCCAATTTTCTGAGGAGCCTTGATTTCTGTGTAGTAGATTTCCATTTGATATAAGGACGAAGGAGTGATAACGAAATTTCATCTTTAGTTTAACCATGATGGAGGGAGTTTACAAGACTTTGGGGAAGTGCGCCTTATGTTAAGTTTACTCTTTCTCTTTTATGCCATCTCCATAAAATATAAGAAACAACTAAATTTAATTTCAAGTGGAATAGCGGCGGTTGTGGGGAATCCTTTTTAAAAAGTTTTCCTTATAAAAATTCCAGGATACACACACACACACATACATACACATAAATATAAAAGTGATGGCGGGGGGGGGGGGGGGGAGGAAAAAAACTCTCCATTGAACCTTTTGATGGAATTCAAAATTAGCAAGAATTAATTAGTTGCAGGAGCAAAGAAACAATAGAAAAGCAACTTCTTTTCCATGCTATAAAATACTTTAAATAATTTCCCCCTTTTGTAATACTTAAGTGGAGTAAACTTTCCTCCAGGAACACTATAGCTAGCGTGTAGGAGGACGTGACTCCCACTTGAAATAACTTTCTGCATAGTTTTCTCGAACAAGGACTGGTTAGGTGAGCAAGGGGAGGAAGGATGGACGTAAAAAGGAAGCAAATGTATATACGAAAAATTTGCATATCACATGATATGTGAATAACTAGTGCTATTTATGTACGTACAGACATGTATATACTTTGTACAGAAACCCCCTGAAGAGTAAACTCAGGTTTAATATTGAGTCAAGACAATCTTTGTTAATTAAAACGAAATCCAGGAGAGCGTTAAATTTAATTTTTGTCGTATCCTGAGCATGATCATCTCTCTTTTTTCTATCTCAATTGGGTTGTTTGCGACTAATGTCACGGTCATTTCACTTATTTCACTTCAACTTCAAAAAATATAAATGTATAATTGGGATGTGACTTCTGAGTGGGTATCTCTATAGGAGGAGAAATTTTTTTATTCTGTTTTTTTTATATAAAATGTCCAGATTTATTTTACATAAATTAAATTTATTCAGAAATTTAATGGAAAAGTAGAAATATTTTTTTAGCAAAATATCCATATGTGACATATTTTCTCTTTACTAACGGGATTTAAACTACTCCCCCACATATGTACCACGTGCGTATACAGGGGGGAGATGGGTCACAGGTTCGTGACCCCCCCCCACCCCAAGAGGCGCGCCACCTAACATTAGCGGTGATGTGAGTAGTAACAGTGGGTGGTCACGACCCTGTGACCCATCCCCCCCCCCCCCACAAGAAGCGCGCCACCTAACATTCGCGGTGATGTGAGTAGTAATAGTGTATTGGGTATAATAAACATTCACTCGTAGCTCTTCGTCTTTTAAACGTGTACAATTTTTTTAGAATTTTCTTGCGTTTTTATATAGTGTCGAAAAGACATCTATCATACCCATACCTATCACAGGATAGTAAGTAACATTGAAATCCATATTAATTTTAGTATTTGATTGTTTAAAAAATGGCACGTATTGCTTAGCAGCCCAGTTATGAAGATGCTTTTGTTGCGCCCATTACTCATATACAGGGTGTCACATACGTACCGCATTTCCTTTATACCCCGGATTCTTCACTCAATTTCGAGAAATAAATTGTATGGGAGGTGAGCCGGAAAATGCACGGTGTGGGTGGTAGGTGGGTTTACGATTTTTAGTACTGTTTCCACTTTACACCCTGTAAATTTCATGATATACACCCGATCAAGGCGAGATTTACCTCAGGTGATAGCAAACCGTCTAAACTTTGCAATGAATGCCCAATTAGCCCCTACTATCATCTTCAATCTTAAGTTGTAGTACGTCAAAGTCCAAAAATTAGAAGAAGAAAATATATTTTTTTCAAATTTTAACGATTTTCTCACCAATATGCATGATAACTATACAGTTTTATGAAAAGATTTAAAGACCCCGGAATGTTACCTTTAATTTGACTATGCACATGTACCTACGTAAATGCTACCATTATTGAGATGTTCCCGTTTTTATGGTGCATAATTTAATTAATTTTGCTAATAATAATAGAAATCGCGCCTAATTTTATGCAATTCCACGCAAATTAGCAAAATTCATGAAATTATGCATCATAAAAACGGGAATATCTCAAAAACGGTAGCATTTAGGTAGTTACATGTGCAGGATCAAATGAAAGGTAACATTCGGAGGTCTCGAGATTTTGCAAGAAAATACTATCCTTATCTTGCCTTTTAGCGGGAAAATCGTTAAAATTGAAAAATATCGTCCTATAACTGCCGACGGAAATAGGGTAGAGAGGTGGTTGGGCATTTGCTGGAAACCGTAGAGGGTTTACTATCACCTGAGATGCAAGTCACCTTCATAAGGTATATAACAAGAAAGTTCCATGGTATTAGGATAAAAAGCACCCAAAATCACAAAACCCCCCTACCGCCCACATCGTGTATTTCCCGGCTCTCCTCCCATACAATTTATTTCTCGAAATTGAGTGAGGAATCCGTGGTATAAAGGAAATGCGGTAAGTACGGGACACCCTGTATATGAAAAAGAACACAGTTTCGAGTTTAAAAAGTGTTATTGTTTCTAAGAAATTGGTAAGCGATCATAAAATTTTTTTTTATCTTTTCTGATTGTCCGACGGTAAATTGCAGCGGGAAATTCGCTGTCAAAGCAGGTATTCGAAAAATTGGGAGTACAATTGCAACGACAGGCAGTGAACGGCGATTGTGAAAGAAGAAGAAGTTTTGAGCATTTTGCAACAGATTTTTATCGAGAATATTTTATATTGTGTTGAAAGAATTGCAATGGATCAAAGGAAAAATTTAAAATACAGAAAATAACTAAATTAAAATCAAACTAAATGCTAAATATATCGCGACTTTACCATTTGTATTTAAGCGCCTCGAAATATCCATCCAAACAATGTCTTTTTTGTCAACTCGTCTATACTGGTTGTGTCTTGTATATCATAAATTATTTTATGATATCGCACATCCTTAATCAATTTTTCATCAAAAATCATTGTTTTGAAATTGACGCGACTCTTACAACCTTGACAAAAATAAGTGCTGACAACAATATCATTGTTTGATTTTGTTGGCGACGACAACAAAAATAAACATTGATCAATCCCGACGGTAACTTCGTCCACCGCTGACCGTCACCTCCTGTCGAAATTTGGTCATTCGCGTAAGACGCTATGCTTTTAGAAGTTTGACAGCGATATTTTTTCGTCGTTTGCCGTTGCCCGTCACAATTGTATTTAAGCCATGACGTAACAAATTTTCTTTTACAGTTCTTCCATCTTCCAGCAGAACCCTAGTTCCATCCAATCAACGTCTAGCCACCCGTTGATTATTCATAGCGACACTGATTAAGAGTTGTTCAAAATTTTTACGTTCGTAGGGAAGCATTAAATTTTTCTTAGGGTTCGTGCACAACAAGGCGAGGCGAGGCAATACGTGGCGTGGCTAGGCAGTTGGGTGAGGCGAGGTGGAGGTACATCTGGAGGTGTAGTGTTCAAAACAAGGCGTTCAGTTTCTTGCTAAATCGTGAAGTAGTTAAGAGCATAAATAATGTCATCAGATTCAGAAGAAGAAATTTTGTGTTTGTCAAGTAGTGCAACTATATGGCATTTTTCACCTAAGTGTACCTTCCGCTCTTTTGCTTGACGATGAAACGTCTGGAATTTGGCGATTCATCATTCGTGTGAATATTTTCGGACTGATCCTGATAGATCCTTTCCAATATATGAGAATGAATAATGAACCCTTTGTAGTAGAGGATTGCAGAGCTGGGCAATACTTAAGTAAAAAAAGTCTTAAGTACCTACTACATAAAGTACATTTTTGTTACTCAATACTTTTGAAATCCCCTACTTAGTACTTAAACATAAGTACTTGCTTCTATTTACTTGTACTTAAGACTTAGTTTTGTACTTAAGTACCAAGATTTTTACTTAAATATTTCTGAGTCTATGAAGTACCTACAAATATCTAACTCTTCGTAGAAAAGAAAACACAAACTCTAGCGCAACTACTTTTTTGTTGAGTTTTAAAGCACGCAAAGAACTGTCAAAGCATGTGCCACACTCACGCGTCAAGGCGAAACCTTAGACAAGCTAATAACATACAAACAAGACTGGGCAAGTAAAACCAAAACCAGTAACGTCTCGCTCGAATATAAAATCGACGATGCTTCGACTTGATGACATAACCACTGACATGTATAATATGGACTGACTAAATTAATAGAAATACATTGAAGAAAGTGGGCTCACTTCTATATTGCTGACTCTTTCGGTCTAAGCACCAAGTACCAACTGAGAGAGAACTGAAAACAACAAATAAATTAGTGGATTCGTCGAAATAAATGTTTTTGAATTAATCATTAGTTTTACTACTGGTAAAAAGGCAGCAGATACCTACGCAGCAGAAATTCGAAAGATTTCATTAAAATCACTTTCCAAACTTCGTGCTCACTTTTTCAATTTCCCGCCAATGATTTTTTTCAATGTTGGCACCGACGTAAGAACTCTTTTTGACACAAGTAATTGTGCCCACGTGAAATAGAAAAGTAAGCAGTCCATATTATATACGTCAGTGGACATAACCAAGGGTAAACAAGCAATGCCTCGCTCCAATATAAAATCAACGATGCCTCGACCTGATATAGGGAGGCCTCAATTTTTTTTAGAAATTGACTGGACATTTTTTCCTTAAAATTGTTATGCATTATTGGAGGCGATAATGGGTGCTTGAGCGGACCTCTAATAGTTTTTATGAATGTAGCAATGAGAGGTGAAAGTTTTACTCGTCCTGCAGCGCCGAAAACTATACATGTTATAGTTTTCAAAAGGTATTTATTTATTAATATCTATTAACTGAGCTCGATAAATTTCATTATATTACTGGCAACGTACAAAGATACTAAAAAACTAATTTAAAAAGTGCTTCAAAAAGTACTCAGTACTTTTAGACTCAGATCTTCGGTACTTCTACTTGTACTTTGGTACTTGCCCAGCTCGGATTGCAGCTTACGTGCGGCAGCTTGGATTACAAATTAAACTTGAGAGTCTGAATCTATCAATGCTCTTAATACCAACATAGTATTTCCCTTTTTTTAAAGAACGTTTAGCAATGCTGTTGCATTGGATTTTTGTGTAAAGCGCTAGATATGGAAGGTGAATTGCAAGGTTGAGCTTCTGATTTCTGCTCCCTTGGCTTTGATTGGATCGAGACCTTTGGAATGGCATTATTCCTGTGAAGTAAAGAATGATGCCTCCTTCCACATAGCCGATATGAAAACTTACAAGTACAAGTACAAGTTTTCGTGTTGTGGCCCTTTGTTAGGCAATTATTACACAATTGATTTGATGCGACAACTTTGAATTTAGTGCCTATGTCAAGTTTTAAAAATTGCGGACATTTAATTAGATAGTTTTGCTCTTTACACATGGTATGTACATGCTTGGGTGCAGTTTCAGCCATTTTCGCTAGATATGCTTAAGAAAAAGTGCAAGAAACGCAGAAAGGGTTACATTTTCGGTACAGAGTGTGATAGGTCATTTTAAAGCTAAGATTTTGGGGTTGTTAAATTTAATATGAAAATTTGGTATTGATGACGTGTTTTTTTTATAAAAATAGTAGTTAAATAAAAAAGCCGAGTTAAAATTTCTAAATTTTAACTTTGTTGAACCAAACTTCAATACAGAGAGGAGGAGAGAAAAAATTATAAACCATTGGAAAGGTCCAATGATAATCTATCTACCAAAGTTTAAATTACTATCATAGGGTGTAACGTTCAGAAATTACAGGGTGATTAATAAAAACCTACTCAAAAATATTTAAGTTTCGTTATCTCGGAAACCGTTTGGTTCCCCCCCCCCCCCAAGCTCGTCTAAGTATGACCTATCCATATTCTTCGGGTATTACACCACTTGCGGGACACCCTGTATAATGATTACTTGCAACGAATCTATGAGCCTGTTTAAGACCATGCCATCAAGGACTTACAAGTCGACTTACGTAAAACTAATATGCAGTAGTCTAAACATGCCGCATTAGGGAAAACTGGTCCTACTTTAATCCGGTATTGACCTAAAGAATTAGTATTAAACACAGACATAAATTTCACAGAAGGAAGAGTTTTCAAACTTGTTCATTAATAGACAGAATTTTTATTCAGTTTTATTGAAAATGAGTGGAATTAAGAAGAGAAGGAACAAAATGCGAACGAGTCAGAAGAAAGTATTCCGAATGATAAAAAATTTGGAATTTTGGAAATATTTTAATTTTCTTCTGTGCTCCATTTTTACACTCCTGAACACATTTTGATCGGATCGAATCAAGTTTCCAAGTATGGCGCCCCTTCAAGAAAAATGGTACTCGTCGCGTCGATTAAACAATTTCAGGCTTACCTCGATTTACAACAGCAAATTTGCACGATTTTTCTATAGCTGAAAGTTACACCAATACACCCAAAATTTGAAAAATAAATGCTTAAGAAGTGAAAAACAATATTGAAACGAATTAAAACAAAAGAAAAAATGTATTTCTCTCCATTAATTATGCATAAAGAATTAAATATTATTAGTAATACAAAGATACGATAACAGGTTCTGTTACCTCGCCCCAATTATATAATCCATAAGATTTCTTAAATCCTTGTTTTCCATCGAGATGATATTGAACGAGATTTAGAGAATGTTTCTTAGTTTCTTGCATATATCCAAAGCCATAAATATAACCGTCAAGTTCACACACATTAAAATAACTATCAAAATCTTTAAAACAAAATTCTTCAGTAATTTTGTTTGATCGAGTGTCGAAGATCAATCTCTTTTCGGTAGTAAAACAATATATGCAAGAGCCAATCGAAACACAATGTAAATATTTGTGAATACGAGAATCACTGTAAACAATATTCCATTTCTGTGTTCGAGGATCTAATATTTCGACGTTATCAGTTTGGCCTCCAATGGCATATAATGCACCATTTACTCCAGTTAATCCAAAAACGCAATTATTCTTAAGCATTTCTGGTCCGTAATTCCATTCATCTTTCCCAAAATCAAATATTTCCACGGTTTTTCTACCAAATCCACCGCATGCATAGATTTTGTTGTCAAAAAATGAACACTGATGCCAATCCCTCTCTGTTTTCATAGATGGAAACTTTTTCCACTCCTGTGTACTTGGCTCGAACATCTCACAAGAATTAGTATAAGAGTGCTCTACAAGTCCTCCACATATTAACAATTTATTGTCGAATGTTGCATAACCAAAAGAACGTCGAAGGTGTAATTCTTTTTCTGTCGTGCTCTCTTCTCCAAGCCCGATAAACATTTTATTTGATGCCAATCCGATTAACCTACGTTCAGTGGATTTATGAAATATAACACGGCTGGCAGTGGCAACTTTATCTTCAGACTTTAGCTTAGTTAATTCAGCAACTTTCTTCAACAGTTCAGCGTTGGTTAATACATTTTCATTGTCAAACATTTTCAGACAAACAAAGTCTTTTTCCAATTTAGAGAAGTCTAGTAAATCGACAAGTTCTGAGAATACTTGAGAGAAGCTTTTGGTTTCAGAAACTTTAGCTTCAGTCCATGTCCAGACATGTTCGAAGATCTTCTTTTCGTCCCATTGTAGATGTAATCTGTTATCAGCGAGTAAAGATCTCATTTCTTCCATAGTCAAGTCGATCAATAATGAGCTCTCGAAAAGATGATCAGCTTTGCTAGCGATATACGATAAACACTTATCCTCCAAACTATAGATTAGATTGTTTTTAGCAAACCGCCAATATTTCACGCAAGTGCCATCGTTCATAGATTCACTCAGAACTAGTGAACAGATTTCAATTAATTGCTCAATCTGGAAAATCACTGCATATTTTACAATTTTTTCGACATCTTCGATTTCTTCTTCGAATTCGCTGGTGTAGATGAACGTAATTATTTTTTCTAAAACATCTCCAGTTATATCTGGCAGCAAAATGGACTCTTGGAACTTCTCTTTCATTGGAAGTGTTAGTAAATCTTTGAAGTAGTTACTTGCAGAGGATACAACCAATTTGTGCACTTTGATTTCAAATGCATCTTCACTTTTTAAAATCAAATCACAAAACTCATTTTCCTTGTGCAATTCATTCTGTTGCCTTAACTTAACCATGTTGAAGGTCTCTAATAAAGATTTTTTCGATGTTCCTGCTTTGTCCCTTAAAGATTTTTTCCATGATCCTGCTGTATCCATTATTAATGAAAAATCTGTTGAAGGAAGATAAAGAAGTAAAAATGTAGTTAACAACTTCGTGAGTAGATTTTAAGTCTCTTCTTACCTTGCTTTTATTGCAGACTATGATTTTACAAACAATTATCGAATTGTCAAAATTTTTTTATGGTCAATACTCGTGTCAGTCTCAGTTTCAGTAAATTTTAGTTTTGGAAAATGTGTAAAATGCACGAATGCCTACACCTCACAACGATCCAAACTTCAATAGACATCAGGCACTCAAGAACTTAAAATTTATTTACTTAATCAAGGCAGATTTACTTTTAAGTTTGACGAGATTAGATTTAAGGAGGTATGTGCTAGGTAGGTATAGAAGAGTAGGGATCCTGAATCTGAAACTTTCTTTACCTATGACATGAGTCACATTCCTTTTTATTATCCCTACCAACTGTCGGTGATATAACAAAGGAAAAAAGGACCAGTTTTGAGAAATGCAAATAACTTAAAACATAAAGGTGCTGCCGGATGTGATTGTGAATTTTATGTTGCTCTATCCCTTCCTTTTTCCCCACTTTCTCTGTATATTTGCTCGGGAATAGATGATTCTAAACCTGATCCTGTTATAGATAATACAGTTTGAGGTTTGTGTTCAAACCTGATCCTGTTATAGATAATACACTTTGAGGTTCGTTTTCAGGTACCTTACCTACCTTAAATCGGCTTTTGTTATTACCTACGCACATGAGTCACTTTGCCGAAGAAAATTTACTTACATTTCCAAAGAATTTCTTTAAGGGCGACCGAACCGAATTATACAATTGACAGTAAAATGAGTGCTCTATTTAGAAGAAAATAATCAGCTAGCTGAACTTCCTGGAAATTTACAATGCAACTTCGAAAAGATACAAATCGGCTTGTAAAAAAAGTATAAAAATGTTGGCGAAAGTTGGATGTGCAACAAATTTATAGCAACCTGACTGGATTATTGGTAAAAGGTCTTCATGCTGAATCAAAACAACAAAAAAAAAATTAAAAAGTTTAAAACTTGTAAGGTGATCGCATGTGCAGATAGCATGATCTGAGGATATTATCTTGACACTGTACGAAACAAATCCGACAATCAGTGATTAGAAGTTCAAGTACTTAAACGCTATAACCCATCTTAACTTCAGCACTATAATATCAAATTGTACTAGTTTTCATCCGTATTAAATATATAGGTGCTTATGTAAAAAATCATCTAAGAGAGCTGCTGATCTGTTGAGAACGGTACTCATTGCTGTGGAAATGTGGATCACTATTGAATATTAATATTACCCAAAAACCCTGGGTCTCAAACTCCAAAGCTCATAACGAAAAACTTTTGAGGAACTATTTTTTTAGACTATTCCACACGCTGACTATAACAAAACTTTTCCACAACTATATTCAGCTGTCGTTTTAAAATTACCAAAATTTTACTCATTAAGTGCAATAACAAAGTAGACGATGGAATACATAAATACCCCCCATAACCACCACAAAACCCGATTCAAATGCCATTTACACAACAACACCATCTGTTTCTGCATATTTCGTCCCATAAATAATTTCTACCTCCCCCTCCCCTCATAGGAATGGTGCAGTTGAGGGTAAAAGTTATCCTAAATTTTGTGTGGCTAGTGTTTGTTTTAAAACTATTCACACTCCCCAAAAAATTAGTTCCAACTCGCATCCGAAAATCAAATCTCTTCGAATGGTAATATTTAGAAGTTTCGGTGGTCAAAAATTACCAAATAATAATTTATTTACCACAGATATTTCAAGTTAATGAGTGAAATTCGATGGAGAGTGGTGGAGGAAGGGGGGGGGGGGGGGTGTAACGTTACCGTAGCCATTATTTATTATTTCACTTGGGTGTCAAAATTTAACTCGCTTCAATGGCCGACGATAATGAGATTAACCCGAAATAAACGATAGTCGGATTGATTTTCAATTTTATGCCATTCATTATAATAATTTCAACGAAATAGAGGTGGGGAGGGGGATATGCATTTTCCACCCTTTCAAAATTATTGATGTAGGTACATTGGATCTGATGATAGACAAATTCATTATAGTTTTTCTACAAAGGTATATGATTTACTGAGACGGGGTGAGGTATTTAACAATTTCATTTCATTCTAAAGACTGGAAATTTGGCAAGTGTTAAATACTAGTAAAATTCTGATTTTTACTTATGGCAGGATGCTTTTTAACTTTTGAAAAAAAAAAACAAGCAAAAAACAAGCAAATAAAAAATAATTAAAATATGAGTTAACGTCTGTGAGCGATATTTTGCTGTGCTGTAAAAAAAACATCTATCAAGAATTTTACATATACATATAGTGATTTCAGAAGACTTACAACTCAAGTAAAATTTCTTAATTACTCTTTAAGTAACGTCAGGTTTCAACTGACTCCCCCACCCTCGCTTATAAAAACTTGGTCTAGATCTTAAAGAAAGGGATAACCTAGTAAAAAATGTTTATACCAGTACGGAACACCCTGTATCGAGATGATAGCTACAAGGAACCTCAATTACAGAAACTAAAAACAAGCAAAAGTGGACCAAGAATAGATCCTTGCGGTACGTCTAATTTAACTGAATCTTCTAAGAAAATGGATTAATTGCGTGGGCAAAATTTAAGAAACTATGATCTCAATAATTATCAGACTTCGATAATGCTGTTCTCACGCTTCATTCCACTTTTAACTTCAATGATCATTCAAAATCATTTTTATTTCTTCTGTTTATAAATTTTTTTTAGCATTATATTCCTTATAAAACCGGGTCACCCCACAATTTTCTACCACAATTTAGAGAATTGGCCTGGCCATTTCCTAACTTTTACTCCGATAAAATGTCAGAGGAGTAGTGTGATTCGGAGCATTTTTTACCTTTGATGTGTATCCAGTGGGGTTTAGATAAAAAAAAAACCGCGAACTTTTCAAATAACGTCATACATAAAAAGAAACATTGATACAAGTTAAAAAAAAACAAAAAGCTCAAACAAAGCCCAATCTTAATTTCCAATAATTTTTAAGAACAAAACCTCTCTTCTTTGTATTCACTTCACTTCTCCACGATACAGAATTCGTCAAACAATTGTAGCGCCGCTCGCTGTCCCACTAATCATCAATAAAATAATTCGAATAAATTGTATTTTTTTACCGTTTATATTTGCTCCTAATACGGGTTAAAATTGAACTCTTAACATTTCCTATCGAATTAATACTCAATCGAGGCGCATGAGAAATGTCTTCCTGAATCAAAAATCATATTGTTTCCTTCTGAAACACAATGGTTTTGCGTGACAAAAATATCCCGGAGAATATTTATGCGGGCTAGAAACGATTAAATACGCGCCGCCAATGTGAGTCCAATTTCATGACCACAACAACAACAACAACGATTGAAGGTAAGTCAACATTTAAAGTTGGATCACGTCACCTAACCATGAAACAATGACGGAAAATCTTTTTTTTTTCTATTCTTTTTTTTTTTACTCTGTACTCGATCCGCCATTATTATCATCATGTCGTTCTCAGTTCATGTCCATGAGCTTTTTTAAAGTGTAGGGCAAAGTAAAGCCCCTGGATTACTGGATGGCTGGTTAGTTGGCCAAAATGGCCACTTTCACCTCTCAATTTCAATTAGCCGCAAGCAATTTTCATCGTACTTCGAACACAAAGGATAGAGATACATAGATAGAAGCGTGAATGCTTTGTGAACTTCATGCACCTCGTAAATGTCACGCGAAAACTTAATTCTATGCCGACGACGACGGGTCAAAGACGTGAGTAAATTCGACGAGTAACTAAAACAATATAGGCAACATAAAACTAGCACGGTGCTCTTTTTGAAATGGGTTTATGTGCACCGTCGATAACCTGATTAAACCTTACCTTTCAAAGGTTACTCTACAATCAAAGTGTACTGAGATTAGTCGGGGAATGGGAGGGAAAGGGGAGGGACAACAATAACCTCACGAGACAAGGTTCACCTCACTAAATAACATCCATAAATAAATAAAAAAAAAAAGCAACTTCGGTTCGACTATGTATAGTATGTAAATATATGCAGCAGAGATCTCGGTTTAAATCGACCGGGCGCCGTTAAGCCCATCGGGGGTTATTGTTTTGGAAACTTTTAAGCGCAAAATTTAAATTCTCTAAAGTTTCTAATACCTCGGGGTTTCTTTAAAATTGCCCATAGTACTGCACCCCACCTACTATGCACCTACATACTCCTCTCTCGGTATTTGCCTTGTACATACATATAGTGAGAATATTATGGAACCCATTAAGGCATTTCGTTATACTACAGAAAAGATACAAAGAGATGCATCTATCTATGGGGCCGGGAGACCAGCCTGCACAAAACATATCTGGGCTGGGCTGGGCTGGGCTGGGCTGGGCTGGGCGCACTGTTCTGTGATTAACTTGGCTAGAGAACTGGGATTATTGACTTTCCGGAGCAAAATATGAAACAGAGTTCAATTAATAGAGGAGAAAAGTTTATTCAGGCATAAACATTTTAATTAAAAATTATTATTGTCCGAGAGTTTTCCTCATCGTCGTCGTCGTCGTCGTCGTTGTCGGGGCCCATAAATAACTGAATATTCCTGCAGAGAGAAGTATGCCAGGAGGCCTGCTTTAGTTATAATAATATTGCGCCAGATTTTCTCTCGTATCACTTTGGCACAGAGTGCACTGAACTAGATTAGAAAATTGACAAATTTTAGCATCTGCAACTGATAACTTTGGCCAAATGTCGAGAAGTCAAAGTAAAAGTTGAGATGAAGACGAGATTTTTTAATGTTGACATTGAATGTAATTCGATTATACAAATTCCAGGTGATTTGATTTGAGATTCAATGAACAAATACATTTATGTATATCGATGTTTACAAAAATTTCCACGTTTACATATCGTCACCTCAGTACTTATATGTCATATAGACCAAAAAGTTCATTTTGTAGAAACCGATTTTTAAAGTTTACCTTGTGAGAAAAGTGAGTTCTTTTTACTTTATACTTCATTAAGGAATGTCACTAGAAAGTATATGTCTACTTGTAAATGAAATCCTAAATATCTTTAAGAAAAATAAGCTATTCTTATATTTAAAATTCAATAAATTATCGAAAATCGTTACGACTGGATATAGAACGCATTTAGTACAATGACTTCCTATGTGCAAAATATTTAGGATATAGAACAAAATCTCTGGATATAGACCATTTAAGACCTGATCACTTTTTAAGTTTTCACCAGTGTGAATGGCTTATAGTGTGGCCGAAAATTGAAAGCTTGTGGTAGTCAGGAAACAAAAAAAAATGTTTAATAAGTATAAAAAAGAAATAAAAAAACAATATTTATAAGATTCAAGTTTTACATAAATTGTATTCAAAAGCAAACATTTTCATTTATTGCAAACAAAAAAATTAAAAAACAAAAATCAATTCATTTCATTTGTAGTGATAGTCTTGTAAAATGTTTGGTCCACTACCGGCATATACACGACAGCATTGACATAATATTCCATTTTTTCTCTGCAGTTAAGGACACGTGTGGAATACTGAATTCCTCAATTATTCGTAAGTTTTTCCTTAACAATGTAGCCTCTGCTTTTCTTTGTAATTTTTTTGGTTTAATATTATTTTTACTCGCTATAAAGCTTCGGTCAGGCTGGCTTTTTTTTTATAAAATAACGTATTCAAATCTGAGCTGCAATATTTGATTTGCTTCAACTTTTGGTAAGGCACCATCTGAAAATTCAAACTGTCAGCGTTGTAATTAAAAAATTTCCCTGGTTTCATCTGCAATATCTTCAGTTTTATATTTTTATAATTCATTGTTTTTTTTTCAACATTATTAATAAGGAAACTGGGCTATAAGTTTCCAAATTCTTCAAGTGCTTTTCTATCCCGCTATGAACAGAATCCAATTGCTGAACTTGACCAGTTTCCGAATATTTTGGTATTATTCTTTTGATTTGCGGATTATTATTCAAAAATTGCAGTAGTGCCAAAAATGTCAATATGTTCTTGTTTTGTGGGACACAAGAGTCTAACCACAATACAATTTTTTTTATTTCTGAATATCTTCCAAGACTCTCTCCAAAATGTGAACCAGGCACTCACTAGCAATGTCTTTTCCTGATCGTTCACTTTGTAATTCATGTCAAATACTGCAGTACGTCAATTTATTCGAACTGCAATATGCTGTTAAATTGTATACGCTGAATTTGCACTTATAGAAAAAGTTTGAGACGTTGTTGGTGCGAGGCAGAGCAAATACATTTTGTAAATCATATGATATGATAGCTGTTACATCTAGTCACATTGATCTTAACTTGAGATCCTTTTCTATTTCAAGTTTGGCAGCAGCATTGCTTTGTTTGTGTTTATCGATCTCCAAACGTTCAGTATTTGTTGGGGAAGATAAGTCCTTAAATTTTGCGCATATGTCACAAATATCTTTTTTCGGCTTAAAGAAGGACAAATTGAAGTGTGTGCTAAATATTTCAGAGTATTTATGGAGTTAAACGGGATTTGAATAATCTTGAATATACAGTTTGTGCATTTTTGTAATATTTAAATCTGGTCCCAAATACTGTTGAGAAGTTTTGGCTCGGCAGTAATACGAATCTATACACATGGAAACTTTTGAATGTGTTGCTTTATTTCTGCAATCTGCTCCTCTGGAGTGATTCTTTTCACATGTTTTCCCATTCTTTGTGCCGCGGGTGTACCCCCGTCTCCGAATTTAAAGTATTTTTAAAAAAGTAATATATTTTTTGCTGACTTACGTCTAAAGTTGTAAAGAAAAACCGTTGGCAAATCCGAAATACGTATCCCTTATTTTGCAGCGAATACTGATATGAATAAGTTTTCTTAGATTTAGTTTGCAATGCACGTTTTCGTTGAGCAGGTATTCTCTTCACAAATTTAGCATATGTAAATTGAATACCCTGTGAAATCAACCCAGTACCACCCTTAAGCGATATTAGTGCACAATCCGATAGTCCTCGAAGGGATATTTGATTTGGCACACTAAAAATTTTCCTCGGACACCCCCCTCCCCCGCAGCACCCTCTAACATTTTACGTTACGTTTTACCTCCACCCACCCACAAAGAAGGGTGGAGGGAGGTGAAATTTTAGATTCGTAGATTTTGAAGTGTTCTCTTTCCAACGATACCCCACTCGACCTAGTGGAGTTTGAATTTCACTTGTAATCGGCCGATCAAATGACCCTTACGTTTTTCGAAAATCATCAAGTTTAGATGAAAAATTTTCGAAATTCGAAAAAAAATAGTATCATTCTATGGTAAATTATAATGTGAATGTATATAAGAAATTTCATCCCCCTGTGAAAAAAACTGCGGAATCTACAGCCTTTTCTGGGCGTTTCGAAGAAATTGTTTTTCTAAATTTTTGATATTTTATAGCCACGCCCATAGGCTTTCGAACAAATCTTAAAACACCCCGCTAGACCGTCAGGAAGTTGAGAAATAAGAGAAAATCTGAAATGATGAAAAACTGCGTGAATTTCGAAATCTATTTCGAATTTCGAATATTTTCGAAAACCAAAAGATAGCTTGTTAAAACATCTATCAGCTATCAAAATTTCATCTCCCTACTCCTTAAATTACTCGAGTTAGAGTTAATATCTAAAATACCCCCCACCCTATTTTTCTCCCCACCTAAAAGTCCAAATGAACTGAAACTTGAAAAAATGAGTTTAGAATAAAAAGATCTATCAGAAAAGTGCTATAATTAAAAAATCGTACGATTCAAATAAAAGTTATTCAAATTCGAAAATGTCCAACTTTAACCATAATAAAAGGTATTTTCGAATTCGAATTTCGTACCCAATTATAGAATGGAGTAAAATTCAATATATATTTAATTCGAATATGAATTTTGATAAAAATCCATCAGTAATTGTAAAAGTTTTAGTACCAAAGACGTTTTCATTTTTTTCACTCATCACTCGTTACTTTATTTAATATATGGAAATCATAGGAAGTATTATAATATTATTTTTATAGTTTTTTTCACGTGTTACATATATTTTTTTTCCCTGGAAGTTTTACTATATTTTACTAAAATTTGAGATCCTTCGGGGAGAAGCAAAATTTTTTGTTTTGCATAATTTGTAACTTTAAGCCATTTATTTTCCAATTCTATACTTGTTTGCTTGTCCCATAAAATACAATATTAGATCTATTTTATCGAAATAAAATATTTAACTTAAGCTTTTATATAATTTATAATTAAATATAATTTCTACATTGAATGTTACCTGAGTGATATAAGTTGCCCAAAATTCAAATATAAAAGGAAGATGTATACCTGAAAGAAACAGAAAAAAAAACATTTAAAATATTATTTTTTCGCTTACAAAAAAAAACAATTTTTTATATTGAAGTCATAATTTCGTAAGACAAAATTTTAAGTCGACAATTTGAAGATAAAATGCAGGATATAAACATAGAAATGCCACTATTTTGTGGATGGTGTGTTCATGAAGTTAGAAAAATGTGTCCAGCCATGGTAAAAATAACTATAGAAGCTCAGTTAATAATTTTAAAAACAAATATAAAAATGAAAAATATTTTTAAAAAAGTTTTAAGTTGATAGTCTTTTACAAACTGGAAACCATTTTAACAACTTTTTTACAATATTTTTTATATTTTTAGTTTAAAAATATTTTCGTTAATTTTCATAATGCAAATAATTCATTAATTTTTAAAAAAATTTGGGAGTGGGGTGTCGGATGAAAATGCTAAAAGCTAAAAAAAAAATAAAAAAAATAATAATTTTGATTTAAAAAATCCTGACTTCATCAGGATGTACAAAAAAAAAAATTCCCACCACAAGTTTGGTGGTATCTCCACTCCAAAATCTGTATGTACACATTCCTTGTGAAAACTAAACATATTTTTCTGTTTTATTTCTACTACTTTAAATTATTGGAAATTTCAGCATTTTCATCCGACACTCCTCAATTCTATTTTTATGGTACACTTCACAGGTACCCTAACGTACTAAGACATGGTCTACGAAGGGTAGTATCGGGAGGGTAAAACTTTGATTTTCCACCATATTTGATTATTGCCGGATAATGGTTGCAAGGGCTACAGAGAAAAATTGTTTCCAAACTTTTCAAATTTTATCTTCAAATTTATATTCGAAGTATTAAGGTTTCTGCCAATACGAAACGCTTCTTCCAATCCATTTTTGAATTTAAAATTTGCAATTGACAATCGTCATTATTATAGTTTCTTTCCTCCATACACGGAATATAACCCATCTTCCAGGAGGCGCTGGACTTCCTGGATTTTTATCACTTATCGTGAATGATGGTTGGATTTTATGGTTTATCATGGATTGTGGTGGCTCGGGTACTGTCTATATGTCTATTGTCGGTACGATAACTTGAGAACGGGGAAGTTCTCCATCAATATTTCAACTCCATGAAGAAGAGGATATGTTTTGCAGGGAGTCTCGTTTTAATTAATCCACTCAAAAAATATACATCATATAAAAAACAAATTAAACCTAAGATGGCACGGCACTATGGCTTCTGTCACGGAAGACAGTTTTGCAAATTGTTTGAAATTCATTTAATTTTTTTTATGCACGAAGATATATACTTTACAGTCACCCTATCAATGCAACTCGACAAGTAAAACAACATATGTATGTATATAACTTATACTTTTTTGAAAAGCTCACCCCCTTATGTTTTCGGTGTGACAAATATTTTTTTAATTATATACGTTGATTTATTACAAATGGAGCACCCTGTATACACACACCCCTGTACATTCTCTTCTACAATAAACTTAAGAAAATCCCAGACTCTGTTTGTAGCGCGTTTGAATCCTAGAAACGTTTTTTTTTTTTTTTTAATTAAAAAAAAACAAAAAGAAACAACAAAAAATAAAAAATAAATAGAAAAGAATAAAAAATTATAAATTTAAGAGAATTTCGTTCTTAGAACGGGCAACTTCAGCTAGTTTATTATATTAACGCTGTTTTGACAATAAAATTTATTTGAAGCTCAATCGGTGTACTAAGCAAACAAAATTCCCTCTCTCGGAATAACAGGGTGCTTGTAAGTGGGTGCCAGGGCATAGCAACATCAGCAGAAGGAAACTCCCTCTATTATCAGAATTGCACCAAAACACCTTGTGTCAATTATTTTGCTTTGGGCTGACCGCCAACACAGTCAAACCCAAACCAAGCGAATAAGTTTCTGGGACTTAACAAGTCAACCCTGAGAACTATAGTGTCCATTCTCATGGGGCACTTTTCTCTCAGGGGTCATCTTTACAGGATGAAACTTGTTGATGATCCTATTTGCAGGGGTTGCGGAGAGGAATCCAAAATTATAATTCACTTTGTTTGTCACTGTCCTACACTCTCAGGAAAGCGGCACAGGTACCTTTAGTCACACCTCCTGGACGAGCTGCATGAAGCCGGTAAGGAAGGCTGAGGGCCAGTATTTAACTTTGTAAGAGCATCCGGTCGGGACCTATGAGTGATTACTCATGGGTCCATAGAGTGAAAAATGGGCCTTGTCTTGGCCTAAGTTCGGGGACCCCTGGGGTCCCAACCTCTTTTCAAACTAAACTAAATTAAACTAAGCGAACAAGAAAACTGTTATACCATTTTAGAAAATTCCTTTAAAAACAAAAAGGAAGGAAAAACATTCATGAAAGTAAAAAAAAAAACAGTATTTATGATTGGAAAAAAAATTTAAGAACTATGATGAGGTGCCAGTCGAATTTCGTATACGAAAAATGCAAACTAAACATTAAAAAACATAGAAAAAAAAAGTTTCAAAGTTTTTTGATTAAAAACTTGAAATTATCCAATGGAACCCAATACAAATTTGTTTTTCACCACAGGAGGTCAAAGTTGAATGATGAAATTTTGGTAGAGAAAATTGTTGAAAAAAAAGAGTATTTTAAATAAAATGTAAACAAATGCAAACAATGATGATAAAAAATAACAAAAGGTAGTGATTTTTTGAAATTTCACAATATTTTAAATATAACTCAAAAACGGTGGTTTTTTTTTTTTTACTATAGTTAAGATTTAATATTCTGGTATATCTTGTTGGCTCAAACTATCATCATCGCCTTTAGTATGATTCACTATTTATGGGACACCCTGTATATAGTTAACCATAATCTACCTGTAAAAACCATATTTGGCACAATATATTGTACTGCAATGAATGTTGACAGATAACAACAAAATATAGAATTAAAGATAAAAACTGGCACTTCTCCTCCTGCTTATTCTACAAAGATGTGGTAATCAAAACGCATAGCAAAACAGAGAATACATATGTATGTATATATATATGGGTTTATGGAAGCGCAAAATCTGGAAAATTCTGAATCATGTAAACTTGGCTTGATGGAAGCACAAAATCTTGACAATTCAAAATCATGTAAACTTGGCTTGATGGAAGTGCAAAATCTTGAAAATTCAAAATCATGTAAACGTGGCTTAATGGAAGTGCAAAATCTTGAAAATTCAAAGTCAGGTAAACTTGGCTTAATGGAAGTGAAAAATCTTGAAAATTCAAAATCGTATAAACTTGGCTTGATGGAAGTGCAAAATCTTGAAAATTCAAAATCCGACAAACACAAAACTCCAAAAATGGAAAATTTCGAAAATCTATTTCAAAAAAAAAAAAAATAATATCTGCATAAGTCTATTTCCAAAATAAAGTAAGATTCTGACAAATTTTGAAAATTCAAAATAATGAGGAATTCTGAGGAGTTTTAAGATGCGCTATGATATTTAAACTATTTAAACCTACAGATACTATTAAGAGGGCAGTTTGTAGAGGTCTATGATACGACAGGCTGCTGTCGCGGTATCGGGTAAATTTCTTCGATCGTTCGTTCGACTTCTTATTTTTAATTCGGTTTCGGCATTGGTGCTAAATTTCAAAATTTTATGTTGAGTAATTGCTCGTTTAGGAAATTAATTTTTACTAAATTATTTTCGGAAATTTGGAACTTCTTAGAACTGCTACTTACCCTATTGTCAAAATAGGCACAAGTAGAAAAAATGTATTGTTTTTCATCTTTTAGGCTTTTTCCAAAATTTTTGTACCCGTATACATTGTCTCTTTTGAGAACCGTATGTTAGTTGTTTTTATTGTGCCTTTAAATGTTTGTCTTGTTGTCCCTATTGACTTATTATATTGTTATTGTTATATTAGTCGGTTAGAGCCTTTTCTCCCCTTTACACAGAGCTTAATTTTAAGGGTCATTTTATAATGTTTTTTTATTAAAGAGCCTACATATATGTGTATAACAAAAAAATATTATGTTCAATCAATTTTGTTTTTGAATTGTCTGTTTCTCGAGATTTTAAATTCTCAGGATTTTGCGTTTTCAAAATTTCGCAAAATTTTGATGAAATAAAAACACAAAAATCAAATAGAAACAAAATAGGATATTAATAATTCGGTAATATTAGAAACAAAATAGAAAATTAAAAATTCGCTAATATTAACGAAATATAATAAATTTAGTAGCATAGAATGAAATATCCAAAAGAGTTTAACAGCGAAATTGATATACGAAGGTACAGGAGCATCGAATGGCAAGGAAGGCATCTTAATCAAAATAAAAAAAAAAATAATTACCTCTGCATCACATCTTCTTAGATTGTAAATAAAGCGGACGTAATCATTGAACCGCTACACTGAGTATCGTTCGACAGGTGGATTCAAGATTGTGGCAAATATTAAAACTGTCACTGTTAAAGTAAGGGAGCAGAGTTTTTTTTTTCCAACCGTGTGTATAGATGAGAAAATTTTTGGTAGGCAACAACCAAAGTCTTTACAATGTTTATGGTAAATGTTTGAAATAACTTGAAAGACTGTTTTAAAAGTTCTAAATACGTTATAAATGTCGAGTTAATGCTCAACCTGATTATCAATTTAAAAACAAAAAAAGTGTTAAGCAGAAACTTTGAGTAATGTCAGCAAAAATTTATTTTATTTTTAGCTTTAAATTTTTTTTTTAATTCTATTTGAACAAAATTCTTCCAAATTAATGGAGGAGCAAAAGCTACAAAATGGAGGCGAGTTTTTCTTCTCATAAAAAAAAAAATCAACTGCAATTAAGCAACAGCCAGTGATTGTTCTGTCAGATAATTTGCACTCACCCATATGAAAATAAATATCTGACGCATATTTCAGAGTAAGTAAATCAAAAAAAAAATGGTCTTACTTCCGTTACACTCAAAGCTTGGTTGGCTTGGCTGACCAAAAAAAAAAAAAAAAGAACTTAATAAAAAATGAAAAAAATGACGTCGAGACAAAATAAATTTTTTATTTATGTTTTTTTTTTTTGTGAATAGAATTAAACAAACATCACCACAACACTGCACTCCAAAAAATTCCATATGTAGCTGTATATCTATTTAATTCTTTTTTTTAAGCACACCAGCTATATTTCCTGAAGTGTGATCCCAGTGTGCCAAATTCGGAATTTTTCAAAGTATTTTTAAAGAAAAATTATGAAAATTCCGAAAAAATTTCGGATTCTTTAACTTTTTCCGATCAAATTCTTTGCGAGCAGAATAAGTAAATTTTTACAAAACCGCCGAAACTGCCGAATATTACCCCTCAAATCAACACGAAAAGAGTTCGTCTATTCTTATGAATTTGAAAATTGTTAAGATTCTCATCTGAATCCCAATTAAAATCCTAAGAAATTCACACCAATTTCTCAAAAATATTCCTTAAGAGCTCTAAAGGAAATTACCAAATTTCCTAAAGAAAATTTTCAAGCTTCTTATCTGTATTTCGATTGAAATCCTAAAGGCACTTTCAAGGCACTTTCACATCAAAAACATTATGAAATACTGCTTGCAGGCGTTTTTCTATGTCGTTCAGTCTTATCAAAAAAAATATTCCACATACCCCCCCTAGAAAGCTTCCTTTAGGAGTGGTGGCCAGTTGAAGATTTCGCCAAACCCTGATGGGAATAAATGAGTATATGGGGGGGGGGGGGGGGGGGGGGGGGGGGTATGTGGAACAATTTTTTGATCAGCTTACCTCAAGGAATCGCGTGGTATACCGGAAGGTATCTTGATCAGAATCACCCTGTATATAAATGTTTGACAACATTTAATTGTTATTTTCAAATACCTTTGAAAACGGACACAGTCAAAAAATTTTGATATTTTAATATTTTACTCCAGTCCCATCCGTGTGAAATGCTTAGCAACTTCCGTCATCAAGATCTTGACCGATCTCTTTATGACAGTGGTCAGAACCGATCCTCCAAGAGTTGGAAAAATGCTCTCTGGAAAATTATAATAATAAAACATTTTTCATGGTTAAGAAAAATTCCATGCGCACCAATGCTTCGGCAGCTTCTGTTTCTATTCCACTTATTTCCGAGACTTAGAAGTCTTCTTTTGAAATTGTAGGCAACGAATTAAGCATATCATTTAAGTTGAGGGTGTCTTTTGCGCTTTGTTCGAAGCCTTCATTTTCTCCTTGAAATAGAAGACTTCTCCCCCTAACTTTTGAATAGCGAGCAGGACAGAAAGATATTGGGCTCGAAGCACTGGGTTTATTTCGGAATGGTGAAGTACGACAGCGTTTAGATTGGATATAGATCTTGAACAGCTTGTTTCACTCCCCAATATTATTTCAGCCGTCTTGACATGCTCTGTACCACAAACTTATTCACGCATTTAACAAAAGCACTGAAATATTTATTGATAACAATTCAACTATATATTACTCACCTTTTCCAATTTTTAGAAAATCGTCATCCACTTTAAACTATTGATTGATTGATTGATTGATTGAAAAAAAAGTTTGGGATCCCAAGGGGTCCCCCGAACGTAGGTCAAATCAAGGCCCATTGTTCACCCTCCAGACCCATGAGCAATCGGTCACAAGTCCCAACCGGACGCTGTTATAAATTTAAGTACTTTCACTTAACTCTGAACACAGAATGACAGTACAACTGAAGCTTAAGAAATGTTTCGGAAATGCCTTCAAAATTTAGAAAGAAATCAGTAAAAAATCCAAATTCACACTTCTTTGAAGACTCTTTCTGAATTTTAATAGTAATCTCAATATCATTTCAGAACTTGAAAAAGCCCTGATTAGTGGGGATTTATTTTACGGTATGGCTCTTTCGCACACTTTCCGATTTTGTTCTTACCATTCCGAAGTTCCGAATTTGGCACACTGGGATAAGTAGGAAGGTGTATATCATAATAACTAACACACCCACATTTATTATACAAAACAAAATCACTAAAAAAAACAAAATTATTCTCAAAATCAGTTTCAAGCCTGATGCTAATTTATTTCCGGGTCAAAGAAAAGCAGTAATTTGCAGCACAAATGAATTCAAATTGGTTACAAAATTTGAAAAGCTTCTATACGATTCAATAGGTAATTATTTGCCATGGCATAGAGTAATAGAAAATAGAAAAAACACCTCAATATAAGGCGATGATGCGAGCCCCCAAAACAGTATTCCATCCAGCTCAAGGAGGTCACAACAAAAGCCTCGCATTATTTGCGCAAACACTTCAATTTGAGCAAGCATAGAGTCGCGGCGCGGTGGAGTAATTAAATGCGGTCCACAGACGTCGCCGCCGCGTCTCCTTCAAGTCTTAACATAATTAATGCATCATTAATTTTTATAATTACACTTTCCACTCTTTGACTTCAGTGACTTTTTATTTATTTTTTCTTCCAATTTTTAGTGTTATTTTTTTAATGAGGTTTTTCCCGTGTAACAGTTTTCGTTTTTTTTTTTTTTTTTTGCATTCACTTTTACGCAAGCAAGGACGAAAGACGGAAATTCGTATATACGCGATAGAGTGGTAAAAACTCAGAGTTAGTCGGCTCGCCATATGAATCGTAGTTAGTAGTAGTATAGAAGTAGTATTTCTAGTTAGTAGTCTAGATCCCGAGTGATGCAAAAAAAAAATCCCGGAATTCGTTGCTTCCAGCCAAACACAGCTGGCAAAAATTATTATAACTCGACAACATTCCTCTGCCTGCCACTTCTATGTAGATTGTGCATATATGCATCTGTTACATACGCTCATTTGGATAATTGTGCACATTTGCATACGTTGACATTTTTCGTTTTATTTTTATTTTTGTTTTATGTTTTTTTTTTTCGTTTTTTTAATTTTAATTTCCACTTGAATATCATTGAAATGTCAGATTAATTTTGTAAATTTTATTTGTGGCAGACGGGAGAGTGAATAGCATGAACGAGAGGGAAGAGACGGGGATTATAGTCTGTAACTTATCCAATTTGTGGTGTGGCGTGGAGTCTTGTGTTTCATTTTATCTTTTGTTCAAATATTTTTGCTTGTTATTTTTGGATTTGTTTTCATTTTATTTTTCTTCTTTTATTCTATCCCAAGTTATGTAATATAATTTTTTTTTGCCAACCAATAGCTAGAGGCGCACCTGCTGTTAAGCTATATCTTATCTCCAAAGATTCAAATATCCAATTCAAAAAAATTTACCACCAAAATGCTATTAGATAGGTACGTACCTACTACAGGTAAGGTATACATTTATGCTGACTGTGCGGTCGGGCTACCTCGGTACTTACTTTTTTATATTCTATTTATCCTATCGAAGAAAATGTTGGGGGTTATATAAAATATCGAATATTTCGTTACACTTGACTAACTCCATTAATCGTATCTCGTTTGTTTGTTTGTTTGGAAAGAGAATTTCATCTTGATGAATACCACGGTTTAAATATGAAAGTTTGTATAATTTTATTTGAAAATCGCATATGAGAGTGGTTTGGTCATATTATGACAGTGGAAATAATAAAAAAAAGAATAATTAATTAAATAACAAAAATAGTTCTTCACATTTTTTTTTCCAATATTAATTCTACTCTATAATAAATCTTGAATAGTGTAATTTATTAGATACTAGGGGGAACCCGCTGGCGTTGCCCGGCGATAATATGGATGCCTAGATGGGTAGTAGAGGTGGGGGTTCAAAGGGGTGGTGTGGTTAGAGATGCATAATATCTAAGCTATCATCTGACCGATCGCGCGATTCGCTACTCGAGGCTTTCATTCTGTGTAGGTACATATGTGTGTGCATACGTTCATATAACGTGTAGGAGAATGCAGCTCTCTACGTTGACGCATTCTCAGGCAATGCCCAAATATATAGTAAAAAAAGAAATTATTGTATGGCAACTCTACGAAGGAATTGTCCGATAGGTCCCATTTTCGAACTTAAATTTCCTTTTTTTTTTGTAAAAGGCCCGTGTACAAAATTTCAGCTCTTATACGTCACCGCGTGAGGCAGTGTCAAAATATATAGTGAAAAACTAAAGTTTTGTATGGCAACACTATGAAAGGGTTGCCCGATTTGCTCCACTTTTTGACCTGTATTTACAATTTTCATGAAAAGGCTGTGTACAAAATTTGAGCTCTCCATATCGACATGTTCTCAGACAATTTCCAAATATATAGTGAAAAAGCTTTGTATGGCAACATCAAGAAGGTGTTGCCCGATTTACGTGAATTTTTTGAAATTTCATTTACTATTGCTATGAAAGCACCATGTACCAAATTTTAGCCCTCTACGTTGACGCGTTCTCAGGCAATGCCCATATCTATAGTTAAAAACAAAATTTTTGTATGGTAACCCTACGAAGGAGTTGACCGATTGGTCCCATTTGTGAACTTAAATTTAAATTTTTTTTTACAACATCGTGTACAAAATTTGAGGTCTCCACGTCGACGCGTTCTCAAGCAGTTTCTAAATATGTAGTGAAAAATCAAAGTTTTGTATGGCAATGAAAGGGTTGTTACCGCTTCTAATTTTTCTTTGCCTAAAAACCTTATTCGAATTATTACGAACGTTTAAAAATATATTAGCCAAATCGGTCCGGCCGTGATGCGTTTGCCAACGAACAGCATTTCATTTTTACATATTAGTAGTTGTCCTATTGCGGGTTCTGGAGCATTTTCTCAGACTCGTTTTGCATCTTTTTCTTCCCTTCCATTGGGGTATGGCGCCCAATTTTGAGGGCTCTGAACCATTTTTGTACTGAACACAAATCTGCGTGTGTGTGTGTGTGAGTTTTAGAGCGAGACAGATGCTGTGTTAGGGCGAGTGTGAAAATTTTCAGTACAAAAATGGTTCAGAACCCCCCACATTTGGGCGCCATACCCAAATAGAAGGGCAGAAGAAGATGCAAAATGAGTCTGAGAAAATGGGACACTTTTTGTATGAAAAAATTGCCCCGAACCCCCATAGGACAACATGGTAGACGTGAACGGAAATGATTTTCAGGATTGGTTCTTCTATGAAGACAACCTTCCCCCCAGCGGTAGGAACTTAACAAACTCAGAAATAGATTCCCAAATAGAGTTATTCACCAATTGCCTACAGAGTAATATAAATCACTTCTCAAGGACTACTGGCACCAAAAACTATTTCTATAAAAACCTTCCGGCAAATATTCAGAGGCTGAAAGGGAAAAACTGCAGAAAATCCTAAACCGCATTTATCGCAGAACACTAAACTCTCAAAATGCAGTTTAGGAAAAGACTTGAAAAGATCAAACCAGGACCACAGACTTTTGAAAATATTAACAAAGTCTGCCACACGAAGCCAAATAAGAATCGAGCAATTTGTTCCAGACATTTTTAGTTTATAACAAGTAAAAAAACTAGAATTGGTCTAAGGCCAATTCTTATGATACGCTAGATGAATTCCCATATTAATTTTTTTTTTAATTTTCACCGATCTATTCAAGTTTGATTTTTGAAGTTGTTTTTCGCATATATTTCTAGAACGGTTTGTCGCACAAAAAAAATGATTATAACCAATTTTATAGGATTTCGTATTCGGAAGAAGTTTTTAGTGCAATAAAAATGCCTGGGACTGGCCGTTTTCAAAGTATACGTAAAAAACCTAAATATTTATATGGCAACATAAAGGAGTTGCCCGGTTTAGTCTATTTTTGAAATTTTATTTGCTGGTACAATGAAAAAAACACCATGTACCAAATTTCAGTTCTATACGTCGACGCGCTCTCAGGCAGTGTCCAAGTATACAGCGGAAAACGAAATTTTTGTATGGCAACCCCACGAAGGAGTTGCCCGATTTGTCTCATTTTCGAAATTAATTTAACTTTTTTTTTAAAGTCCGTGTACAAAATTTCAGCTTTCTAGGTGAACGCGTTCTCGAGTTATCGTACGCACAAACGGTCGGACGGACGGACGGGCGGACGGACATGTAAAAATCAAAATAACTTTTTATATTATGCGTGGGTGTCCAATCCATTTTGTTCTACCATCATTATTTCGAGGTGTTACAAACGGAATGACAAACTTAGTATACTCTTTAGATTTCATCTAGGGTATAAAAACCTATAAAAATAAAAATAAACTATTTTAGACAGTAATGTGAAAAATCCTCTTTAACATTTTTTTTTTTTTTTACCTGAAACAGGAGGCTTTATTAACCAGGTATTTATTCAGCGGAACGAAAATTTCTATTGCACCATAAATCTTTAATTCACTTGAAAATTTTAAACACTACCTAGACATATTCTGATCTAATGGAATCAAGATTCCAGATAAAGCTGCCCGCCGCACCGATGTAACAATTTCAGGCTTAACCCGACTCACAACAACAAATTTATGATACTTTCCGTAATTATGTAAATATAGGCACCTGAAAGTTACACCATGCACCCAAAGTTGGGAAGAGGAAATAAGAGGTGACCAACAAAATTGAAAAGAATGGTTTAAAATTAAAAGATAAATATATTTCTCGCCATTAATTATGCATAAACAATTCAATATTATTAGTAATACAAAGATACTATAGCAGTTGACGTTAGCTCAGTCAAATTATATAATCCGTAAGATTTCTTAAATCTTTGATTTCCATCGAGATGATACTGAACGAGATTCAGGAAATATTTATTAGTAGAACGCTTTTGCTTGCATCCAAAACCATAAATGTAACCGTCAAGCTCACAAAAATTAAAAATTTTATTCAAATTTTTATAACAAATTCCTTCTGTAAATTTGCTTGATCGAGTGTCGAAGACAAAACACTTTTTATTCTTAGTAAAACAGTAGATGCAAGGGCCAATTGCGACACAATGTAGAACTGTATGAATACGACAATCACTGCAAACAACATTCCATTTCTGCGTTCGAGGATCTAATATTTCGACGTAATCAGATGAGCTTCCAATGGCATATAATGCTCCATTTACTCCAGTTAATCCAAAATCGTAATTAATCGCAAGCATCTCTGGACCGAAATTCCATTCTCCTTTGCCAAAATCAAAAATTTCCATGGTTTTTCTATCACTTCCACCGCATGCATAGATTTTGTTGTCAAGATATAAACACCTATGGCTCCACCTCTTTGTTTTCATAGATGGAAACTTTTTCCACTCCAGTGTACTTGGCTCGAACAACTCACAAGAATTAGTCTCAGAGCAGTCCTTTAAAAGTCCTCCACACATTAAAAATTTATTGTCGAATGTTGTATAACTAAAATAATTTCGAAGTTTGATTTCTTTTTCTATGGTGCTCTTTTCTCCAAGCCCAAAAAACATTTTATTTGATGTTAATCCGATTAACCGTTGAGTGGGTTTATGAAATATAACACGGCTGGCAGTGGCAACTTTATCTTCAGACTTTTGCTTAGTTAATTCAGCAATTTTCTTCAACAGTTCAGCGTTGGTTAATACATTTTCATTCTCAAACATTTTTAGACGAACAAATTCTTTTTCCAATTTAGAGAAGTCTAGTAAATCGACAATTTCTGAGAATACCTGAGAGAAGCTTTTGGTTTCAGAAATTTTACCTTCAGCCCATTTCCAGATATGTTCAAAGATCTTCTTTTCATCGCATTGTTGATGTAATCTTTTATCAGCAAGTAAAGATCGCACCTCCTCAATAGTCAAGTCACTCATTAATGAGTTCTCGAAAAGATTATCAGCTTTGCTAGCGATATACGACAAACACTTATCCTCCAAGCCATAAATTAAATTAGCTTTTCCGAGCCGCCAATATTTTACGCAGGTGCCATCGTTGATAGCTTCGCTTAGAGCTAGTAAACAGATTTCGACTAATTGCTCAAGCTGAAAAATCACTGCATATTTGACAACTTTTTCGACATCTTCGATTTTTTCGTCCAATTCGCTGGTGTAGATGAACGTAATTATTTTTTCTAAAACATTTCCAGTTATATCTGGCAGCAAAATGTACTCTTCGAATTTCTC
The DNA here is from genome assembly GCA_963930735.1 of Dioctria linearis. Taxonomy (NCBI): domain Eukaryota; kingdom Metazoa; phylum Arthropoda; class Insecta; order Diptera; family Asilidae; genus Dioctria; species Dioctria linearis. The sequence goes on from OZ005742.1 coordinate 242,910,047, forward strand.
TTTCATGGGAAACGTTAGTAAATCTTTGAAGTAGTTACTTGCAGAGGATACAACCAATTTGTGCACTTTGATTTCGAACCCATCTTCACTTTTCAGAATCAAATCACAAAACTCATTTTCCTTACGCAATTCGTTGAGTTGCTTTAACTTAACCATGTTGAAGGTCTCCAATAAAGATTTTTTCGATGCTCTTGTTTTTTCCATTATTATAAATAAAAAAATCTGTTGAAGAAAAATAGTAAAAATTTAAGTACTTCGTGAGTAGATTATTTTTTATGTCCCATCTTACATTTCTTTTATTGCAGTCTATGATTTTCCAAACAAATTGGTATCGAATTTTAGTAATTTCCTTAAGATCAGTACTCGCGTCAGTTCAGCAGTAAATTGATCGAACCCGAACCAAATTATACAAACGACAGAAAATGACTGCTCTATTTAAAACAAAATCACTTGTGAGTTTCCTGGAAATTTACAATGCAACTTCGAGGAGATATAAATCGAGGTGTTGGTGTAGATCACTGACTTATAACAATGGACTGAGCGTATTGTCATTTTCCTATAGGAAAGCATGGCACAAGTTTTATAGTTCTCTCTTTCGCCCTATGGCAGAGTTGGATCTACCAACACAAAATATTGCATTCTGGAACGTTTGCTTATGCCATTTGATGTTTTTATGTTGGCTACAGATCCAATCACCTCAGAAGGAATAAGGTAAAGATAGTGTTTACCATGCTCCGTCTCTCTTGCCCATAAGCAGGATTCAGTTAAGAATAACTTTTGAAAATTAAAGTCGGAATGAGTTTAATTCCTTATAAGCGATTAAAATATCACTTGGGCACAAGAAAATAAATTTTTTTAATTAAATTCGATTTACGGGTGTAAAATTTCATCTGATTGGTTGAGTTTTACATGTTTTTTATGTAATCGTTTTAAAGGGTGCTCTAACGGTGATATACAGAAACACAACATTCTTTGTGCCACATGAAATAGCAAATCGCTCAGTCCATTGTTATAAGTCAGTGGTGTAGATGATATTCCTTCCCAGTTACATATACCACAGGCAAGTAAAATAACCGCCTCCTCTGCTAGCATGTATGGATGCGCAATGTTACAATCGAATTTAACATCAAAATCAACGATGCCTCGACTTAATGTAACAGGGAAGGCCTGAATTTTTTCTTTAGAAATTTACTATACATTTTTTTCTTTAGAATTTATAAATATGTGCTATTGGATGCCGACAATGTGTGCTTCCGCTAACATTATTTATGAGCGTAGCGCAACAGAAAAGCAATAAACACTAATTTCTTAGAAATTGATACAAAATTTTTCGGTAGAATTTTTATTCACTTTGGAGTTTTTTTCCGATTCATTACTTTCATGTGTGCCGTACCAAATTCTAAAGATAAATGTCCAGTAAATTTCTAGGAAAAAATTTAGACCTTCCCTAACAGGGGCCGCATTCTGTAACTCGGAGAGTTTGGGAGATGAGAATTTTCCTTTTCTCTAACATACTTGGGAGAAAACGTGAGAAGAATATTGAAGTATGACTAACTCTGTGTGGGAGGGTCGTAGAGCATTGGGATTTTTTGCTGCAGTGTTGGTAGATTGAGGGAATTTTCTCATATTATGGGAATTTTCACCCCCAAAAAATTGTAAAAGGGAAAAGGGAATAATCGCGTCTCTTAGAACAAAATCGTGGGAAAAATTATACACAAAAATATTGTCTTAAGTTTTACACAAAAAATTGAATTTTTCTGCATAATTAAGACAAAATTAATTGACCATGGAATATTACTAAAATATAAAGACTTGAGACAATTTATAGCTACATATGTATATTTCTTGAAATAGCACGTTCAAAACCATGAAATTAAAATATCACGCATTTCTGAAATAAAAGCTTTGAAAACTTGAATGAATATAAGCGACAAGACGAGAAAACAGCGATTCTGAAAGAAGTACAATTTACTTATTCAAGAGCTTCTTAGTCGCGCTTGGAAGTTCTATAGAAGATTAGTCTACTGAAAAGCTTCTTCGGAAGTATGCACCGCTGCCTTTCTCTATACCCATGGCGTGCCCATGGTTTTGCCTCATGGGGATGCTTACGGTTGCAAGCGCCCTACTACTGTTTTCGGGAAGCAGTCTTGAAGGTCTCTTATGAGATTAAGGAAGAAGCACTGCGATGATTATTCAAAATTAAGCTTTTCAAAAACTTCTTCGCTCATCATAGCATACCTCCTGGAATGCTTCTTTAAAACAGTGAAATGATTACATCTGGTGTAGTAAAGAAGTAATGAGCTGGGATAGAGAAGGGAAGCGCTGCGAGCTTCTAGGAAAGGGACCAGAATATGTACTACATATAATTAATATAATAATAAATATAATGTACATAATGAAGAATACGAATAACACGAACATACTTTTATAGAGCAAGAAGGCTTTCTAATGAGTGAGCTTTTTGCTTGACTCTAAGATAAATAGTTTGTTTGAAATTGTTATCAGTAAAAATTAATTTGTTCTGAAATATTACTCTAAATGTTCCTTCTAGTGTATTTCTGGTGATTTTCGTCATAGGGAAAAAATGGGGGAAATTGTTCAGAAATTCCCATTTTGGAGGGAATTTTCATCGCAACCATCTACCAACACTTACAAAAATTTAGGTGAACAATTTCTGGAGGGAATTTTGGTGGTGTGGGTCGGACCCCCCCCCCCCCCCCCCCTTCCATTGTGGGTTAACCAAAATGCGTCATTTTTAGTATCCAATTAAAGAGGGAGAATCGGGTAATCAAGTGGTGTAGTTTTTTTTTATCATTTTAATTTTCACTTCATAAGTGACTGTTTACCGCCGAAGGACGGGTTTTATGCACTTAGGTCATTACCCCCACCCAGTTCCTATATTTTGCATATAGTATTTTTTTCCGTTCTTTGTTTCTTATTCCTTAGTAGTACCTACTCTGTTGTGAACATTTTTCTAATGGAAAATGAATTTGCACGACTTACCAGTTCTTCATAATGATGAGTTGAAAGTCCATTTGTGTACCAAAAAACAACAATTTTTTCACCTTAAAAAGAACTGATTCACTTCTTTTACAGTTATCTCCAAAACCATTTATTGGACTCAAAAACTAATTACAGATCTAATTAGGGAACAAAATGTAGATTCGATTTAATACTACATTACAAACTTTAGCGTGCATATTTAAAATTTTTATGGCATCTCTTTTGTGTTGGAAGCCAACCAAATTGATCATTTTCGCGTGATTTAAAATTTTTAGCGGGTAGGTATCTTGAGACACCAAAATCCTTATTTCTCTGTAAGTACGGCAAGGATTTCAATAATTTGTTTTTGTAAACATACCCAGAATATGCGGTGAGCCCATAATTTAATTTGAAAATCTTAGTTACCTAGGTACCTTCACAAAACACAACAAAAGCAGACAATACTGTCAGTTGAGAAATATTCTTCTTACTTCTCCATAACTAACACAGCCGAGAGATTTGTCGAGTGGAATAGAGAGTTTGGAAATTCTCAGTACAAATTCCACGAGTTACCCGGGGATTACACGAGTCAGTAGAATAGAACTGACTCTGACAGCGATTGACACTTACACAGGCTCGTGTAAACCCCTACTGACTACTCTTTTTTACTGACCAGTCTGTACTGACAAGATTTCTGACGAGTCAGTACGGACTAGTCAATAAACTGTCAAACGTACAATTAAGATGGCGGAAATTGAAAATAAAAGGTAGATGCTAGTGGATATTTGTGTTTATATTCCTAATCTGCTCTCTTTTGAGTGGGAAATGACTGAAAAGTGTTTAACATACATTTTATTGTTTATTTTGTAGAGAATAAAGACGGATTAATGAAGAAATTGTTTGATATGCATATAGAAGAGGAATGTCCGCACCGCTTGACGACATTTTATTATGAACAGACTGGTCAATTGATAGAACGCAAATCGTTTTTTGTCAGTAAATTTGACAGACGAAATCAGGACTGTCCGTCAGCTCTATTGACTCGTGTAATCGTTGCGTACAGAATTCCGAGTGGAGAGTTAAGTGGCAAAAGAACTCTCATCTCCACAACTCCACAACTCTCCGAGTTAGTGAATCCGGACCCAGGTCGAGTCGAGTCGAATCATCGTTGATTTTTGTTATAAGTATATACTTACCCAGCCTTTGTCTATGGTTGGATTTTTGTCAAAAGTTAACCAAATAAGAGAATAGGATACAGGCGAGATTTCCGACTGTTCTACATTTAATGTACATGGCTAAAAAAGAAAAAAAAAAGAAAAAAAAAATCAAACTCTTTAAAACTTTTATGAATAAAGTTAAGAAGGAAATGTGAAAGCGCAGATTGCATGCAACGAAACAGTATGGAAAATGTTTCATTTTCGTAAATAAATGAGAAGAGGCGGAGTTTTCAGATTTTACTCTCATTGTGAAAAAGTGAAAACTGTATCGAAATTCAGCTAAGTTAAAATTTGCAAAAAGTCAGTGAAGTGAGTCACTTTTCTACAAATTTGATTCTGGTAATAGATTCACTAACGTACCTTCAATTTTGCGGTGAGTGGGAGTAAAATCAGCGAGCAGCGTTTTTATTTTAGAAATAGTCAGCGTTAATTATCATCAATAAATTATAACTCGCCATTTGTATTCTAGAAACACTTCTAATTGATGGACTAAAATAAAGTTATGATGTATTAGAGGGGAAGCTTGTTAGTGCACAAGAACCCCAATGCATGGGAGGAAAGAGCGGAAAATCAAATTCTTGCGATATATTATATTATATTCCTCCTTATTATCCGCATAAAATGTTTAGAGGATAATAATTCGCAGACGCGTTCATTTTCACACATAAAAAAGCAAAACAGCTGTGAAATTGACATTCGAAATTAATTTTCGCAACTACTCATTTCACTTTTTTAAAGGAATTATTTTATTTTCAAAAGTGAGTGAAGTGAAATACTAATAAATTAGCTGAATCTCGGTATATAGGTTTTTCTGAAATATTGATAGAGTTGGTTCCAAAGTTGTTGCTGTAATCCTATGATATTTGAACGCACCTGCTTCTGTTTACAGTCATGTTGTTCTGAAGAGATTAAAGGCTAAAACACAATGTGAGCGACACGACAAATCACGTCATAAAAAACGTTTTGACGTCCGTGAAAATACAATGGGAGCGCAACAAGAGCTATATCAATCCTCAATTATATTTATTTTGTTATTTATGTTCTAAATTAAAAATGGAAAAAATTTCAACGAATAAATAAAACCATAGATGGCACAAGAACTAGATGACGCATGCAGTACCAAAAAAGGATACAAAATTTATATGCCTGTGTGGTCCATTCCGGAATAGATCACAACATTTGAAATGATGGATACGTCTAATGATTTATATTTTTTCGTATCTGAAGTGTTGAGGAAGTCGATCAAATGTATGCAAAACTGCTATTATAAAAACATTTGCTTTCGGAACGCTCTAAAACATGTTATGGTCCATTTCAGAATGCACTACCAATTTCACAATCTGTATAATCTGCTCCAGTATGCCATGCGACATCTAGTTCTTGTGCAATCTAACCCTGTTTACATTAAGAAATATACATATCAGTAGTTGTCCTATGGGGGTTCTAGAGCAATTTTTGCATAAAAAAAGTATTGCATTTTCTTCGACTCGTTTTGCAACTTTTTCTTCCCTTCCATTGAGGTATGGCGCTCAATTTTGAGGGCTCTCAACCATTTTTGTACTGAATACAAATCTGTGTGTGTTAGTGTTAGAGCGAGACAGATGCTGTGTTAGAGCGGGAGTGAAAATTGTCAGTACCTGCAAAATTGGGCTCCATACCCCAATAGAAGGGAAGAAGAAGATGCAAAACGAGTCGGGAAAAAAGGACACTTTTTATATGGAAAAATTGCTCCAGAACCCCTATAGGACAACTACTGATATGTATATTTCTTAATATAAACAGGGTGATTATTAACATAGACATAATGACTCTATGGTGGTATTTAACCCATTGCCGCACAACCGACGGATATAGACGTCCAACTTTTTGCTATATGTAGGCAAATTGCGACTCTAGCCGTCTTGTGTACAAACACTTTTAGTAGACTATACAAATGCATTTATTTGTTAATTCATCGGTAATACATTGAACAAAAAAATTACGTAATTGTAAGTTGCTTTTGTGTATGATTCTTCATGTCTTGAACAAGTTAAAATATGTTCGCTTTAATAATCGGTATGAAATCGATGTTGTACAGAAATTCCAACTTCGTGACTATTGTTGAACGATAATGTTAAGAAAGGGGAATAGCTATGATACTCAATTTTTGTAATACTACTATCATAGCTTACACATCGAGTATTATCAAGTATTTCGCTCATTTTGTTAACTTAAAACCAAGAGATCTTAAAAAGTGCTTTTCTGGACCAGATTTTAAAACTAAAATTGTGCGGGAAATAAATTTTTAAAATCGTTGGAAGACAAGAAGACGAGACCCGTAAATAAAGTTTATTGAGCAAACTGGGTAATAATTTTTGGTGACCTTGAAAATCAGTTTTTTTTTTTAATTATTTGAATACTTTAAGAAGATCCATTATGTTGTCGAGTATTCTCCATAAGATAATTCAAAAGTAGGGGACAAAAGTAAAAATTTTTACATTTGGCTCAGCTATCATGTACCTAGTAAAGATGCAATTAAATAAATTATATATTCACAAAGTTGACTCAGCCCGCTATAAATAGATCTAGTTTTCAGTTTCCCAAATGAAACTGTTAAAGAACTGTGAGGATTTTCGGAGACACGTCGCCTGTTACTTTCATCCTGGGGGCCTAGGACAAAAGTAACATGTAGTGGGGACAAAAGTCCCACTATTTGTTTTAAGGAAATTAAGTGAAAAATAATTTTAATAATAACAAGAATCAACTTCTATTGTGAATAAAAAAAATCAAGAATAAAATATTGTCTCCCTCTATACAAAACTTACTTAAATATCTACTATTATTGTTAAAATAACAAAACATAGTTCAAAGTTAAAGCAACGGAATAGGTATAATTCAAATATAATATTAGCTTTGTATATTTTTGATTGTTATAATGACTCATTTTCAAATATATATTATAAATAAAATAAATACCTAATTATAAGAAATTACTAGCTTTACTTGTATTCTTAACACCCAGAGGTGTCATGTTACTTTTGTCCCCGGTCATAATTTTTAAAATAAATACATTGAATTACCTAAAAACCACACAGGAATTATGGAAATAAAATATAGTGAGTTAGAAAACCAATATTCAGGAATGCTCAGGCAAATAATCACCTCTGTAACCCCATTAACTATGGATTTCTAGAAATATACAAATTTAGCTCTGCGACGTGCAACTGATATGAATGTTCGGCTGAAACTAACCGATGTGAGAAATCACCAGCGTATGCATCTGAATTGTAGAACAAAACTTCTCAATTTATGTTCGTACGTGTTAAAAGGGGGCATGTTACTTTCAAGACGCTGTTACTTTTGTCCTCGGTCTCCTCTACCTATATAATATAAAAGAAGAAGAAAAAAGATAGAGTTGGTTAGATACCAGTTTTTATGATATCCTAGATAAATGCCCGTATGTAATTTCCTATCGACACCTCTGTGCAAGTTTGACTGTTGAAGCGATTTTAGGTATATATTTCTAGAACGGTTCGTCCAACAGTAAAAGTGATTATAACTAATTTCATAGAATTTTATATTCTGAAGAACTTTACCGTACAACAAAAACGTTTAGGTTTGATCGTTTTCACAGAATAAGTAAAAAAAAATCCATTTTTGTATGGCAACACCAAAAAGGGGTTGCCCGATTTCGTTCAATTTTGAACATATACCTAAGATTTTCATAAAAACGCCACCTACAAAATTTTAACTCTCTACGTCAACGTGCTCTCAAGCAATATGCATATAAGTATATAGAAAAAAAAAGGAAATTTTTGTATGGCAACCCTACAAAGAAGTTATCCGATTTGTTCCATTTTCGAACTCAACACTGACATTTTTTTTAAAGGCCGTGTGTAAAATTTTAGCTCTCTAAGTGAACGAAAGAGACCGAAAGAGACTCGAAGTTACAAGCTGATTAAGAAAATATGCTACGTTGTCACAAAACACCCTGTATCTGAAAAAGTATAGGGTGTACGGTCACCTTTAATAACTGTTTAACAGCTACAGTTAGCACATAGGCTGTAATAGATCAAATTAAAGCGGAGAGTCCACAGTTTACAACTTTTATAAAAAAAAAGCTATTTAACGTCCTTTTTGTAAAAAACAAGAGTTGAAACTAAAAAAAAAATAATCAAAAATCCGAAATATTTAGTTTAGACACCAATAACTCCTGAGTGAAGGATTATGCGTGCTCGATCCACGAACCTAGGTATAAAGAAAACCAAACTAACAAAATTTAAACGAACACAAAATCATAACCTGGAACAGAATTCGTCTCCCCAGCTACATAAGATCCCTCCTCACAATTGTCTGAACATGAAAATAAACAAAAAACCACAAAGCTGTCTATACTCACCACACCACACCACGATGATCATTCACAATGAAAAATGAATTAAGCCCATTTCACGCAATACTTTTGAACCATATATAAAGCGCGCTAATTCACGCATTTGGCATTCATATTCCCCAAATCAATAACTTCAACTGCGTTACACATCATGCTCCATCAGATCATCTAGCAATAGAACTGACCACCAAACCTAATTCGCCCACCTACTCTTACATCACCTTAATAGACGTGAACTGAAATGATTTCCAGGACAGGTTCTTCCATGAGACAACTTAACAAACTCAGAAATAGATTCCCAAATAGAGTTATTCAACAATTGCCTACAGAGCAATATATGTAAATCCCTTCTCAAGGACTACTGGCAACAAAAACTATTTCTATAAAAACCTTCCGGCAAATATTCAGAGCCTGTATAAATACAGGAGAAAACTGCGGAAAATCCTAAACCGCATTTATCGCAGAACACTAAACTCCCAAAACTCCCAAGTCAAATGCTTATCGATTATCATCGATGAGCAAACTAAACTGTTTTGTGATGAGCAATTTAGAAAAAGACTTGAAAAGATCAAACCAGGCCCACAGTTTTTTGAAAATATTAACAAAGTCTGCTCCAGGAAGCCAAATAAGAATCGAGCAATTTGTCCCAGACATTTTTCACGCATACTGAAGAATTCTTTAGATGTTAAAAAACCTGTAAAAATAAAAATAAACTGATCTAGACAGTAATGTGAAAAATCCTCTTTAACAATTTAACTTGATTTTTTTTTTTTTTTTATCTGAAGCAGGGTGCTTTATTTACCATGCTTTTATTCAGAGGAACAAAAATGTCTATTGCACCAATTACATTTATATATAAATCTTTAATTCAAATGAAAATTTTAAACATTCCTACCTAGACACATTCTGATCGAATCGAATCAAGATTACAGATATGACGTCCCGCCGCACCAATGTAACAATTTCAGGCTTATCCCAGCTCACAATAACAAATTTATGATACGATCCGTAATTATGTAAATATAGGCATCTCAAAGTTACACCAGGCACACAAAATTGGGAAAGGAAATAAGAAGTGACCAACAATATTGAAACGAATGGCTTAAAATTAAGGAAAAATGTATTTCTCTCCATTAATTATGCATAAACAATTAAATATTATTAGTAATACAAAGGAACTATAGCAGTTGACGTCGAATAATTAAATCCGTAAGATTTATTAAATCCTTGTTTTCCATCGAGATGATATTGAACGATATCCAGCGAATATATATCAGCACACGTCTGATATCCAAAGCCATAGATGTAACCGTTATGCTCACAAAAATTAAAATAATAACCAAAATCTTTACAACAAATTTCCTCGGTAAATTTGTTTGATCGAGTGTCGAAGAGAAATCTCTTTTCGCCAGTAAAACAATATATGCAAGAGCCAATCGAAACACAACGTAAATATTGGTCAATACGAGAATCACGGCAAACAATATTCCATTTTTGTGTTCGAGGATCTAATATTTGAACGTTATCAGTTTGGCCTCCAATGCCATATAATGCTCCATTTACTCCAGTTAACCCAAAATTCCAATTATCAGCAAGCATTTTCGGACCGTAATGCCATTCTCCTTTGTTTAAATCAAAAAATTCCACGGTTTCGATATCTCTTCCACCGCATGCATAGATTTTGTTGTCAAAAAATGAACACTGATGCCAATCCCTGACTGTTTTCATAGATGGAAACTTTTTCCACTCCTGTGTACTTGGCTCGAACAATTCACAAGAATTAGTATAAGAGTAGTCCTTTAAAAGTCCTCCACATATTAACAATTTATTGTCGAATGTTGTATAGCCAAAATAATCTCGAATTTTGGCTTCTTTTTCTATGGTGCTCTCTTCTCCAAGGCCGATAAACATTTTATTTGATGCCAATCCGATTAACCTACGTTCAGTGGATTTATGAAATATAACATGGCTGGCAGTGGCAACTTTATCTTCAGACTTTAGCTTAGTTAATACAGCAACTTTCTTCAACAGTTCAGCGTTGGTTAATACATTTTCATTCTCAAACATTTTTAGACGAACAAATTCTTTTTCCAATTTAGAGAAGTCTAGTAAATCGACAATTTCTGAGAATACCTGAGAGAAGCTTTTGGTTTCAGAAATTTTACCTTCAGCCCATTTCCAGATATGTTCAAAGATCTTCTTTTCATCGCATTGTTGATGTAATCTTTTATCAGCAAGTAAAGATCGCACCTCCTCAATAGTCAAGTCACTCATTAATGAGTTCTCGAAAAGATTATCAGCTTTGCTAGCGATATACGACAAACACTTATCCTCCAAGCCATAAATTAAATTAGCTTTTCCGAGCCGCCAATATTTTACGCAGGTGCCATCGTTGATAGCTTCGCTTAGAGCTAGTAAACAGATTTCAACTAATTGTTCAAGCTGAAAAATCACTGCGAATTTAACAATTTTTTCGACCTCTTCGATTTCTTCGTCAAATTCACTGGTGTAGATGAACGTAATTATTTTTTCTAAAACATTTCCAGTTATATCTGGCAGCAAAATGGACTCTTCGAATTTCTCTTTCATGGGAAACGTTAGTAAATCTTTGAAGTAGTTACTTGCAGAGGATACAACCAATTTGTGCACTTTGATTTCGAACCCATCTTCACTTTTCAGAATCAAATCACAAAACTCATTTTCCTTGTGTAGTTCATTCTGTTGCCTTAGCTTAACCATGTTGAAGGTCTCTAATAAAGATTTTTTCGATGCTCGTACTTTGTCCATTGAAGGTTTTTTCGATGATCCTGCTGTATCCATTATTAATGAAAAATCTGTTCAAGGGAGATAAAGAAGTAAAAATTTAGGTACAAACTTCGTGAGTAGATTTCAAGTCTCTTCTTACCTTGCTTTTATTGCAGACTATGATTTTACAAACAATTATCGAATTGTCAAAATTTTTTTATGATCAGTACTCGTATCAGTCCCATTATCAGTAAATTTTAGGGAAAAGTGTAAAATGACCGAATGTCTACACCCAACAACGATGCAAAATTCAATAGACTCCAGGCACTCAAGAACTTAAAATTTATTTACTTAATCAAAGCAGATTTACTTTTAAGTTTGACGAGATTAGATTTAAGGAGGTATGTATTACCACTAAGCAAGCATACAACAGATAGAGAACTCAAATGAGGAAAAAACCTGATGATGCACAAAATTTGCTTTCGTTCCCAGCTTATCTCACACTCGCCTCGAATATTTCTGAAATCTTTACGTCTGTTTCAGAGATCTGTCTCACTCACACTCAGTCATTTAATATTTCTTGTTATCTGTTGTATGCCTCTTGGTGTGATTCCGGAGCGTTAGCTGCGGTGAGCAGCGTTGCCAGATAGGCAGATTTATCTTTATTTGTCAGATTTCAGACACAAGAAAAGAATTGAAGATTTTTTCTATTAAAAAGGAGAATTTTCAAGTTCTTGTAATAATTATGTTAGTTTTCAGAATTTAATATTACGAATAACTTTTCATTAAAATCTCTTATTATATATTCAGAAATTTAAAAGTCGTCAAGCATTTTCTGAACAAAACAATTAAAACACTAAATGTGGTGCTAACTTTATACATATCTTTTAATTGTAAATCATTCGTGTCGTTTTGCGTGTTTGCGACATTTCTTAATTCTGCCATTTTTATTGTGTCTGTCAGGTTTTGCCAGGTTAAAACTGTGCCAGGTTGGATGTGAATTTATCAAAATATGTTGTTAATTATTCCCGCCATGAATCGTTTTCAGGTAAATGTGTAATTTAATATATGTATAAAAAGTGAAGAAAAGTTTAATTATCCTAATTTAATTACAAATCTCATCTCTGCGTCGACTTCGGCTTAAAATCAAGTCGCAGTCGACAGATCAGTCGTAATTGTAATTCAGGCCTTAAGGGGTAACGCCACTGTAAATTTTTTGAAAAATCGTTTTGTTTTTATTGGCTTAAAAAATAGTTTAAACCCTGTAGAATAAAAAAAAAGGTCGCGTGCCAGATTTTTTTTTTTTTCACCTTTGAAAATGGAGGTCGCCACTAAGCGACTGCCTGAAGCCTGAAACACAATTGGAGCTTTTCAGCCAGCTTTATCGCCAGCTTTCTTCTAAATAAAGCTGACTTAAAAAGCCGAATTGAACACAACCTGACCTTTTTGACATTTGCAATTTTAACTTGTTTATCGGAAAACTTTTATTTTTTACCTTCATTTTTTTTATTTTTTCCAATAAAAAACTATTCTCAAAATTTTAAACGAGTTTTTCTCGAAACACGGTTTTTCAAAATGCAACGCAGCATAACTCGAACAATTTTCATATTTTCAACTTGAAATTTTGACCAGATGTGAACATTGACATTATCTAGAGAATGCCGTACGGGATTTACAATAACTTTATTTGTTGATTTTTTATTAACAAAAAACCTGCCGTTTTTTTCGTCAAAAATCAAACTTTTTTTTTCAAACGCGCGCCAAATCTACAAAACTTAATATTTTTAAAAATCCGTACGGCATTCTCTAGCTATAAGCCACTAGATTAATGGTTTTTTTTTGTTTTGGTCTAGATTCAAATGTGCACCAGTGGTGCTGCATGCCGCAGAGCCCTGCAAGCAAAACATGTCCCGGGAAGATGGCTGTGGAGCCGCCATTTTGTTTTTTTTTTCGCTGTCAAAAAATTTATCAATAAAGTTCAATGCATGCCCGATAATACCCTTAAAAGGTTTTTTTCAAACACTTTTAATTTCGCGAGAAAAAAAATTTGTGAAAAAACCTTTCTTTTTTAGTCGTTACAGTGGCGTTACCCCTTAAGGAAATACACAGGCATAAAAGTGAAGGTACCTGCAATTTGAATCTTTCTTTACGATTAGGTACTCCTTTTTGCTATCCCTACGCCTGTACCAACTGTCGGTGATATAACAAAGGAAAAAAGGATCAGTTTTGAGAGGTGCGAGGTGCTGCCTGGATATATGACTGTAAATTTTTTGTTGCACTATCCTTTCATTTGTCCGCACCTTTTCTGAATATTGGCGCGGGAATAGATGCAGCTAGAAGTGATCCTGACATAAATGGTACACTTTGAGGTACGTTTTCAGGTAAATTACCTACTTCATATCGGTTTTTGTTATTACCTATGAGTCATTTTGGACAAGAAAATTATTTTACATTTCCATATAAATTGTTTAAGGGCGGCCGAACCGAATTATATACAGTTGACAGCAAAATGAGTTTAGAAGAAAAAAAATCAGCTGGCTGGACTTCCTGAAAATTTTCAATGCAATGTAACTCCGAAATGATATACAAAATGAGATGTTATACCAAAAGCAATTTATCTAGGTATATAGGTGTCATTATTATTATTATTATAATTAATTATTAAAAATATTTATTCCTTGTATGATTTTGTACACAACTAAAGGACCTTAAGGAGCATAATCGAAAAAGTAATACCAAAATCGATCTTCCAATTATCTAAGCAACAATGAATACTCATCCAACCATTCCCACTGACATGAACCGTTGAAACCACTGAAATCACTATCACTTTTCGATCGTTGTTCTTTTTGCTTCAAATACTTTATTCCGCTGAACTTCAAATAATAAGCTCTGAACGAAATACACCATAGTTCAGTGGATTTTCCAAATGAATATATCAAGAATAAAAATAGATGTCAATAAAATATTTATAACCCTTTCTCTGTCCCTCATACATATTTTCAGGGATGGGCAAACAAAAATTGCTTAATTCTATTTCTTTAAAATTCGAGTTTTAGCGATATTTACTGTTCCAGTAAAAGTAATAATTTCGAATGTATTTGGAATATTAAAATGAAAATGAAACTTAAAATTAAGATAATTGTCACACCCTTGCCAACAAAATTGGTCGAACAGGAAATAGAAAATAGAGCAGTCCATTTCATACATGTCAGTGGTAGTAAGCTGCACCTATACCGCGCATACAATTTGATCTCCATCCATTTCAAATTGGTGGGCGGTCGCTAGGTCTAAGACCGACCAATTCTTAACGATACCCTAGATGAGTGCCCGTACATAATTTCGTATGTTCGCCCCTCTGCAACTATGATTTTAACATTGATTTATCGCATCTAATTCTAGAACGATTCATCTGACAGTAAAAATGATTGCAACCAATTTCATAGAATTTCATATTCTGAAGAACTTTTCAGTACAATAAAAAGGTCTAGGACTGATCCTTTTCACAGTAGTATACGTAAAAAAGTTAATTTTTTTTTGGTGTTACCATACAAGAAGGGGTAGCCCAATTTAGCTCATTTTTGAAATTATATTTGAAATTTTTATGAAAACGCCTGGTACAAAATTTTAGATCTTTACGTTGACGATTTCTCAAGCAATGTCAAAATATATGATGAAAAAGGAAATGTTTGTATGGCAACCCTACGAACGAGTTGTTTGTCCCATTTTCGAACTTAATTTTACAATTTTTTTTTAAAAAGTCAGTGTGCAAAAGTTAAGCTCTCTAAGTATACGCGTTCTTGAGCTATCGTGTGGACAGACAGAAGGACGACGGACAGGCAAAAATGAAAATAACGTTTCATTTTAATGCGTGGGTGTTCAATTCATTTTGATCTAGTAGTGTACCCTATAGATTTCAACTGGGGTATAAAACCCTATAAAACAGCTGATTTCAAGGGCATACAAGGTCGTCAAAAATTGAAAAATATTTCACCACTGTGCTTTATAAAATTGATAGTAAATTGTGTCTTGTGTGTTCAGGAAAAATCCAAGCAACTCTGCAGTGATTCACTGGTAGTTTAGTTGTTTTTTTTTTAATTTAATAGCTAGTTTTTCCATGCAACGTTGTCAAAAGTTTTATATTTGATGGACCTACTTTAAAATCTAAATAAAATAATATATGTCAAAAATAATACAACTGTTGCGATTTGATCGCCATCTAGTTACTATCCAAATCACTGACTTATCAAATGACCTCGCAACGTATAAAATAGAAATTTTGGTATGGCAACCCTACGAAGTATATAGTTGTTTTTATCAAAAAAAAAAAAACAACACAAAAAATTTTAGTACCCCAAGGCAGGCAAACAGACATACGGACAGACACGATAGGATAGATATAGGTGCGTGCAAGCTTAGTACGATATAATTTAGGAGAATAATAAGAATGCCAAGGTAAGTTCGTCGCCAAAATCCTATAAAGAAGATCGCGGATAAATAAAAACGGATCATAATTGGATTTGGATTCCTCACTTGGACCTAAAAACAAGGAATACATCGTAAGGGAGACAGGGGGCAATGTTTGCGTCGAGGTAAAGTCGGCACTCGAGGTTTAAGTCATGGCAATTGTGGACGTGTGATTTTATTGTATGTCAATGTTAATAACGAAATTTGGTAAAATTAGAGCTCGTGTTGTAATTTTTTATCCTCATATCCACTAATAATAATCGTGCCAACTTGGTCGGCAACATGTTGTGAGCTTGTTGGGAGCCGACTTGTTAGCTTAAACCTTTGTGTATAGAACTAAGTATCTAGTCATTGCGAAACGAAGATTGACTTAGTTACTTGCTGTATTGTAGAGGCGCTACTGAAGACAAAAAGCTTTCTTGAAAGCTTCGCCAAGCTATAGGAGCACTAAGTTATAGTTTTTGGAGTGCTCCATTTCCCGCTCGGAAAGAACGTAAATAAAATAATATTGGGTAGGGGAAAGCTTTAAAACATTTAAGCAGGTACTTGAGAAGAGCTGCATATTAGTCGGACTCTGTTTTTATACCGTATTGCTTATATGATAGGATTAAATTAAAGGACCTTTATAAAACTTATTTCAGTCGTAAACACCCTGTTACAAGTATAGGCATGTGGGTGTGGGTGCGGGTATTGTATTTTGTGCGAGGTGGATGCAAATACTAAATCTAAACTAAAATTTTGGTCGATCATACTGCTCTCAAATTTAAAGACGATGTCGATGCCTCGACTTGCTGACGTCACCCAAGGGTAAGGCCCAATCTACTTCGAGAGCTACACGCTACAAGCTACACGAAGCTCTATTTCAGCATATTCCTGTGAAAGTTATCAGTCCATGTACTAGCTACACCATGTAGAAGTTTCTATGGTACACCATGAAATTTGAAGCTTGAAACTTGTAGCGTGTAGCTCTCGATGTAAATTGGCCCTAAGCTAGCAATGCCTCGCTCTAATATAAAATCAACGATGCCTCAACCTGATGTAGGGAAGGCTTTAACTTTTTCTTAAAAATTTACTGGACATTTTTTCATATTGCATATTGGAGGGCGACAACGGGTGCTTGGACTGCTAACAATATTTTTATGAGCGCGGATGTGGACGCGTTGATGAGCAATAAGCAATCCCTGCTTCTTAGAAATTTACAGGAAATGCATAAAAATTCTTAGGAACAAATTTCCAGTAAATTTCTAAGAAATAATTTAGGCCTTTTCTACATCAGGTCGAAGCATCGTTGATTTTATATTGGAGGCTTGGAGCGAGGCATTGCTGGCTTATTACGGCATCAAGTCGAGGCATTGTCGTATTTATATTCTAGTGAGGCGTTACTGTAGCTGTTATGCTCTACTTCCCAAACTTTGTATGTTATTAGTTTATCTATGCTCTTACGGCTTATCCCTTGTACCCCTTGTCAATACTTCAATTGCAGATCTTTTAGCGACTGAGCGTGAGCAAAACTGTTCAAAATGATACAAGTGGAGCCATCTGATATTGTAACAAGGAAGCATTTTCACAATCAAAAAAGATATTTTATACACAAGTCTTAAACTTAAAATGTGTCTCCATTTAAATGCTCGATACCTTGTTGGCTTAGCTCCTTAATTTCATTACTTGAGACTCGAATCGTAATGGACGAGCAGGCATTATTATACCATCTTATTTTGAGTTTGTGATTTGGGCCGGAAGTTTTTGTGCTCTGCAGTATCTTTAACTTACTGAAAAGATCGCTAGAATCACAGTTAGTCAACACAATAAATCGAGTTCAGTTTTAAATGAAAAAATCCCCCAATAAATTCTGCGGGTTCTTACTGCCAACATCGAATAACATGTCAACATGTGTCTGGATTTTTACATAGCGTTTCAAATTATGCAGAATGTTGCCAACTTCTTTCAAAACTTGTTGGATGGATAAGAAAATATGTATTAATGAAAACGATGCTTAACAATAGTTTTTTTGTTCAAAAAGAATCTTTTGAAAATATTCAGGTAAGAAATTTCAAAAGACAAATGCCCCTTAAACATGAATCTGGAGACAATTTTTCCATTATCCTCGAATTTTCATGTGACGAAAATAAAAAAATTAAGACGTCTTGGACAAAATCGGCACAAAGCCACCACTACCATGATAACCAACCATTGCAACTGTGTGATTTGATGTTTTTTTTTGGAGAAGATGAAAGAGTCAAAGAGTCTATTCTAGCTATTAAATTGGGTAAAAGTAAAATCAGAAAAACAACCAAAAGTGTTTGTGGAGTGGCGAGACAAAAGTTTTATGGCTGGCTAAGGCTGCATTCACACGGACGTTTTAATCATGCTTTAATGATTTTTCAGAGCAACTAATTAAATCATTTTGTTTTACCGGTGTGAATGCAGAGGGATATGCGTAGAAATTTATGTGGCGTTCTGATTGAATCAAGATTGAAGGATGATTAAAACGTCCGGTGTGAATGAAGAGCATAAGGCATACTTGTTTAAAAGAAGCACGAGCTCATTGATTTGCTGCATGAGATCATGATGGCCGCCACCAGTGCGGTGAATAAGATAATATTTATGTGCATTTATTATTTGGAGATTGTGTTTCTTTTGCTGTACTACCTACCAGTGAAACAGGATAACTCAAACTGCCTATGATAAAAAAAAACAATGTAGCGGAAGAATTAAAATTTTCATAGGTAAATAGCACTTTTTTGACTCAACGTCTTTATTTCGGTATGTACTTTCAGGGAGACCGCAGAGTCCCGAATCAATTGACTGTCCAGTCAGCGATTGGTCTATTAATTTGTCACCGACTGATAGATTCTTAATCGTTGCACTTAAGCCGTTGAATGTTGTTTTGTTAGAAAATCGCAGTGTTGTTAACAACTAGGTAATTTATTGAAACATTGCAATGAGAACCATAAACCCTGTAATAATTTACTAGTGGTTGAGGACAAGAAGAAGATGGTTTACAAGAAAAAGGATGCATAAGGATCCATCCATGGCAAAAACGATGATACCAAACTGTTTTAACGTGTTTCAAACTTTTGAAGACACAGTCCTATTTCAAATGTTGTCTAAGGAAAGTTTTGATGAATTTGTAAAGATTGTAGGTGAAAAATACGAAAATAATTCGGTCAAGAGCGAGTCGGGCACGCGCAATCAGAGTTCCGTTCAAAACCTTATGATACAAAAACAAAAAACAAAAAAAGTAAAAACAAAAGTTTCAGCAACTATGTGACTAACGAAAAAAGGGTCAGTTTTCCTGCCATCTATGACTGAAAATAAATACACTCCTACTAATCCTAATATATCAGAATATCAGTGGAAAACGATGCTTTTTTAGCACATTTTGGGCTATACATATATATTTTTAAAACTCAGTCTATAAAAAGTTTGAAAAATAATCCTTAAGTCTGAAAAAATTTGCAAGTATTTTGTTCAACCTTTCTATTTGCCACAATATTTATGATATTGATTTGAAACCTTCGGCAAAATATTAGAAAAGCTTTTTGAAAAATTTGTTGCATTTTTTTTTTGTTTTTTTTATCTAAAACCACACAAATTCATGTTATTTTACTTCCGGTCCTAAAAACTTTTTCATGTACAAACCAAATTTTATTAGTTTTCATACATAGGTTTTCCAAACATATTTGTAAATGCTACCGGAGCAGTTTTTCCAAACTTGTTAATATTTTCCAGGTTATATTTATTACTTTTATAACATTAAAATTGAGACCCCTGTAACTTGAATAAAATTTATTGCTACATGTTTATTTCAACACGAAAATCAAGATTGAGGTATTCAGGAACCCAAAAACAAATCCTGTAAGTAGTTTATTTTACAAAAATCAACACTATCTATCTATCTTGATAAAAACTCAATGATTTATTCATTTTAATTCTCAAAAGCTTTTCGTGGTCACGACAGGACCTCAATAGTCTAAGCAAATACTCGGTTTTGTATATAGGTATGTATGTAATTTTGAATAGCACCTACTTTATAAGTAATATTGGTAGACAGTGCTAATTTGATTAGAATGAAAGCTCACGCTACTATACTACATAGTTAACGTTTTGGAGGCCCGGAAACGAGAGCTTTATTTTCTGTCATTCAGTCTTAAAAATATCGCTGTCACACTATACAAAAAAAAAATTCAATGAGAGTGCGCAGCTAACCCTATAAAAAAAAAATCATAATTTTTGACATAGGTATGTGCGCGCTTGGAAGACCCAACATTCTGCAGAATTTCAAATTCTTACGTCAAGTCGTTTTCGAGAAAAACGTGTTTGACAGACAGACAGATCGACGTCAGAGCGAGCTTATAAAGTTTCCCTTTTTACCTTTTTCGATACGGGGAACCCTAAAAAGCCACAAACTTGAAGAAAACTTTGCCAGTAGAAGAACGTCTTTTAACCAAACTTCGGTTAGTAAATTGTCTTTTAACAAAATAATTTTCTTGCTATCAGTAACAATCAACTGATTGTCGATATTAACGTTGCTGATGCAGATTGAACATAAAAAGTCAGTTGGATTTAGTCAGTTGCGAGTTGTCAACTCGCTTCTCATTTTTTGGTTGCTAACTGATGTAAAACAGAGCAGTTTGCGATACCTAACGTTGCTGAGTGTAATGTCATTGTCAATTGACATTTTGGTCACTGACCCACAGTCAATGATTGTGCAGTATTCGGCCTGCCTATAAATCGGCAAAGCCAAATAAATGCTAACTTTATCCTGGAGGGTGATTCTGATCTTTTGTCATACTTTAATGTCAAAATAATCGACTAAATGAAATGAACTTTTCTACTGATTTTTTCGTGTTTTTATTCAGTTCAGCAAGTCTTGCATGACGTAGAATGAACTGAAAATGACACTTCACATTACATATTCAAAATAATGTTTCGAATTTAAGCACTTGTAATGCTCTCTAATTAGGTGTAGAATTTCCATTTACAAGTGTACAATTTTTTTCACAACCTCTGGGAGCAGTTGACTAATTTGTCGAATATTTAGTCGTATTTTTTGACGTTTGTTCATCGAAAATTCATTATAGTTCATTTTGTGATAGATAATAGTGAAGACACAAAATGATCTGTGTTAAAAGAAAAAGTACGACAAAATATGTCAAAATTCACGACTAAATAGAACGACAAAGAGATCAGAATCACCCTCCTGGTCTCCTCTACATTTAGATCCAGATCTATGGAAGTAGTAAGAAATCAAGGTGAGAGTAGGGCTGCCATCCGTCCGGGTTTCCCCGGATTTGTCCTAGTTTGGCGGGCGTCCGGGGAGTGTCCGGGCGGGGTTTTCAATACTGTCCGGGTTTTAAAATTTTGGAAACATATTAAATAAAAATTTAATTTTTTGTGTATATACGGTGTAGTTGATAATGCCGACAATCAGACCGACTCGACTCTCACTCAAGTTCTCTCTTCTGGTCCCAGCCAGTCTTAGCTCAGTTCAGTACTCAGCCTTGTGTACCTGTGTTTGTTTTATGTATCGCGAGCTTTCATCGGCAAATCAACATTGGCTTAATTTTTTAAAACATCGTATGCTCATTTGTGCACCGAGGTGTTGAAGATTGCACAGTATGTTTAAGCGTACCAGCTCATAATGCCAACGAAGAGAGAGTGTTTTAATAATTTCTCAACTGTGGATGAAAGAAAGAAACTCACTGAACATATAAACTGACGAAGCCGTCAAAACAAAATTTAATTTTAAAGATTTTAATTGTGTTGATTTTTATACATTGTTAAAAAATGATACACGGTGAGAGGCCTTTGCTCTTTAGTCTCTGGTTTACAGAATCTAAAATCTCCAAAATGTTTACATGGCAAGAGACTCTTGTCTCAGATCAAAAAATTATGTTCTGAAGACCATAAGAAAAAGTCTCTAGAGACACTTCTTGAAGTGTATACACGAAATTTATATTTGGTCTCCAGAAATCTGTGTTAATTGTCAAGAAAAACATTGTTAGAAAGAAAAAGAAAAAACTTTAAAAAAATTTATGCAGAAATTCTATGGGATAAAGGACAATACAACAAAGTGTGATTTTTTTTTGCAAAAATGACCAGCCCCTAGATATTGACGAAAAAAATTCTCTTCTTTAAAGCCATTACTATCCCAACGTGAGACTTCCGTCTGTTCGTCTGTCCGGCCGTCCGCGAGTCCGTCCGCACGATAGTTTGGGAACGCTTATATTTAAAGAGCTGAAAACTTGCACACGGGCTTTAAAAAAAAGTAAATTTAAGTTCGAAAATGGGACAAATCGGATAACACTTTCCTATGGTTGCCATACACAAATTTCGTTTTTTACTGTATATTTGCACATTGCCTGAGAGCGAGTTACAGCGTAGCTTAATAAATCATTCACCATAGCCACAGTTACCAAATCTTAGTCAGAAGAAACGTTTCAATATTGTACTTTAGTAAAGTTCATTGTAATAAATTATCTTGCACACCTGAGTTCAATTCCCTGAAAAATGCTTAGGTAATGTCTGCAAATAAAATAAGATCTTATTTCAGAAAGCTAAAAAATAATTGTATTGCTAGTAGAGTTCAGTCTTTTTCCGATCGCTGTCTGTTTAAAACGTTTTAGTTCAATAAAGTTAAAATTTTAAAAGTAAAAGTTTATTTTTTTTATTAAACCATTTATTAAGAAACGTAACTAGCGCGTCAACGTAGAGAACTGAAATTTTGTACACAGTATTTTCATGAAATTAGTAAATATAATGTCAAAAATGGACTAAATTGGGCATCGGATTCTTAGTGTTGTCATATAAAAATTTAAGATTTGTACTGATCAGTCCCAGACGTTTTAATTGCACTGAAAAGTTCTTCAGAATATGAAATCATATTAAATGGTCATCATCATTTATACTTTCCAACGAACCGTTCTAGAAATTGCGAAAAACCACTTCAAAAATCAAACTTGTACAGATAGGTGACCATACGAAATTACGTAAGGGTATTCATCTACAGCATCATAAGAATTGGTTTTATACCAATTCTAGCTTTTTTACTTATTTTTCTTATAAAAGGCATTCTTTATATAACTTTCTCTGAACTAATTTAAAGAACGTGCCTCTGTGATTTTGGATTCAAAGTTATCATTTCTTTAATATAACTTTCAGGTATGTGTAGTAACTACACATACCAAAAATTGGAAAATTTTAAGGGTTTCAAAGTTAGTTTAAATTTAGTATAATTCAGGCAGTATTCATCGCACTACAAAAAAACTTAACTTTCAACAAAAGAAGAACGTTGGGAAAGTGTAAATTTCTCGATTTTCGATGGAATTACCCCATGATAAATTAAATAAAAATTAACAAAAAACCTTGCTCAACTCACTTCGCAGTTAACTTAACAGCAGAACACACAATAGTCTCCGCAAATATAGAGACGAAAAATGAGCAAACTTCAAACACTAGAGACCCAGCATGGAAACCCGATTGATTTGAAACACACGACGGGAGACCGGAGCCGGAAACCAAAAAATCTCTAGTAATTTGATTTTTGATATCTTTAGAGATTTTTTGCATCTCCAAAGTGTATGCATGGGTCTCTGGGTGTCCAGAGATCGAGAAAGTGGTCTATTGAAGTTAAAGTCTCTCGCCATGTAGATTAACCTTTCCCGAGAAATGAAGCTATTTTGAAAGCTATATGGTGCACTAAATGTCAATGTAAAATTGTATTTCTAATTTTTAGAAGATTTATTTATGTTCTTAATTGTAAGAGAGATTTAATTTAGTTCATTCACATCCTTTTATTTTACTGTTTTTTTTTTGTAAACTGACTAATTTTATAATAAATAAATAAATAAAGACATTATGCATAACAATTTCAACCTATTTCATTAGTAAGTAAAACAGAAAATTATTTGGCATATGTCCGGGTTTCAAGCTAAACTGTCCGGGGCTTTCGAACTTGTTGTCCCTAGTTTAATGATTTTACAGATAGCAGCCCTAGGTGAGAGGTACTGAAATGGAATCGAAGGTGTAAATATATCTAAGATTGATATTTTTCTTATTCTCCAGTAAGCTACTACATGCTAATTTTTACTGCCCACTATCGCATACATATATACATTAGAAGGTCATCAAAGCAAAAAAAAAAAAAAAAAGGAATTTAATTTTTATCAAGTTCCATCTTCTATAGCAAAAGTAATGATTTATAAAAACAACTCTTTACGAAACATCATACGATCACA
This sequence comes from Dioctria linearis, assembly GCA_963930735.1. NCBI lineage: Eukaryota > Metazoa > Arthropoda > Insecta > Diptera > Asilidae > Dioctria > Dioctria linearis. The sequence goes on from OZ005742.1 coordinate 242,934,070, forward strand.
AACTGCATTAAAAAAAAGAAAAAACAAAAAGTGAACAAGTAATTATCACATCCTCCATTAAGTTTTATCAACAATTACCTCCAATAAATCTTCAATTACCTAGTAAATGTAAATTTTTTAAATCTGTATGCAAAAGAAATTGGCGAAAGTTACACAACCAACCTGGTTGGGGTGATTTCATCACTTCCATATTGATTGCATGGGCAATTTCTTACGTTATTCTCCTTGAATTTGGTAAAGACGGAACCAAGAAAAGCGGAAAGTAGCTCGCCATAGATATGAACAACAACTTTTGTTCGGTTCATTACATCATTACCGCTATATAGAGTAGGTTAGGAGGTACGTAAGGTTGTGGTACCTGTACAACTACGAGCATATTATGTATATATTTTTCTTCCCGTATTGCCGGCCCCATTAGGTAACTCCTCCATTTCAAATGTGAGATGAAAAAAAAAAAATTTATATATAAAACAAGAAAAGTACAAAAAGTGTAAAAGCGCGAATAGAAGCGCTAAAAACTGGAGCAGTTTTTCTTGTATTGCTGCGCTTCTGTTTACCTCCAATACATTCTAGGGTACCTACAAGTCTACATATACATATGTATAAAACTTGTCACTTTGGTAAACTTCTTTAGATCTTCTGGGTGGGATGAGGGAGGATGCTGGAGAGGAATGTTGTTATACTGCTGCTCTTGTCTGTCTGTTTTCCTTCCAAAATGATGATAAGAAACTCATCGATAACCGAAAATGTAAATAGGCAAATAATGTTGAAGCAGCTGACATCACCCCTCCTGAGTTGAGTTCGTGTTTGAGTTGTTTGCAAAATTCTCGACTGGCTTAATGCGAACAACAAATAATCAAATATTCCCATTTCGCGCTGTTCTCCAGTATTTCCGAACATGCTTTTCTGAAGTGGATTTGAACATCCATACATATACATACCTACTTGTATGATGTCGTTGTAGTAGTAGTAGTGCAATGTCGAATGAAAATTGTCGTTCAAACTCATTTCGCTCATTCTGTCGAAGGGAAAAACAATAACCGCAAAATGATTTTCACTTGTTTTCTGGAGAGAGTTATATTTGACACATTTGAAATTGTTGGGAGGGATGAGAGGAAGGAGGTTGTGTAAGATGCCGAATTTACATTTTTACCCAGTATCAAATTTGTTTTTTGTATTTCATTTTGTGTGAACAAATTATATGCTGCGTTTCTTTTCTCGTTCTGCATGAATCTGTTTGAATCGACAGAACGATGTGCACGTAAAGAAAAGGTATGTAGCAGAACTATTTCAAAAGTGTTTGACGTTTCTTCCATTTGTCAAAAGCAAGTATGAATTGTGTTTTTTTTTCTTATCAAAAACAAAACTATTTTCCAACAAAAGGTTATTATAGATTGACACTAAATCGTTCAGTCTGAGAAAAAAAAAACGACACGGATTGAAATAGATTCATTCTGAACGAGAAAATGAATGCAGCAATAGAGACAGTTTGGTTGTAAGAAGTATGCTGTGTTCTTTTTCTCGTTCTGAATGAATCTGTATGAATCGACAGAGCGATGTCATAATTTAGTTCTGTGCTCATAGAAAAGGAACGAAACAGAACCATATCAAGTGTTTGACATTTCTTCCACTTGATAAAAGCAAGTATTAATTCGTAAAAATTGTTGTTTATGAAAAATTAAGTTATTTTCCAAAAAAGGCAACTTACACTAAACTAAAACCAGTTCGTCCAAATTGTAAACAACACATTCACGCATACAAATTAAAATCGTTCTGCTTGAATCCGGGAAAAACTCAGGTGCATTCAGAACGATTCGTCGGAGTCCGAAAAAAGCGATGACAGATTGAAACTAAATCGTTCGGCCCGAGAAAAAAAAACGACATGGATTGAAAAAATTCATTCTGAACGAGAAAAGGAACGCAGCAATAGTTACATTGCGCGCAAGTCATGAAATATCTAAACGGTGCAAAGTGTTTGACAATTTTATCAGGATCAAGTAGTATTTAGTGGAATACCAGTTTAGAGTTCATGTACTAACGTAGTGGCAAAGGAGCCCACATTTAGTGTATCTTCTGAGTGAATGCTGCCCGGGCTTGATGTAGGTTATGAGTTGCGAGATCTTTTGGGCAGGAGTCCGTTTCGATCTTGAGGGATGAAGCGTTTTTCTTGTTGAAAGTATGTTTTCCAGTGTCCTTTTATTAAGACTGGGCTGGCTATGTGTGGAATCCGCGATTGGCCAAAGTTCATACCGTGCAACTACCACTTGTCAACTTTATGGTTGGTGGTTGACCTTTGACGGCTCGACCTAAAATAGCTCTCAGTAGTCAGATTAAGACTGATACCGAGATGCTATACAATTTAAGATTAAAATTATAAACAGTGTGACCATCAGACGGATTGAAGGTCTTGTATGCGATATAATAAAGATAAGGTTGCCTTTACGAGCTTTGTATTTCGTTAGAGAAGTTATCGTAAAGTTACGGTCTTGGATGACTTGTACATAATGATTTTCTGAATGATCTTCATATCTCAGAGCTGTTCTAATTGATACGAGGTTTTCTTTACAAGCCTGGTCATTCGTTAGCAAAGCTGTCGCAGAGCTGTTACCATTGATGGTGTCAAAAAAATCAAATCGACCCGAAGTTGACTAGATAATTCTGTAAAGGCGGCTACCGATAAATTGTGGAAGTGCAGCTATAACTCTGATACGGCTGAAATGCAGTTGTGGGCTCAAGTCCTGTTAATTTTTTTATTATTGGTTAAATTGATTTCTTCTATTTTATATATATATTTTTTTTCAAATTTCCTTCTGAAGTCTTCATACATAATTCGTTGACGTTAGACTAATCACATTCTTGTTTTTTTTTTATTTTAATACAATTTCAGAGTCTACCGAACAATTCCCTTTTGTCATCAACAAGATATTTCAAAGTATTTTTGCTAGAATTTATTTGCAGTGATTACAGCGTTTTTTTTTTAATCTATCGAATGTATAGTTTGGAATGAAAGTGTCACCACAAGTTTTCTAATTACCTGCTGCTGCACAAAATATTTCCCAAAATGTAAAAAACAAAAAACAAATGTTGCCCTCATTTTCATAAAATGCATCCAATTCAGAGCTATCGAACTGGTAAATAGAAACTTGTGTTTTTTATTTGGTAGACAATTTTCTTAAAATTTATGGTGTTCCATAAGGTTCAAGTATAGGTCCATTATTGTTTTCATTGTTCATCGAGAAGTGATTTTTTAAGTTTAAATTTTTAATTCCTTTTTTGTTTTTGTTTTTATTATAACAGAACAAATAAATTATATTAAAGAATTCTTGATGCAACGATAACTTTTATATTTATTTTCAAGATTCTAATTAAATTACTTACAAAATTCGATGAGATTATTATTTGATCAATGGTAGATTGCTATCAATGACTTCATTTAGTCTGAAGGAATAGGATAGGCCTAAACATTTTTATCTTATAAATCTACTAGAAGAAAATATCTTGCAGATATTGACCCAAAGTGAATTTGACTTTGGTATTTTACTTGATATTGAATTTTGCATATATACTGAAGCACAAGCTCTTGAGTGGAATTCATAACGAACTCGAGCTGGAATAGATCTTAGATCAACGTAAAGAAAAATCAAATTAAAATGGTACAGCACAAACCAAAGGCGACCGAAAATAGTCTATTTTACAAGGATATAGTGATCGCAGCATCTCCTACGAAAAATGAAGGAAACCATAGTAAGTGTGATCTCAACCCATAATCTCTTGTTGAATCCCAGTTTATTTTAACAGTAAAGACAAATATGAAAGCTCGATATATAGATATAATATGGTGAATGGCAATAGACCCGAAAAAAAATATATATGTTGAACATTAATTTTCACTAATTGCGAAAAAGTTCGTCTAAATTCGAATTTTCGATGTTGCGCATAATCCAGCACCTTGACTTCTTACCAACTTTCTGTTTTATGAAGCCTCTCCGATCAGAGCACCACGAAATTTCGTTTTTATTAGTTCTATGAAAAACTGTAAGCTTTTCCATTGGAATTCGACATTTCTAATTATGGGAAACAAGTGCCACAGGTTTCGTAATTTTGCCCTAATTATTTTTTCAGTTCAGAGGTTTTTATATTTAATCAAAATGTGTAAGAGTGTGTGTTTGTGTATATATATGTAATCTACGCAGTGGGACTTGTGAATCAATATTTCACGTTCGACGAAATCCAATCAGAATGCACCGATTATAATTATTATTTATTTTATTTCCTCATCATCTCCCATAAACTGAGTGATGATGACTCTTCACGCTTTACACTTTCACAAATTTTGCGAATTTTATTTTACTCTCAAAAGTGAATGCAGCGAGCGAGTTTTATTTCGATTGCTGTCAATCAAAAAGGAAGTAGAGAGAAGGTGGAGTATTCAAAAATACTATAAATATTCAGCCTTCATTGAAATTGTATTTTTATTAAATTCACACACACACACACATATGTACATAGTCCGATAATAGTTTAATTTTTAATATGCGATCACAATGAATTGGGTTTCTAGCCCACATCGATAGCAATGAAAAAGCAAACTTCTCACCTCTTTTCCCTTTCAAAATAATCGTTGTGGTTATTTCTTGTTTTTTTTTTCGAACGTGTTAAGCGCCAGTTCGAATGGCCGTCCAATCAGACCGACAATACATAACATATCTACATCATACGTCATAGACCATAATAGGGGAGGGGGGGGGGGGGGGGGGAAGAAAAACCTCTCATTGTAACCCCCATTAAATCATAATTTCTTGTATAATTCACGCTATCAAAAATGATGGAATTTCACACCGCGAATGCAATGCAATACAAGAAAATCTGCGAAATCTTGTTGTCCAGTTTATGAGCCATAACCACACCATTTCTGCGTAACACCCCAGAGCTCCGCAGAAAAGTTTTGTCTAGTTAAAGTGGGTAAATTTAAAACTCGTTTCGGATTTCGTTTTTATTTTGCGAATTTTTTTTTTTTAATAATTTCCACATATTGAATTGCAAATTTATGTATAAAGGCGGAACGGGGCGGCGGACAGACGCTGCCGCGGCACTCTGTAGAGTTGTGTAAATGTTTTTTTTGTTTTTTTTTCCTTTATCTCGGTAAGAGGTGTAAAAATGATTTTTCTTGTTCACTACCAATTCCTTAAGATTCAAGTTTAAAAGTTATATTAAGAAATAATTGCAGAGTTTTAATAGTTTACGAGTTTTGAAATTTTTATGAATTTTGTTTGTACAAGGAGGTGGCTGGCTTTTATTCAATGTCGAATGTATGCAATTTTGCCTATTTTTGAATGTTTATTCAAAAGGAAGTGCATTGTACAGCAGTTGCAGATTTTTTTTTTTTTTTTTTAACTAAATTTGGTGGAGATATAGTTTCAAAAACTACTGAGGTCTTAACTAGTAATAATTAAATTTTCGACGTTATCTCCAGTTTTTTTTTTGTTTTTTGTATAAAACGTCACGAAATATTATTTTTTATATTTTTATATTATTATTCCGAAATTTTTTTTTCATGTTTTTCAGAATTTGGTAATTATATTATTTCAATATCCAATCGATACTGCGATACTGATCATGATTTGCTTAATAAGTACTTAACTTACCTTCGGTAGCCTATTTCTGAGGACTGGTAGCAGATTTGAGTCGAACAATATTTTTACCCGAAAATGTATGAAATATCGTTAATCAAAGTTTAACATGCCACCATTTTGTAACAACATTTTTTAAAGTACTAATTCTGCCATCAGTGCTCAGAACATTCATACAGATTGAGAATATATATATATATATATTCTTTTTAGATGCATACAACATCACCCAGAGTGGGCGCCGATTGAGGCGGTTTTCGGCGGACCTTGTTGTAAAAAAATAAAAAAACTACATGAAAATATTTAAAGTATTTTTTTTTAATGTAGATATATTCTCAAAGGAACAATAAATACATATGTAAAATTTTACCAAGACAACTTCAACGGTTTGAAATTAATTCCAACCCCAAAATGACGTCAAAAATCTCGCTCTAGACTAGACTACTGCCTTAAGACATATAACATTCAGCACGTAATCACACCAACGCAACACAAGAAACAATTAACAAAAATGGAACACCAAACAAATATATCAAATATTTATTGCCAAATATTGAAATTTTTTTGTTATTTATTATTTAGGCAATACAAAAAATTTAAATAAATAAATAAATAGAATCACAACAAACTGGGTGTCCCAAAGATTTCGCGCACTCAAGCTTGGCCCCCTTCGTAGCTCGCATTAATACCTAGATAAATAGTAAAATTTGTTTACTCATCACAAACGGCGGCAGAGCTGTAAAATACTCAGTATTTAATGGATTTAATACCTGTTAATTACCAATACCAAGTATTTAAGAATTGATAATTCCCAGTACTAATACTCCTGTATTGAAATTAAAATTTAACAGTCCCATTCCCGGAATTGCAAATAATAAATACTGTAAAATACCGGAAAGTAGTTGAATTTGCGGTTCCATTACAAAAATACTTAGAAGTATTCAAAAGTATTTAAAAAGTATTGGGCATTACTATATAATTCCTTTTAATTCATTTGAAATACTTTCAATTAAATTTCATAGGGAATGGTTAAGGTTTTTTCACTAAAGTGCAATATAATGAGAGAAGGATTTACTAAATAATTCAGATGCAAAAATAGAACTTCTTTTAAATATACCTGTATACATATGTATATATGTCTGTAGAAATGTCCTATAAAATGCTCAATGAAGAGGCATTCATTCTCGTTCGTTTGTTAGAAACTTACGACGGGGAATCACACGAAAAGCTTTAACTGCTTTTTCGTTAGCACATACCTGTTTATATGTCCTATACAGTACCCAATATAGAGGCATGCATAATATGTTCCAATACATCACTACTACACAATCAATCTGTAGTCGAACGCAAATAGTTGTATGATTTAACTTATGCTCATAATATGTTTCATATTAACGAATTATGGTGTATCTGCGGAATCTATCTTAAGACCAGTATTCTTTTAGTTTTATATAAAGAATTATGGAAATCCAAGCAATACTGAGAGAGAAATATCGATTTTGGTGAAGCAAAAATTACTTCCCATCAGAGAAATGTTCACAATATAAGAATAATGATGTGAAAGGAAAAATGATAAAAAAAAGGTGCAAAATATAGTACCTGGGGTGTATGTGACCCAAGTACAAGAAAATGCGTTTTCGGCGGGAAAAAGGTCGCTATGAAGTTTTCGGAATCGACCAAAAAAAAGTATATTAATGGATAGCACTCGGCGAAATCTTTAATTTGATATGCAACATGCCGTATTGGAACCATACTCCTCGCCGGCAGTTCCTACCCTACCCAAAAGTACCTCCAGTATGAAAAATTTCTTCCACTAATTGTATAAGGCAATTAGCTGAGCTGAAAAGTGAAAACCGTTTTCCGATGAGACTTAACCTTACCGAGTTTTGGCCGATCTAATGTGCGAAAAGTCGTCAAGTCGTCAGGTCGGATGCTAGATATCAAATATCAAGTGAGTAACATATCCGCATTGGCACTGATGATGAACCCAATGTCGTCATTGGGGTTAACATAATTGTCATGTTTAGTTCTTGATTTTGATAGCTGTTATCATAAATGTCAATGCCGATGGGTTTTAGCCTTCTTGAAAGGATAGACTTCTTAAATTTCAGTGGTTTTCGTAAAAATATTATCCTGATGAAAAATTATATGTTTTGCCTTTTTGTGGGAAAATATTCAGCACGTGTATTGAATAAGGTCGGGCTATTTAAAAATTATCAATTAAGAAATTTGAAAAAGGTAACAAAAGTGAACTCCTTTTGAATTTAAGAAATCCAGGTAATAGGTACATTGAAAGTAAAAACTCAACCATAGTCCAGAGAACCAAAACAAATTAAATTTTTTCTTCGAATCCACCATTCTCTGGCGTATGAAGATGATGGCAGTTTTAGCTTTTTTGATGTAGTTCAAGTTGTTACCACCATTCATGCTGTCAAGTCTGAGACAGTGGGACCAGATCAATTATGGCCCCGTTTTATAAAAATTATTTGGCACTAGGCTAATTTATCCCATTCTCCATATTTTCAATGCGAAGTTGACATCCTCGCAATTTCCTAAAATTTGGAAAAGCGTGATTATGCTGCCTATTGCTAAAGCCGCATCTCCTAATGGCTGGCCCAAGCGATTTTCAACCAATCAGTATTATGTGTTTTTTGTCCAAGGCTCTTAAGAAGCTCATGCATGAACAGATCTTACTTGGAATCAAGCCGTGACAATCAGAACTCCAGGCTGGGCACAGCTGTTATGCTGCTTTATTGAAGATATCATCAGACATTGGTAGGTCTATCGATATGAATCCTTACATTCCTGGATTTTTCAAAAGCCTTGGACAGCGTGAAGCACTCAAGATCCTTACCATCTTATTAGACAAGTTCAGATTTTCTTGATCCTCAGCGGCACTTAGCTAAAGCTTGAACAATCTCAACAAAGACAAAGTCAATGATTTACTTTTAAGAATTTTGTCTCTCACGTGTGGGGTACCTCAGGGTTCAACTTTATGCCCCCTATTGTTCAGTATGTACATAAATGATCTGCACAACGTAATAGAAAACTCCACAATACACTTGTATACGGATGACGTCCAGTCATATTTGGATACGCCGGTTGGCGTGATTAAAAGATTGTGTCGAGAGAATTAACACAGACTCGAACAGAATCTCTTAATGGTCAAAGAGGCACGATTTTTTTTTTTTTTTAATTCCAATAAATGATATCACATTATATACAAATCGTGAGGGACCTGATATCTCACAGTTTTCAACTGTAATTCTGAATGGCCCAGCTTTATCTTACGTTACCTGTATTCCAATTACCCTAACACTTCTATAACTTGCTGGGATCACATTAAAAATACATTAGGTAAAGTTTATAGTATACTTCGAAGGTTGTGGTTGTCTGCAAGGATTCTGTCTCCTGCTCTTCGTACTAGGCTGGTGAAGACATTTATCCTGGCTATTTCACAAGTGGAAGCACTGTCTTCCCTCACTTGGATTCCATCTGGAGGAAAAAGCTGGGTGTCTCTTTCAATGACTGCATCTGTTTTATTCGTGGATTGAGGAAATAAGATCACATTTCCCTCTTCCGTAATTCTCTACTGGGCATGTCTTATGCTTATCTGACACTGATAATTTTGCTTTTTCTTAACAAGGTCATCTACACTAAGCGCTGGATTGAACAAGCCAAGCCCCCGAGAACTCTGGTATCAATTCTCACTGGGCACTCTTTTCTCAGAGGTCACCTACACAGAATTGGGTTGCTTGATGATCCTGTCTGAAGAGGATGCGGAGAGGAACCCGAAACGGTGACTCATTTTCTTTGTCACTGTCTGGCCTTCTCAGGAATGACATACAGATTTTTTTGTTCACACCTCCTGGATGAACTGCATGAAGCCGGCAAGGAGGGTTAGGGGACAAATATTAAACTTCACAAGTGAGAGTGGGCCTTGTTGTGGCCTGCGTTCCCAGGATCTCGCCTGTCGTCTCAGCCTCTCTTCAATCCATTCCAGTCCAATACATTATGCCGTCCCGGCTATCTATTTTCCGACCTCAATTTTTTAAACTCTGATAGGCACTTAATGCTGCATGTTCTCCGTTATCAGTATCGAATATTAGAACGCTCTCAGTTTGTTCATGATGCTCGCCTTTGGAAATGTCTCCTGGTGGCATTGCAGCCTAAGAGCTCGGTTCAAAATAATGCTAGCTTGTCATCTTGTTTCGGATGAGGGTCATGCGAGCTGACATTGCGCTCACTACGCCTTAATTTGAGTTTTATTTTTTTTTATTTTGATATTATTTTTATTACTATTTTCACTTTTCTTTTCCATCACCTATGTCCCCCTGTTTTGTATGCTCTTTCACTCCGTGCACTACCGCTAGTTCTTGCTATTACTAATTTTCAATTTCAAAGTTTTGCTTGTTTTAATATCAGTTTTGTTGCCTTGCTTGTATATCAATTTTTTTTTCAATTTTTTGTTTGCCATTTTGATTTGTAGCTTTAGTCTTTTCTTTATTCTTTTTTTGTTAATTTAATATAAATTTTCCTTTGAAACTTACCAACTAATTTTGTATCATCAAAATATTGTAACATCTTAGATAATTTAAATGATTAAATCATTTGAATTTGAATTTGATTTTTAATCCCACAATGCTTGATTCTACAAAGCGAGATGAAGTCTAAAATCTAAGCATGGTCCAAAAGGGAAGGAAGAGGTTAATGCAATTGGAAAACTCTTATTCCGCGATCTGTGGAAAGTTTCATAAATGGCAATTATTATAATTGATGGATTCATAATAAACAGAATTTCCTGGCTCTAATATGTGTTCCCAACACTAGTATGCTAAAAATCTAATTAACATATCTCAGGTTAAGATCTCACCAAAGAGGTATAACTATGATGTTGGGCTAGCATAAATATGTTTCATATATTTCAAATATTCGTTCAATTCGTCCAACAGATCCTTAGAAAAATGTTTTGGAAAATTATACAGATCGAAAAGCGTTTCGTTTTTGTGAATCTCGCAAGTTTCATATTCTTCATAAATTGACTTTAAAAGTCATCAATCATCATTATTATCATGAGTCAGGAAATTTCTGGAGATTTATAAATTTCTATAGAATCCAGAATCCTGTTTAATCAATTCGCACCACTATCACAAATAATTACTTACTGATTTTCATGAAATTTTCAAGAAACTAAAAATTTATTACGACCAAATGCAAGATTGGTGAATAAAACAAAAAATAATAAAATCAAAAGTACGTCTTCCAGGATATTCAAGGATAAAGGATATGTTTGTAAGATTCTATTTTTCTTAGATAGCTTGAAATCCTATGAAATGAGCCATATTTCACTGTCTTAGCATAAATAGAAAAATATATATGAATTTTTAAAAAAGAATAGAACAGCATTGTTTTGCGAAATGCTATAACTCATGTATAGGGAAAAATTTTAATTTGTATTCTTGCTTTTACAGACCCCCTCCAACAAGTATGTAAAGTTTCAACAAAATTGGTGTTGGACATGTCACACATGTTGCCTATTTGATATGGAATAACTCTAGCGTGTTAAAACTTGCCCTTATTAATTTTGGCCCCGTGCTCTCCTACAAAAAAAAACTGAATGTAAAAAAAAAATCTATTTTGAAACCCATGATTTTCCAAAATACCTGTATTTTTGAAAACGGTATATCCCAAATTGGTTCTTTAAAAAAAACGATAACAAGAAAAAAAAAGACAATTTGAATTATTAGATATTTCCGGATTTTTTCCTTAAGATCTTCTTTCCCAAGACTTTCAAGCCTGGAGGTTGTATTTTATACATAAATCTATCATGGAATGAAGATCTTATACCATTTCAGGTAGATCCTATTCTTCTGCCTTAAGAATTAATACATTCTAAAAATATTGCCATGATCTATTTCAGCCACTCTGTATTTAATCCCTTCCTTCAGGTACAACAGATCCTAAACTAACTATTGCCGATAATCAACTTACGATCTTGATTCTACCAAACAATTACAGATCGAGTAATACAAAAAACATTTTTATCTTTTTAAATCAATGAATATCTCTTGCCGTGAATAAATTTCTTATCGCCCTAATTAAAAGTGCTAATCGTCTTAGATAAAATGTCCCAAAAAAAAAAAAATATTACCTACTGAATAATGTTCCTCGTCCGTCACACACACGTGTAGTGTAAATTTTAATGAGGCTTAGGTATATTTCTCTGGTGGCCTTATTAAATATTCGTCCCAAGAAATCTGAAGAAAATTTTTTTTTTTTTTTTTTTTTTAATTCATCAGATCATAGCAAAACTCAGAGCAACCTTGGAAGCCTCATTAACAAAAAGACAAGTCACACTAGTTGCGACGCTAAGACTTTTTGTTTTTTTTAAATTTTGCCTGAACTCAGAGTTTGTGGCAATTTGATCTCATCAAGGTCATGCGAAACTTTCAAATAAATTCTTAAAGGTGTAAAAGTTGTGTAGATACTTTGTGAACCTACTAAGATTTTTTTGATGTTTTTGTTGTTGATGTTGATAATTGTATGATACAAGTTTTTTTTTTTCAGATATTACTTTTTTACCGCCATGCTATAGGCAGAGATATATACCTGTGCTGTGTACGCTGCTTAGTTGGTGACTTATTATCGTTTCTGTCAAAGATTTACTTACCACTTTGCAAATTGCTCACGTAAAATCACAAGAACCCGGAAAAAAACAGCGCGCCATAATAAAAGAAAGGTAAATAGTGGTGGAAGCTGCTTAAGCTCAAGTTTACGGCAACTTCGCCATGTACACCTGAGAAGGTATATCTTAAATGATTCCTGGGAACATTTGGATCGATTTATCATGCTGAGCTCACTTATAGTTGTACAAGTTTAGTCGCATATAGCAGCAGTAGCATAGTGTTCAAGACTTATGCAGAATGAGGTAAGTATGCTGCTGGCTGCTTCCTTCCTTGCAAATGGGAAGTAATTGCTTGAGAGGGAGTTTTTAACTTTCTTTTTTTTTCTCCTCCTTTTTGCTAAGATTTTATTTTTGCTCATACCATACCCCAAGCTGTCGGATGGTGTCGTCTTTTCGGATAAAAGTCACAAAAAGTTTCTAATTGAGCAAATGAGAAAGACAGAGAGAGAGAGAGAGAGAGAAGGAGAGAGATGCCATAGCACCTACTTGCTACAGAGTTGTTCTTTTATTATATTTTCCTCTTAGGATGGTAGGTATGAAGATGTTTGAATTTAATGCGTAACTTAATTGTGTGACACTACACAAGAGACGTACCTAATTATTCTCGTATGACAGTTTTTCTTTGTGTACCCTTTATATGAATAGTTCAATGGACGCATGATGACTACAAAAAACCAAGAGGATCGAATTCTAATTAGAGAACTGCTTAGCTTTGTGGTTAGAATTATTCTATTCACTATACAAGCGCTTATTTTTACTTGATAATCAGTAGTGGCGTGTCGTTTAAGAAAGAAAATCTGAATACCTACTTCAGTGATTCTCTAGAAATAATACTATATGCATTTTGGTTTAGTTTTTCGGATTAAGATCCAAACAATTGTAACTCTCAATAAAGTTTTCCATCAAACCAAGAGCTCTATTTATGTAAATCTGAATGTCATCGGCATAAATTTGATGTACGTAAAGTTAGCACCGCAACTTCAACTGATATAGTTCGGAGCTATCTCATAATTTGTCGTTAGTTTGTCGTTTATTTGTCGTGAAAACCATAAATTTGTCGTCTCCTTTTTTCTAAAGTAAACTGGATGTGGTGCCAAGGTGACGTCAAGCTAGCAACGCAACACACTGGAACTCGGCCAAAACTTATCGGATTGGAAAATTATACATCTTGGAATTTGTCGTTAATTTGTCATGAAATCCATAAATTTGTCGTGTCCTTTTATCTAAAGGAAACTGGATGTGGTGCAAGTTGACGTCAGGTTAGTTTTGGCCGAGTTCCAGTGAGTTGCGGTGCTAACTTGACGTCAACTTAGCACCACTTCCAGTTTACTTTAGAAAAAAGGACACGACAAATTTATGGTTTTCACGACAAATTAACGACAAATTCCAAGATCTATAATTTTCCAATCCGATAAGTTTTGGCCGAGTTCCAGTGAGTTGCGGTGCTAACTTGACGTCAACTTAGCACCACATCCAGTTTCCTTTAGAAAAAGGACACGACAAATTTATGGTTTTCACGACAAATTAACGACAAATTATTATATAGCTCCGAACTATATCAGACGAAGTAGCGGTGCTAACTTTACGTACGTATAAATTTGAATTACAATGAAATGAAAAAAAATCTGATATTTATTTAAGTCCATGCAAAAGAATAGAGGGCCGAAAACAGAGCCCTGAGGAACACCATTATGTCAGTGTAAAATATGCCTGAAACTTAATTAACGATTTTAATTTATTTATGCTATTTAACAAGCAAGCTCTTTACAGTCGTAGGCCATAAGGCTAATCAGTACAAATGCATAATAACATATTATAGAGGATCAGTACAAGATGCAGGATTATTTTCTTAATTAGTTTAATGGGCATCCTATCGGGTTTAGAAGCTATGTGTAATTTAGTAACGCAAAAGTGGTCCATCTGAATTTGACTGCTGGCTGGTCGAAATGCATATGAAGATTTTTGTTATCTGCTTACTAGAAATTGTTTAAAATTCTGTGGCAATATGGCGATCACCTTAAACCTTCGAAATAAATTCTCCATCATCCTCATTACTGGTCATTTAGGCTTATTAGGCATATTCCCATTTGGATTTTTATTAATAGTTCTAAGTAAAATTCTTTTGATTAGTTCCAACCATAATGGAGTCATAACGAACGGGACATAAAGATATTTGGGTCTGTTTATATAGATCACCCTCTAGATCACATCCTATGGTGATGATTTAAAATTTGTTAGATTGCTAATCGTTTGACCTTCCCAATAATTTATAAATTTTTCCCCTCCCCACCCCTTCACTTTGAAGTTATGGTTTAACAAAGCTAAAATTTCGGAATTTTTTTTTTTAAGTCATTGTAGAGCTAAGCTCTCGGACTTCATAAATCGAATATGGAAAACTGATGTTGATACGTGTTCTTTTATAAAAAATAGTAGTTAAATAAAAAAACCGATTTAAAATTCGGAAATTTTAACTTTGTTGAGTCATAACTTCAAAACTTCAAACGGAGAAGAGGACGGGAAATTTATTTGTAGGCCATTGGAAAGGTCCAACGATTATTCAATTCAATTCAGTTCATTTATTTCATGGGTACTGATGCTACAAGATTTACAATCTTTTTTCAAACATCGAACAAAATGGCAAGAGAGCTAAATAAAACTAAACCTAACGTAAATTAAGCTAATATTAAAATATCGAAAATACATATTTAATTAAACATAATATTAAAGAGATTTTGAAAATATATCTACAGGAATAAAAAATGAAAGATTAAAAAACAGAGAAAAAGAAAAAAACCTACGCGTACAGATCACCTCAAGCCAATGTCAACTATGCCAAGATAGGACTTTAGGAGTCGTTTGAAGTTGCCGAGCGAGTTAGTTGTCTGGTCTAGATATGATGCAAGATCCGTCGAATATGGAGGTTTGGAACCGTGGAAGTAGCAGTTTGAGCACCCTAGTGGAGTTTATGGGCTGAAAGATGGTACTCAAATAGACCGGTTGGGAAGAACGAAGCAAATTAAACAGGAACACTAAAGCTCTCTGCTTCAAATATATATCAAGCGAACAGCCCAACAAGGTGAAATTGAGGTGAGATACATGATCACACCTCCTCACACCAAAGATAAATCTAGTACAGTCGTTGAAAGCGACATTCAGTTTCCTTGAACAGTGCGAGTCGAGCTTTGGAAAGACAAGAAGGCATGAGTGAACTGTTGCAGAATGAGAGACCTAACAAGGTGACAACGAAGCTTAGGTGATAGTAAACTCGCAGACAGCCAGAAACGGAGAGTGCCATATATTTTTGCTATGTTTGAGTTGATGAGGTCACAACATCTCATGTTAGAATTTAAAAACACGCCAAGGTTACGAACTCGATCCTCATAAGGCAAGGGACAGCCACCCAATGAAATAGTAGGAAGCGTTGTAGGATCAATAGAATGGAAAGCAATGCACTGCGACTTACTCGGATTCAGCTTGAGCTTGTTTTCTAAGGACCAGATGAAAATATTATGCAAGTCACTGTTCAGGCGAGCAGCACAATCTTCGATCAAACCTATAGGACGACTTAAATAAATTTGCATGTCATCGGCGTACATGTGAATGTTGACGTCCCGAATATACTCGGTCAAATCATTAATATAAATGCTGAAAAAGCACAGGGCCCAGAATGGAACCCTGTGGTACCCCACAAGATAGGGGAAGCAGGGTGGAGGAATTATTTTGCCCCTGCGAACGAGCGTGAAGGAATTATCTATCTAACAAATTTTAAATCATCATCAAAGGATGTAAAGTTCAGAAGTTACAGGGTGATATAAAAACATACCGAAATGTCTTTAAGTCCCGGTATCTCAAAAACCCAAAATCCCCTCTCCCCCTACCCATACAATTTATTGCTTGTCTAAGTAGGTATGACCTATCCATAGCATTCGGGTTTTACACCACTTACGGAATACTCTGTATAAAAATTCAAAGTCCTAGACAATTTGCAATGTTATCATAAAAAAGTCACTAAAAAAAAAACATCTACACAAACTGCCACAAACCAAACACAATTTCAACTGAACTTTCATCATTTTTGGGACACGACCTAAAAAACTGTGGTTGATTTGTGCGAGATAAAAATAATTTTCCTTTCCAGAAAATATTTACGAAAATTTAACAATAATTGATTGGCAGCCTCCGAACAAAAGTTCACTTCTGAAACTGATGGTGAAATTTTCAATTTTATAGAAATTAATTTGACGATTAAATTGCTCCCCCGCAATTACTCATGCAAATGATACCTCCATTCAGTAGTAGCGCCATGAATATTCATTAATTTAGTAGAGAGAGTGTGGGTGTCTGGAGTGGAGGGCCACGCACAAGTGTGATGAACTTGGAAAAAGAGAGAAAAGTGTGGGGGGGGGGGAACGAAGGGAAACAGGAAGTTAAATATTAAAATTAATATTAAACTAAATAAAAGGGACGAAGGAAAAAAACCCCCAATTTCAACCAAACTGCCACTTGTTTTTGGAATTTTTTTTATTATTTCTCCCCCAACTATGTGCCCTGCTGTTTCGCCTCTGGTTTCCTACTGCCAATACACACAATACAGGGTGTCAACCATCTCCAGGAATATTTTATTTTTCGGTCAATTGAGCTAATGAATTACGAAGGGAAATGAAATCAGTTCAGTGTGCCTGACTTTTTCATTGTTCGGATACAAATGTTGCAGTCATGGACACTGAACTGTAAGCGATTCTCTTCATTTCCTGCAACAATGGAACAAAATGCCTTCAGGCGTACTGGCCTGGTGCAAAAATACACGCGAAAACGTGCATTCAATCAAAAAACAAAATTTTCAACATTGTGAACTAATTTCGCGGCACGCACAATTTCGCGTCATAAATTTAAAATTTGATTGTAAAAATAACGCGTGACTCTACTCGTTCTCTCTCTCTCTCTCTCTCTCTCTCGATGCTTGACCTCATCAAATTTTTGCCAGTCAATTCTAGAATATAATAGTTTTGTCTCATTCTCATTGCTGATTGGTCACTACATCAAATCCCAGCTATAGCCTCTATGGGAATTAATATTATAGAAACCGCTCTTCAAATTATAAGCGCGAGAAGGGGCCGGATTGTGTCGCCCCGATTGAGGCTGGCGGTCCTGTTTTTACTACGACAGAACGAAGGAACGGGCCTCATTTTAAAATGCAACTGTAAGTGTGCATGGAGAGTCCTTGTGGTGCTTATTTTTAATTTATTACATTCTGGGCATGTTTTTATGCTTGTTATATATGCTGAACGTAAATAACTGTAAATTTCATTTATTGCTATTGTATTGCTTGCATTGGTTATTTAAGTGCAAGTTTTAATGGCGAGGATCGATATGTTTGATGATAAAGTATATATGGAGATAGGATGAGGCTCTGCAACCGGGATCCATCCAGATGCATAGGAGAGGGAATGAGACTCTGTGCAACCGGGATCCACCCAAATGCATAACAAACGGAAAGGATTTATTAACTTGTACTCATTAAGGGAATTAAATAAAATCTGAAAACTACATTTATACTGATTGTTTTTGTTGGCAACATTTCATCATTTATTTGTATTGTTTTGTGGGAGGGGAGGTGGTTGACATAAATATTCCATCAAAAAGAGAGAATGGGTTTTCGGTGATTGTATAATTAATGGAAAATTAATTATCTGCCATAGTAGGTACATAATAGTGGAAATTCGTATTGCCTTAATACTTTTGTGGTCTGAGAGTTTTTTTTTTCTGTCGTTATTGTATTTTCTTAGCACACTAGATGAATCGCATGTATAGTCAGCTAAGGCTAAACCAACCCAACCCAAATCAAACGAATAAGCTTTTGGGACTAAACAAGCCAAACCTGAGAGCTCTAGTGACAATTTTCACTGGGCACTCTTTTCTCAGGGGTCACCTTTATAAGATGAGATTTGTTGATAATCCTATTTGCAGAGGTTACAGAGAGAATCCGAAACGATGACTCACTTTCTTTGTCACTGTCCAACTCTCTCAGGTAAGCATTACAGATTCCTTTACACCTCCTGAACGAACTGCATGAAGCAGGCAAGTAGGGTTGCGGGCCAATACTGAGCTTTATAAGAGTGTTCGGTTTGGACATATGATCTATTGCTCATCAGTCTGGAGGATGAACAATGAGCTTTGTTGGGGCCCACGCTCCAGGAACCCATCGGGGTCACAACCGCAATTCAACCCAATCTAATCCAAAACAATATTCACTTTTTCAGAGAGCCTGATGTCATCGTCCAGGACACACAAGACGTTTAGGATTAAGAAAAAAATTGTAGTTTTGCGATTTTCAATTTCGAGCTCAGTTTTTAATACACACACTGTCACAGGTTGACTCAGAATTAGATGTGAATATTTCATATAGTGATAGTTGTAGTGGAGATAAGACAAAAAATATAAACGGACGGGTTAAACATGTTTATTTAATTTTTTTTATTCCCCCTATAACTTTTGAATGAAATGAATGACGATAATTTAATATTTGCTAGATGTTGAAGCTCAAAATAATTATTTGCCTCATCGCCCCTCCTTTTCGAAGTGCTTGATTAACAGAACTAAAAATTGTTAACCCCTGAGAACACACAAATCTGCAACATCAGCTTTTAATTTAAATAAATCTAAAGCTATGTCAGAGAGAAAGTCTTACTACTACTTTTCATTATCGTTATTCAGGGCTCAAAGTAGGATGTGTCAAGGGTATCTTGATAAGTTCCAAAACCTTTTGATTTATTATGGTTTTCAAAAGTAAGCTGCCCATAAAGAAATATATTTAAGATCAGCGTAATTACGACAAACAACCGCATCATCAGCCAGCTCCACAATTTGTCGAAATAATAATTTCTAAATCATCTACATAGGTACAGATAGTCCAGGTGGTTTTATGTGAGCATCTGCCAAATATGGTCTAATCCCATGGCATTCTTCATGCACGGATTAGTTACAAAGCAACAAGCAACGCCCTCATGAGACATATCTACCCCTATGACTCGCAGTAGGCCAATACATGTTTGACATTCTTACTGGTACAAGGCGAGACCTATCTAACATCTCTAATCGATCCTATCAAGGGGCCTCACCTAAGTTTTCCATGGGATCCCAACCCCGTGACACCAAATTAGACATAAATATGCCTACCTTATTGGTATGGCTACGTAATCCAGGTCATGGTAACTGCATTCGGGCTTAAGATCTCATTTGCATTGCCTACATAAAACAATTCCAGGGGGTGACCATCGTGGAGGTTAAGGTATGTCGTTCGAATCTGCAGAAGCTTGAGATTATACAGACAGTAATCTTATAACTGCCATAATTACTAGACATATAAAAAATACTATCACGCATACCTAACTTCTCAAATCATCCATCAACCTACAACCTTGCCCCTTGGTCTAGGGCATTTGTTTGAGATCTTATTTATATTCTATTACATGACCTCCATGTCATAGTACCGTACTACAAGTACCCACTGAATCAAAAATTTCATTTTGATTTCATAGGGGATCGCGTATGTGAACACATAACTTCCAGCTATAATGGATCTTCACCACATCATAGGCACTACAGTGCCCACGTAAGGTGATCCAAGGTGCACTCATGCATGATTTCGTCTTACATATCTTTCTCCATAGCAGCATTGAGCGTCGCAGGCTCCCTTTCCGCCGACCAATCTGCATAGGTACAGTGAGCAATTACATGACATGTATACAGGGTGTTTCCCCTTAGGAGGTCAATAGAGCAGGAGCTAATAACTCTTTTAACAGCTGCAGATAGGACATAGGGTATACTAGGTCAAATTAAAGCGGAGAGTCTACAGTTTATAGTTTTTATAAAAAAAAAGTTATGTTATCGACTGTTTTGCAAATAAAATAGAGGTCAAAGTAAAAAAATCCGGAATATTTAGTTTAGACCCCCTTAACACCTGAGAGGAGGGGGTGTGGGGCTGGTTGAGTAGTCGTTGGAAAGGCAATGAAGTTCTGCATACAATGAGCTCTTAACTGTACCGAGCGCCCAGTACTTTTTAAAGTACAGAGTGTTTTGTGAAAAACTAGCTTTTTTCTTAATCACCCTGTAGCTCCTAAACGGTTGATATTCCCCCCCCCCCCTCTTGCCATATAACTTTTTATTATCTAGGTGAGTACTATCACCTCCTGCTCTCTTGACCTCCTAAGGGGAAAAACCCTGTATATGTCAGTCATTGATAAAAGGAAAAACAGTAAAGGTCTAAGAATGGATCCTTGCGGAACGCCAACATTATTAGGAATGAAAAAAAAACTGAGATAAATACAGTTTCGACAAAGAACTTGATAAAATGAATAAAACATGATGAGCGAGAAAGACTCACTTTTTAACTAAACGACAACGATTGACTAAATCAAACGCCTTCGTATTAAAGTGTTGCTGAATTCTGCAATAGAAAAAGTTACAGAGCTATAGACAAAAAAACAAATTGAATTTTATCCAGCTCGGAATAGAACGAACATTACGTCAAACATATTAAAGCGTAATTCATTATTAAATCGTTGCTTTCATTTGAAGTTAGAAAACAAAGTAGCTGCTAGCAGTTATAACCACAGTCGACAAAGTGCTCCCGATATTTTGTACCAATTATGGCATTTATATAAATACATCAGAATATCGTATAGAAGCGTTGATTGTAATCCCCACGTCGGTTGTGAGAAAAACCAGTATTATCTATATGATATGATTCCCAGCTTCCGTTTGGTATACATATCATTATGAATTTGAATTTAATTTGTGTTCAATGGGAATCATGTTTCTAATGGTCCGGTGAAATATCTTTTTTAATCGATCAACAAAAGCATTAATTATATCCTATTGAAACATGAATGGCTTATAAGAGATTATTGCAAGCATATTTAGATACATTTAAATACAGTATAGGACTCAGAACAGATCCCTTTGGAACACCATTTTTAAGGAGCTGCCTATAATAAAAACTTTTGATTAGTACACCCGGGAACTAAGAGTTTAGTTTGTACAGGATGAAACTGAATTCATCAAGTAGTTTGACCAAATCAAGCCTATATTTATGTAGAAGAGTCGCCAAAAATGAGTGGTTGGACCTAAATAACAGGATTTATACCTAAATATCATAGTAGAAGTACATTGAACTGGATTTTTATATGATCACAAGTTACCTACACCATCTCCAGTTAGGTGAAAGACTACATCTTCTTTAAATTTCTATTTATTTAAAATTTTAACTTGTCCCGTATCTTGAATATTTAACAAAAGATAAAAACAAATATTTTCACTCAGTCAGACACTTATCATACCTTCAACCTTTTAAGTTTTCATTTTCTATATACCTACCTTGTAGTAGTAATTTATCAAATTTTCCTCTCCGAATATTTAAATCCCATTAAAGTTTTGTTAACGATAATCTTAAGGTATAGTAAGTATCTAAAGGCGGCAACCTAGTTATAACCAGATACATATTATGTATAGGTACCATATAAATGTACAATGCCTCTTTGTGT
Organism: Dioctria linearis; assembly: GCA_963930735.1. Taxonomy (NCBI): domain Eukaryota; kingdom Metazoa; phylum Arthropoda; class Insecta; order Diptera; family Asilidae; genus Dioctria; species Dioctria linearis. The sequence continues at coordinate 242,955,927 of OZ005742.1, forward strand.
ATATTATAAATTACTATCAGTTTGTTTAACCATCCGTAAACCTTGCCCTCTGGCATCAAATAGGTACACTCGAGCAAACTATCGTGGACTAATATATGAACAAAAGGGCAAACTGAAGCCCTCAAGCCACACTTATCTCATTAATCAAACACAAGCCCAAGAAAGCTATAAATCTTAGCTAAACAGTATATACCTCTCTAGAGTAATCACCGATATGGGAGTAACTAAATCGGTGTGGCAGAAACCAAGTAAACTTTTAAGAATATTACGACTTGATAATGGAACAACGAAGCCGCCATGTTTATAGTATGTGTATAAGAACTATAACTATCAACTCGACACACAGAAGAATGAGTAAGTCTATGGGGGTCGGCGATGGCATCAGGCACCGCATCAGTAGGACAAAGGGGTCGAGGGGTATAGTTGGACAACTGGTGAACTTTGCCACCAAAACTACTATACAAGTTATAAATAAGAAAGTTCTCCAAAGTTAAAGAGAATTTCTCTATAGACGATTCTATAGAATAGACAAAGTCGATAAACATGGCATCAACAATTCTACATTTACTATATTTTCAATGCCTATATATGTATATAAAATAATACACGACTAACTGTAAGTATATCCTCCACATATGACAGCAGCGCCATCAGTGACACCAAAACCGAACTAAGTATTATGTAGAACGTTACTATCTTGTATCGCACATTTATCACACACAGTCACAGTATATTTTCGACATAATTACATAAATGAGAATTTATGTTCCTTATGGAGACAACATGACGATTTTTGTATAAATGCGACAGCATCCTCCTCCTTCTCCAATCTTCCTTCCGCCGCCGATATGCATAGAGGGAGGGCCGCCTATAATATAGTACAGATATCCAAACACAGACGGCGATAGCGTGCTAAATAAACATCTATAGATCTGCCCGCAGCATATCCTTCTTCGCTTTACCCTTCCTTAAATATTCTTCACTGCCTGTTGGATAGCAGATTCAGATAGAATTCATAGCTACACACAAATACATGGACAACAAAGCCCATTTTCCACGATTCTAATGATATGTATATATGTTTACAAAAAGGAAAAGCGTAGGGCTCTGCACATACAGCCCTTTTCCATTTCAACAAACTTTCATCATCCCATCCTTCGTTGTAATATCATTCGGACAAATGTGTACATACATAGATTTGTAGAATGCGATTAGAGAGTGTACTTATATAGTATGTAGGAAAAGGAATGTTTCTTGGGACTAACTAATTGTGTCATCGAATTGGGACAACATTATGATTGCCGCGGCAGCACATGTCCTCATGGGAATATTCATGTTCGTGGGAGTAGTACGATGATGTTTTAGTTTGAATTGCTTCAAGTCAATTTATGAGCAATCAAAAGATATGAGAACTCCCATCGGGGACTAAAAAAAGATTGCTTTTGGGACACACACACCATAATTATTGTATAGTTCTTGTAACTTTTCTACCTATCTACTATAATATAGTATTAGAATTCAGGACAGGTTGTCGAAAATTTTCAAGTGCGATATAAGAAATTAAATCGGAGAGTAATGACAGCCTAAATGAGCGCGCGATGTGATGGGTGTAATCAAAGAGAATGTATAACAACAAGAAGTTGGTTCTTGAATAAAATTTTGGTTGGAGGTAATTTTTAGTATAGTTCTATAAGATCAGAGGGGGGACAGTTAGGAAGATGGGTGTGGTGGAGTGAATGGAGTGAATTTATGGTTTGTCATTTAAAATTCAAAAAAATATATCCAAATGTCAAATGTGTTTATGATCGCAGACAGGAGTGTATTTTTGAGGCCGAAAATTTCCGGAATTTTCCGACAAAAAAGTTTTATAAGGTATCCGTCCTACTGGCATCAATACATTCTCTTCAACAATCATGAAAACTTGCATGAAAAATCGAGGAAAATTTATGTATAAAGTTTTAAAAAAAATTCATAGTAATAGGAAAAGTCTGTGGAAAACATGAAAAATCGGGAAAATTCATGTTATATGGGATCAAGTTGGAATACAGCTAAAAAGCGCTGTTTAAAACATAATTTGAATTTCAGAAAACCGTTGCAGTACTTCAACGATTTGATACTCGAAAAATTTTTGTTTTCGGATCGGCACCAAACATGACTTAAAATGCCGGTAATGATAAGCTGAAAAAAAACTTCCAGGCAACCACGGTGCTGACTTGCAATCATCTCATCGTAACTGTCTTCAAAATTTCAAATTTTTCGAAACCTCGGTAAACCGTACTCCGAGTTATCAAAACTGTTCGGATTGTGTTCGAAGTACGGTCAGTCGATGGGAAACTCTCGAGTAGTATGGAAAAATAATTTTTACTCGAATAAATTTTTTGAAAAACTGGTAAATCAGTGTCTGTCTTTTCAGCCGTCATAAAATTGTTTTAAAATATCTCCATGCAGCACGTAATAACAATTTAGTTAACGTGAAAAAGGCAGAAAATAAAATAAGTAAAAAACGAGATTTCAAACAAAACTGAGAAAAAGTAGAAAATAAACTTTTCTTCACACACAGAGGTGGACTCTCAGATTTTTTGATTGGGACATTTCTCTTGAATATTCTTTCTCTACATGAATCAAATCACTTATTACCTCTGATTGTTCATACTGAAATATATCGGTGATTGTCAGCGAATAAAATCTGAGTCCACCTCTGTGTGTGAAGAAAAGTTTATTTTTTACTTTTTCACGCGGCTTGGCCTCAGTTTTGTTTGAAAACTCGTTTTTTACTTATTTTATTTTCTATGAATTTTACTTGAAAATGTTTCTTCTTTAGAATTTTTACTGATTATATTAGAGACTGAAAACAATTATAGTTCAATGAAGTTTTGTAACTTGATCGGTGAAGAGTCCTTTTTTCTTCAAAACTTACTTCAAAATTTCCTTTAGATTTTTTTTGAACTATATTGGATGCCGGCCAACAATAGACTAAAGCCGGACCGACACAATGTGTGCATTTATCAAATATTTGCAAATGCATCTCGTTTACATATACCTCGTCAAATGAGACGCATTGACAAATATTTGACAAATGCACACATCCTGTGGGAGACCGACTTAAGCCAAAGACTAAAGGTACGTCCATACATAATACGCTTTCAACAATTGTTTGACAAACATTTGTCAACGGTTTGTCAAACATTTGTCAACGGTTTGTCAAACATTTGTCTAGCATTTGTCAAGCATTAGACAAACTTTTGTGAAATGTTAGATGCATGTGGAGGGAAATTTTAAAGTCATGGATTCTTAAAACAGTTCCAATTTAATTCAAATGAAATGTAAAATATTAGATGTTTGTTAAAGTTTGTACATACCACAGTACGATCAGTCAGTCAGTTTTCAACAGCTGTGGATAGTGAAAATTTATTTTGGAATTTTTTAATAATAATAATAATCTTTTAACCCTTTCGGTCTTTTTATTGCTGTATGGCAACATTTAAATTATTATTTGTGCAAAACACTTCTTTGAAGAACACTTCTTCTAAGAATCATTCTTTATGTATCGTTCTAGACAATAAAAATTACGAGCACTCAGTTGAACGTGGACTGTTCTGTGAAGTGGACTCTATCATCGAATATGCCATTACCGTCCGGTAAGCATTTAAATAAAAATGTATTTTCGTTGTAAATCAGCGCATTATTAATCTGTCAAGTAGTGTTTTGTGCTAACAAAAGCCTTAAATGTAACACGTGGATAAATTAAGCACTTTTAAACACATTCCGTAACATAGTAATTTTTCAAAATTACATGTTGACGATCGGCAACAATTCGACTTTGTGTATCTATTTCTCATGAAAGAAATGTGTTGCCAGACGGCAACATATAAATAATTTCACTTGGTTTCCACAAGAATTTTTAGTTTGTGTGTTATGTAACATTGTTTTTGATTATTAACCTTAATTATATTTTTGTTTATTTGTATTTTTAAACTAATCACAGCAGAAAGGCACCGAAGACTTCGAACTGAAGTTGAGATTTTAGATGTGTTTCATGATTTTGATACGTCTGATATTGAAGATGATGACGATGACGATGACACGTTGCAATAGAAAATGTTCTTAGAGAGCTAACAAGATATGATTTGGAGGATGGCGTAATAGATTCAACTACCAACAATAACCCATTAGATGCTGAACAGGAAGAGGTCACAAATGAGGAAGAAAGCGAAAGTATACCGGATATATCTATAAAAGGTACTGGAAAAAATCGAAAAAACTTGTATTCTTGGAGGAAAAAAGAGTGGCATATGCCCGAGGTACCTTTCCAGGGAAGAAACATATTAGTGGCAAATATGAAAAACTCACTAGAATATTTTTTGCAATATCCTGAAGAACTATTTAATAAAATAGCTGGGAGACAAATAAGTACGCATTATGCACTACTGGGAAAGTATTAAACGTCGGATCATCATTGCGATTTCCCAGAGCAAATATGTATTGGAGGAAGTCTACAGAAATACCTGGGATTGCAAAACATATGTCACGGAATCGATTTCATTTAATTAGAAATAATTTACATTTTACGAGTGAAGAAAACTCAAACGATAAACTCTGGAAGGTTCGCCCGATAATTAAAGTGATGCAGAAAAAGTGTCTTGACATACAAAAAGAAGAGTTCCTTTCCGTCGACGAAATGATGATACCTTTTAAAGGGAAGACTGCTCTGAAGCAATACATGCCAAAAAATCCGCCGAATAAGTCAGGTATGAAAGTTGTTGTTCTTTGCATTGCCAGCGGTATAGTTCATGACTTTGAAGTATATCAGGGAAAAGGAACATCTATTGGCTCGGAAAATATGGTATTCTGCGCAGACATAGTCTCAAGACTTGTAGAAAATGTCCCACACAACATCGGACATAAGCTCATGTTCGACAATTATTTTACGAGTTTACCATTACTACAGCAGCGCCTAAAATCTCTTGGTATTTATTCATCGGGCACATTACGCAGTAATAGAACTGGGTGGTGCTGGAAACCTTATGAAGTCCGAAAAGGAATTAAAAAAATTAGGCAGAGGATCTTTCGATTACAGGATTGATTGTTCTAGTGGTATATGTGTGTTACGGTGATTGGATAGTGGATTAGTGCAAATGGCTTCCACAATTTATGGATCTATGCCGGTCTCCTCTATGTACAGGTTTGGCTTTGAACAGAAGAAGAAATACAGCGCCCTGAGCTAGTATTTCAATATAATAAGCACATGGGCGGTGTCGACAAAGTTGACTTCCTCATTTTCCTTTAAAGAAATTTGATCAGAAGTAACAAATGGACTCTGAAATTGTTTGACCATACGATAAATTTAGCTATTTGTAACGCCTGGTTAGAGTACACTCGAGACGCAAAACAAATGGGTTTGAATAAGCGTAGCCAAATAGATCTACTGAATTTTCGCAATGAAGTTGCAGAAGGCTTAATTTATTCAGCAGCTACAATTGGAAATCGAAAACGGGGAAGACCTCGCGCCATTCCGCTGGATTTGGAAAGCGATACTAAAGATTTGTTACCAAAACAACCATCTTTACATGAAAAACGGTCAGTTACTGCTGTACGATATGATTGTGTTGACCACTGGCCTACATATACGCAAAAAAAGGACGTTGCAAATTAGAAAATTGCACTGGATTCAGCCGTTTAACTTGTACGAAATGTGACGTTCATTTGTGCCAACCTAGTGCAACTAAAAACTGTTTCATTGGTTTTCATACTAAGCAAAATTGACTCAGTATTTTAAAATTATAGTTGTGTTTATTGTGAGTTGCTTTATAGTTTTGAACAATTAATGAACTTCAATATTAATACGTATCTACCATCTTCACATTGTGTTATAGTATTATTTAGCTTGTTACAAAAAGAAAAGCACATACATATGTAGGAATACAAAAAATGTGATCTAAAAAGAAAAATGTTTATTTTTATATTATTTCGCTTTTTATGTTACATTGAAATTATTTATATAACTTTATATAAACGATTACAAATGTTTAAAAAATAGTAGGTATTATTTTACTCCCTTAAGAGAATTTGTAGCCGAACGGCAACAACTCAAAAATCAGTTTTAAGAAGAAGGATTAATTTTATTTTTTTGTAGAAATTATCGTTAATCCCAAATAAGCTAGCAAACCGCACAACAGATTTTTAGCATATCTATATCATAAATCGGACCGAAAGGGTTAATCATGAATGAGAAATGGGACAATATAAATATAATAAAATTAATAGAATTATACATTAGATTTTTGCGAAATTTCGAAAACCGGAAAGATCGTCAATTTATTATTTAATAAATCACAACCACTGTACATACTGAAATCTAGTGTCTAAAAATTTTCTGTTCCATCATCGCCTCTTTCGAAAATATTCGTCAAACGTTGACGAAAGATGCTGTAATGCATGTTACTTCAATCGCAGAATACATGATCAAAACTGAACATTTAGAAAACATTTTTCACACAAATATCCTATCAGATGTTTGACAAATGTTTGACAAATATTTGACCAACATATGACAAATATTTATGAAACATTTGAAATGTGCATATAAATTGTTTGTCAAATGTTTGACAAATGTTCTTTTGCCAATGTGTGTTATAATAATAATAATAATTTATTCGCTGGATGATATACACAAGATTTACAATCTTTTGTTGTATAATAATTAGAAAGGTGGCGCTAGATATAGTTATAAACAAAATGATAGAGAGAAAAGAATACAGCTAAAAAAATATTAATATCTAAGGTTGTAAAAAAAGAAAAAAAAATTGGTGCAAAAATAGGAAAAGCAAAATATATATGCAACATAATATGAATAATTAAGCAAAAGTACAAGTAATAACAAATAAGTTTATACTATTTTCCAATGGAGAAAATAAAAAGATAGAGAAAATCAAGTTAAGTGAGTGTTAAAAAGCTTCTTGAATGCATTAACAGTGCCCACAGCTTGAATATTAAGAGGAAGACAATTCCATAAGAGAACCATTTGGACACGGTAAGAACTTTTCATTACTAATTTATAGAAGCGCGGTAAAATTATGTTTTTATTGCGTCGGGATGACGCGAATTGGAACATTTCCCTGAGATACTCCGGCTTATTCGACTGAAGTAAGTTATACAAGAATATCAATTTTCTTTTATTTAAATACGACATCAATGAACAACCGACCAAAAGATGCCGAAGATGTGAGACATGGTCGAACCCTCTTAATCCATATATGAACCGAATGCAGTCATTGAAAGCAACCTCCAATTTACGTGCACATGAGCTGTCCAATCTAGGAAAAATCAAACTGCCGAAAATGAAATGAGGCAGTATCAATGTTTTTACTAATTTACAACGTGCGCTACTTGATAGAATATTGGCTGAAAGCCATAATCGACGCAGTACTGCATAAATGTTTCTAATCGTCGCACTAACGTTGTCACAACACCTCATATTATAGTGAAGGATGATCCCAAGATTGGACACCTTTCTAAGACTAGGCAATGGAATACTGTTTAGAGTAACTGGAGGAATGTCAATTTCGTTACAGGTTGGATTATAGAACGTTATACACTGTGATTTTCCTGGGTTCAATAACAAACGATTACACTTAGACCAGTAATATATCCTGTCCAGGTCAGCATTTATACGTGCGCGATGTAGTCGTCGAGAAGACCGATTGGTCTGCTTAGATAAATCTGTTCGTCGTCGGCATAGAGATGGATTTTTGGACATCGCGAATCACATCTGGAATATCATTTATAAAAAAGCTAAATAATAGTGGACCCAGTATTGAACCCTGAGTAACACCACGCGTGAGAGTGCAAGCACTAGACAGAATACCATTGACTTTAACTCTCTGGCTGCGGTCTGACAAGAACTTGCTAACCAGGGCGATGGCTACTAAAATTGAAAGATTTTTGAAGTTTCTCTGTAAGTAAGGTGTGATCAAAGCAGTCAAAAGCTTTGGAACAATCCAACAATATCAACGTCGTGAGGTTGTCCTGGTCGAGGGCAACTCTTATGTCTGAAGATACCTTGAGGACCGCAGTTTCGCCACTATGGTTTGGACAGAATCCCGATTGCCAAAGCGTCAGCAAGTTATTTTCTTCGACAAAAGAAAGAATTTGCTTGGATTGGACATAACCTTTTCTAGCACTTTGGACAGGAAAGATAACAGGCTTATTGGGCAAAAATCCGCCAAATATTCAGGAGAAGTTTTTTTTTTGGTATGGGTAGAACAGTGGCAACTTTCCAGCTACAAGGAAAATATGATGACATCAGACATGAATTTATAATGTGGAGAACATAACTACTAATGTAAGGGAATAGCAGCTTAATAAAGCGTGTTATGTGTGGAAGCACTCAATAAAAATTTATTATTTTTAGGAATCCGTACCCAAAGGGTAGCAACGGGAACACTATTACTAAAACTTGGCTGTCCGTCTGTCCGTCACCAGACTGTATCTCATGAACCGTAATAGGTAGACAGTTGAAACTTTCACAGACTGTGTATTTCTATTGACGATAACAAATAATAAACAAATAATAAAAATAATATAAAATTAAAAATTAAAGGGGGCCCCCTTACAAGAAACGTGATTTTTTCGGCGTTTTTTTCCACGTTTTATTCTCATTCATTATTATTATCATAAGTAGGCATTTTTTTTTTCAAATGACAGCATTATTTTTTCACATGAGTAGGGGTCTCATTTGCAAAAATAAATAAAAAGTTCATAGTATTAAATTTATGTACGATGGTATGGAACCCTTCGTGCGCTAGTTCGACTAGAGAATTCTAAACATATTTACAAAATGTTCAAAATAAATATCTTAGGGTCACACTCCCAGGATTCCAAAATAATTATCAACGCTCTTTTGGCACTAAAGTTAACCTTCTGACATTAAGTAAACATACATGTGTAGCTTGTGTGCAGAGAATATATTAATTAGTAACACAGACTCTTGATACTATGTTTACGCGGTTGAAGTCAGCTATGCACAATATTCTATCAATGACACTCACACACATGTTAGCACAAGATCGAAAATTGTTACGTACTTAAATCTATTTTAATTTCTAATTGTAGCTTCTAGTACAAATTCAATTTCAATTCGAAACCAACAACCAAACAATTCCTTTATTTAGCCACCTCAATTTGGTCAGATCCCATTGGGAAGTTTATATAGTCCTGACCCCTAGAGATCATTTAGTGCCTTATGGTGGATGGACTCTTGTTGAATTTTAAGATATCGAGGTCGTAACAACCGAGAACAAGGTATCAATCCCGACAAAACTATTCTAATATCTTTTTACTTTAAAGTAAACTGACAGTTGGATTAGTAAAAGTAAGATCTTCGAATCCCTGAAGGACAACCATAGTCTACAGTAATCAGATGAAAAATCTAAGGTTACTGATTTGTTTTGTAGGAAACTGCATCTCTACCATAATCGCAGAGAAAGCCCTATTTCTTCCACAGATATTGCAGAGAAATATGCGATCTAAAACCCAGCACCATATATTGGTTTTATACAGTTGTCATATGTCATGTGGTTCCATACAACAAAGATTAATATGAATTAATATTATAAATGAAGCAGTTCTCTATACTACCACCGACCACAACAGAGGTACTGGAAAACTTTGTTGAGCCTTACCTCTGTGAAACGTGGAGATATAGACTTTATCGGTCACCACTGCAAATAAGACGAATATTTCAAGTCTTCAATTATGGAAGAATCTTAACAAAAGTCACACTATAAAAAGAGGATCAGTTATGGAGTTTTGTAGGATGAAGTTTTTAGGCAAATCTATAGGCAATAGAATCCTCTTTAATTTTAAACAGTTCCTAAATACATATGGTCGCCTGAATAATGTTTTGGCCCCATATGTCATAAAGTAGTTTTGAGATAAATGCAGTTAAAGTTGTTTTCCGTCTATTTATTTCTTGAATTATTTTTGTTTCAGTAGAAGAAAATTTCATTAACTTGAACCTACATTTTTAATGGGGCAAAACTAGATTTCCAAACAATATATTGCTTGTATGATATGGGGCAAAACAATTTACTAATAAAGTTAAAAGTAATATTTTATTACCTACTTCAACATCTTTATCTTGCCATGAATATTTTCTAGTCTTTCTAATCAAAAATATATTTTATGATTTTTTTACCGGGTAAAGTTTATTTATTTTTGTTCAAGTAGGCCTTTTTGGTATTCGCCGGTACAAACGAAATTAAAAAAAAAGGAATTATTTGATTTAGGGCGGTTTCAGGTCCTGGTTCGAATCATTAAAAGGACCCAAAACAACAGAATTGAGTGACTCGAATGAGAAAAATAATGAAAACATTAGGATTGCAAAAAAAACTCTCAATCGGAATTTTCCCGCCCTAAATAAAATAATTGTGTGATAAAAAAAAAAAAAAATCCATTTTTGGGCTTTTCGTTTGTACCGGAGAATTTATAAAAGGCCTACATGAATAAAAATATTACTTCGATCAAGTTAATAAAAAAGAGAAAATGAAAAATAACAGAATCAAAATAAAATATGCAATAACTCAAAAAACACTCCTTATTTGAGGATTAAAACTATTTGATAATAATTTCTATTTGCATCTGCAAGATAAACTAAAAGAGATTTTATATCTTTTGCCTTATCTTTAAATCCAGCTTGATTGATTTTAATTGGTACATGAGATAAGGACTGTTTCAGAAAATAACCGACTACCTATCTTCGCTTCCATTACTTATCACCAGGTAAAGAAAATTATGGACCGCTCTGGTAAGACTGCATTATAAAAAGGTGTGTACTTATAATTGCAGCCATTAAATGCAAAATTCTTGTGCAGTAAATATGGAAGTCAGCCAAGAAAAATGCTTCAAATTAATTCTCTCCACCTATATGGAAAATCCGAATATGTTTCAAATAGGCTTAATTAAAAAGTTCCAAATTCTGAAGATGAACATTCAAAAAGTTCTCAGTAAATTTCGAGAATCTTATTGTGTGTGTCCAGAGGAAGTCTGGGTCAAGAAGGAAATTGGATAGACCAAAAATTGGCCACAGAAGTGGTAGACAACTTTAAATGAAATGCCAAGAATTCGTAGAGAGATATGGTAAGACTTGAACGTCATATGTCCATCGAATTAAAAGAAGAGAAGACGGACGAAGTTTCCATATTAAAAAAAACACCGAATTTTGTATGAAAAGTTACTATCGAAATTCGGCTTTGGTGAAAACGAACTTCAATCAGTATCTTCAGTAGCAATTTCTTTCATTCTTTAGACAGCATAATGCATTAGTTTTGTTTTAGCCGGATTTAGCGACTTGCCACTACGGCAGAAAACCGAGAGATTTCTACGATGACCAATGCATATCCGTAGTACCCAAGGAAACGAATCATCCAAATTGTCCAAAACTAGGACCAATCGACAAATATTGGACTAATATTGACAGAAAATTTAAATAAAAACAAAAAAAAAACAGTCTGCTAATATAGGCATTTTTAAGAGGCAGTATTAAAATGCATTCGATATGTTCGAAACTGTATGTATGTATGTATGTACAAAATATAATGAAAAACGTAAAGTGAAAAATTCACCAATTTTATAGTGTAGTATTTATATCATGTCGGTTATGAATAATGTAAATAATTAAGCAATAGTTCAATAAAAATTATTTAAAAAAAAACATAAAATCTTTTTGTTGCTTTCATTATTCATAGATGGCCTTTTCGTGTTTTTAAATAGTCCTTAAAATGTTCGCTGTTCCAAGTTTATTTCTGCCAGCTGTCATAAAAATGTACTCTGAAATAAATTGTGCCTGTGCTGGAGAGACATTTTATAATATACCTCAAAAGGCTAATTTTATTTTTAAATACAAAAATTCTATTTATATAAGGCAATATCGTTTAAACTACACGGAGCAAACCAAGATTTTGGCAAAATTGATCTGATTTAATCTGCGTGGCAGTGCTCCTAGCCACATAGAACAATCCAATTTGAAATAATAGTTTTAAATTTCCACACGTGTATCAAAACAATATTAAAAAAAAAAATATTTTAAAGTAATTCCACAGACAAGAAATATTTCTTGTCTGTGGTATTTCATGTATTTTATGCCCCATATACAAACAAATTTGATTTTGGGTAAACCAATACTAACTTTTGTGGGCAAAAAATATGATAAGGAGCTAATATGACATGATTTATCTCGATGCATATATAACTTAGAGACAGTGTTGGGCGTAATCTGATTGCAGTGTAATTTAATTAATAATTCCATTACAGTTTAGTCAAATTACAAAGTAATCTAATTAAATTGTATTCGATTACATATCAATCAAATTACTTATGAGAGAATATGTAATCTATCAAATGTGTAATCTGTTACAATATAATTAGATTATTTTGTAATCTAATTACATTGTAACAGATTACTTTGTAGATTACTTAAAAGTAATTAATAATATAATGAAATGAATCGAAAGAAAATGGTATTGTTCTCGTACGAAATTAGTTTTAGGGAGTTTTATGAAGAATTAGAATACAAATATGTATCTTAAATATTTTAAATTTCTTAAATGTAATCACATTAATTAGATTAACATGTAGTGGGATTAACTTGTAATCGATTAATGTGTAATCAGATTAACTTGTAATCACATTACACGTTAATCGATTACATTATGTTATTATGGAAATGGATTACATTAGTAATCTGTTACAAAGTAATCTGATTACAGATTACATGGTTAATTGTAATTGTTAATCATTAATCAGATTACATTTTGCCCAACACTGCTTAGAGAAAAGCTGATTAAAGCATTTAATTCAACTTCAGTAATAATCTCAAAACCCATACTTAACACTCAAAATGTCAAATTTGGCGGATGGGGCAAACCAATATTCAGGCGACGATATATGTCTGTCTGATGGATTTTTGCATTCTCACGCCCAATTTTATTCTCTCTGGGTTCTATAAGAATACAAAAGTTTTCCTCTACCCACATATATATTTAAATCCTAAAATATATCAATAAATATTATCACCTGAATTACCATAACTACAAAACTAAAAAATTGATCCTCCACTGTCAAATACATTTGTCATCACATCGCCTCAAAACTTTCACTCTCATCACCGCAATTTTCTCTAATTAAAACTTAAATTTCATAGGAAATTTATAAAAAAAAATTGTTTGCCTGGTTCATAAGAGACGCACTATAAAATTTGACGCCTTCTTCCGTATTCTTCATTACATAATTAATAAGACGTGCACAAAAAATGTATCCTATATAGATACACCAATAATAATTAACAAAATTTACGTTTTCCTCTTGTTATGTCAGAAATTATTCATGTGACATGGCCTTTATTTGCTGCATATGTATAGGTTACAAGTAATTCGATTCGATAGCACTTGTTTCGTTTCGTTTTTTTTTTGTTTTTTTTTCGACAGTAGCGCACTATATCAAGGTAAAGAGCTTCAATATATAAATTGAAATTCTTCCGGACTTTGGAATCATTATTTTCCTTTTATATATAGAATCGTCACGTAACTTATGGCATTCGGTTCGTTTGTCGAAGTGTCGATACCATCAGCACTTTTTCGATTCCAAAAGAAAATCTCAATTATCCCAGCGCGCCCGCCTTGTGCACTAGATAGAAACTGACATATGGTATACGTACCAAGTAAAACGTAGGTTTTTCCCTATGGTTTTTCCTATCAGGTATAGGTGCTATATTAGGTATGGGATATCTATCTATACCTCTACATGTGCTACCAACCGAAATACTTGGTACTATAGTAGACAAGCTATATACCTCCTGTGGCTTGTGCTCCTTCAGTCAACAACTGCCATACTGACTCAATTTCTTAGCTATACTCTATACTCGACTACAACATACCTTTTGATCAGGCTTTTATTTTTCTCTCTGTAACAATGAAAATGAAACCATGTAACGATATTGCCTGTTTTTCTGTTTTTATTTTTTATTTTCTTTCACTCTCTATGGGTCTTCACGTGGGGCTTGAGTTTGATTGAATCGATTTCAATTCAACGTCTCGTATGTCTCTCTCGACAACGACGACGAAATCTATAGATATGTTCGTATATGTCGTATGTCGCTAACATAAGTAACTTTCTAATTGCCTCTAGGTAACTCCAGGCGTATAGTCGTATGAATACAAAACCTAATGCCATTCGAAGATTTTTAAGCGTTTGTAAGACTTCGAGGGGTCGGGTGCACAATTCTTGTAAGGCCAAACCAGAGGCAGGCTCTATCTCAATGTAAGAGACTACTGTGATATTATTTTTCCTCCCGCAATTTCATTATATCACGGGTTGGAGTTTCACTGTTTGTTTACTCCACTATGTATGTACATGCATTATATATATATGTACATATATACCTATATATATATATGTACATATATACCTATATATATATATCTCCACATGAGTATATCATGAAGGAAAACTTTCCGATTTGTTACTCGTATAATGAAATCAATCTTCTACAGGGGATATGAAGGCAAAGAGGAAAAAAAAGACACAAGTGTCCATCATCACCATCACCGAATCCATGTTCACCTGGATAAATACCTGAGCAAATGCAATTATAAGAATTTAATAAAGTTCAACAGAGCAGCTTCATATTTCCGAATATGAGGTACCAAAATGTCTTGAAGTAAAAAAAACCTGTTACTCGTCTTAATTTTTCTGACAGCATTAACCCCAGCTGCCAAGACGTTAACTTACTTTGGGGTCGCATAACAACTGGTTCGACAATTCTGACATTTTACTGTATCTATGCACTTTTACTATCCACTTTATATCAAAAAAAAAATAAAATTTGCATGAGTTTGGAGAAACTTTTGGTACTACCTACTAAACACGTGTTTTTTTCCTATACATATATCACCTACCTGGGTATATGAGGGCATTCTAGCGATTAATGTACATTTGGAAACAAGTTTCTAGTTATAACGCAAAAGTGAATATAATTTCGGAACTGATTGGAGCGTATATTAGTTTTATATGTTGTTTTTTCTCCCCATACTTTTGCTATCGTAATCGAGACTACTTAAGTAGATGAAATAAAAACAAAAACTAAAAAAAACCACAAAAAAATATTTTATAAAAAATCAAATATCCGCCGAGGTGGTGGTGGTTGTTGTTGTTGTTGCTACGAGTTGGTTCACCTTGTGAATTCTGGTTAATGCGCGTTTATTGGATATATACTAATGCATGCAGCTACTTGTTTCTTTTTTTATATACTTTTTATTTTTTATTTTTTTGTATTTCTTGTTTTTCTTAATATTTAAAAAAATATATATATATAAATTTTGCAATTTAATGTGATCATTATAAATTTCTTGCTTCCTTTATGAACATCTGTTGGTATGGTGGCTTTTATTGGGAAATATGTTTATTTTTATGTTTCTTTTGAGTTGCGAACAAAAATCAGAACGGCCGGCCTTGAGAAACCGCTTACTTCAGTTGTGTGAGCTAATTAAGTAAGAGATAATGTTAAGTTTTAAAGTAATTGATAGCCCCTTTACCTTAGAGTTTCACATTTGAATTTTTTATTTTGTTTTTTTTTTTTTTTTAAATAAATTCCAACAGTTCTAGCTATCTATTAATAGCCTCAAAAGTATGATAAACTCTACTTAGATATCATCATCAAGGTTGAATGTGCGACTCTTAACCAACAATTACATTAGTTTACTTTAAAACAGAGAGTAGCTACTCCTGGAATTGCAGCGAAAGTTTTTTTTCTTTCTCTTTTCGCTTCTAAACAACTTTTAAAAATTAGAAAATGACAAATTAGAGATCAAAATAAGTGAAAATGATTATTTTATTAAGTCCAACCATCAAATGTCATGCAATTGAAAGAAATTTAATTAATATTAATATTAAATTCATAAGTATAATTACTATGCATTGGAATTTTTCATTAATTAGAAAATCATATTCATGATTGATGCAGGGGAAAGAGACTTCAAGCTTAAAAAAGAACGTTCATCTTGAGCGAAAGCTATACTCTCATTTCACAGCGAATTTGGTAGAGTTTAATAAAATGCTGAAACTCTTGGTAATTTTATTGAAAGACTTGCAATAACTTTTTTTTTCCCTAGAAGTAAACATTTTGACCTATAAACAGTGTTGGGCAAAATGCAATCTGATTGATGATTAATGATTACGATTACAATCTGTAATTATGATTACAGATTGATAATATTAGTCAGAAAAGTAATCATTTTTGGCGATTAATGATTGATCAATCGTAATCGTAATCATGATTACATGGTTACATTTTTTGATTACAAATTTGCAAGAGTTTTAAAATTGTATAGTTAAAAGAAAACAAACATTGTTGCATTTCTATTCCGAAATCGGTTCATAAGCTTATGTTTGTAAGCACATATCTGTAGTGGGATGGTAATGGAATATCTGATATATGTGGATTGCGTTTACCAATTATTAGTAATTAAGAAACGGAGGTAGAGTTAGAATCTTCTGATATCAAAAACAATACTGTATCGTTTTGTTAGGTAGTAGTTAGTAAATGTAATCTTTCATCCTCACTCTTGCTGTCATGTCAGTAATATTTACCCATTGCAGCGCTTCGAGCATGCTTCTAACTGGTGTATATATGCTGCATTTCAGAATAACTCACTTTGTCTTATTCTACAACAGTTGCAATCTGCCCTTGGATTCATTCGAACTAGCATAATAACAATTTGGATCAATATGAAAGGCGTGGCAAAATCAAAGCGTTAAAAGGCATTATTGCATTTCCGTGCTCAACGACTCTATAATACGCCCCAGAAATCTAATCTCTTTCGCTATCAATTGAACCACTTTCATTCTTTATACTGACTCCAATTAAGACATAATTCAACTGTGCCTTGAAGTTTTCTACAATAAAAATTCTTACTTACGATCAAAGATTGTTTGTTTTCTTAGAAATCTCTTGATAAGTTTTATTTGTAATCAAAATAAATGTAATCATGATTACGGTTACATTTTCCTAAGATTACTCGATGTAATCATGATTGATTTAATCATGATTATTAATCTGATTACAAATGTAGTTGATTACGCCTAACACTGCCTATAAATAGGCGATAGAATTATCGCCATCAGAAGCGTTATATATTTTTCAATAAAGCAGGATTTTCATTATGTTGGCGTGCATATTTTACAGAAATTTTTTTTGGTCATACATTAATGATAGAAAAAGTCATCTTCCTTTCCAAATGTAATGGAATATGATGAAAGTCCTCCAGGATTTCATAGAGGACCCGATGGCTAACCCAATTTCAGACGTTATGCCGAAACGCCATAACTTTGAAACACCATTTAAGGTGATCGTGGGGAACCGTCAACAGTGGCACACTGGGGACCTACCCTTTGAAAATGGATCTCTTAAATGGTACACGGATGGATCCAAAATGGAAGATAAAGCAGGCGTGGGCATATATGGGCCAAGGTGCCATCTCGCAAAGGCACTGGGGGCCTCACCAACCATTTTTCAAGCAGAAATACACGCCATAGAACTCTGCGCTCGCGAAATAATCCATAAAAATATGCGTTGAGCAAAAATATACATAATATCAGACAGCCAAGCAGCACTTAAAGCGTTAAACTCGTTTACGTTTGAGTCAAAGCTGGTTTGGGACTGTCTTACTGTCTTAAAGCAACTGGCCGAGACAAATAGGGTGACACTGATCTGGGTACCAGGACATGAAGGCATTATGGGAAACGAGATTGCGGACCGCCTTGCAAAGGAAGGAGCCAAATCTCTGTTTGCTGGCCCTGAGTCTGTCTTCGGACACCCGAAAAGTCACCTCTCAGCTCAAATCAGGCTTTGGGAGGACAGAACTAAGAAGGAATACTGGGAAATTACCCCGGGGCTGAGACAAGCGAAGAAGCTTATAAAGTACTCGCAACAGAGGACAAAAGAATTATTCACACTCAGCAGGAAAGAACTAAGTCTCATAACGGGCCTATTAACTGGGCATTGCCCACTTAGATACCATCTTAAGAAGATGGGTAAGGTCAATGATGAGACCTGTCGATTCTGTATGGAAGACGACGAATCCACTGAACATGTCCTATGTGACTGCGAAGCTCTGTGCCGCATAAGGCTAACACATCTAGGAAAAGCATTTCCACTGTCAGATGATGTCGAAAAAATGGCCCTAAAGAATATTATAAGCTTCATCAAAGACATTAAGTTCGTATGGGCGCCCTAGGGCATCCAGGAGTAATGTCACAATACATAGATCTTATAGGTCGCAGTGACTAGATGAGAGGCAGAAACCCTGTCTGCATCCCCCGTAATTAATAATTTTTTTTTATGTATATACGACTCTTTTATTATTGGCTCTTTGGCTCTTTTAAAAATTTCTTAAAAATACGTGGCAAAAGGCTCTACAAAGTGTAAAAAAAGACGCTAGCTAAACTAAATGGTATAAAAAGTCAATAGGGACAAAAAATAACATTTAAAACAATTATAACAACTAATAAACATCAAAAAAGACACAAAAATGTAAAACAAATGACACAAAATTCTCAAAAGACACTAAAAAACGGACACAAGAATTTTGAAAAGGATCTAAAATATGTACAAAAAATTTAAAAGTCCCAATTTTGACAGTTGGGTAAGTGGCAGTTCCAGGAAGTTCCAAAATTTCAAAATAAACTAATAAAAATGTCCCTAAACGAGCGAATTTCTACAAAAAATTTTGCAATTTAGAACCGAAACCGAAACCGAATTAAAAATAAATCACCGAACGAACGAAAAATTTACGCGATACCGTTATAGAGTCCCGCGAGAGCAGCCTGTAGCATCATAGACCTCTACAAACTGCCCTCATCATCCCTCCAGCTTAGCATCTCTAACAGAGTGCTTGTCCTTCCCACAGCACTTGCAACGATTCCTAAGCGAGGGGAAGCCCCGTGGACTAGTGTTGCAAATGCTGTGGCCTGCTATCACCAGTGAAAGACAAGAGCTCCGTCCTGCACCGACGATAGTGGTTGCCATGTGCAGTTGAATGTGTCAGCGTTCGTTGCCAGATATTCAAGACGTAAACGTCTCTTCAACCTGTCAACGAAGTGGCGCTTAAGTGCGTGTGCGTGGTGTTGTGGGTCAGTGTTCTGATTCCCAGCTTCGACTCTCATGTAGTACAGGTGAATTGTAGATTTGGCCAGTGTCAACACAAAGCTAATCAAACAATTCACTCGACTACAGACCTTTGGTCCCCATAGAAACGATGTCCTAGTAATGCCGAAATTCGGGTGGATCAACTGACACATACCGCGCACGAGATCCATTAGACCCTGCAAAGCCGGACAAGTGAAAAACCTGTGAAACAGGGTGCCTTCACCAGTACAAACTGTGCAAATCCTCTGAACTCGGCGGTCAATATGTGACAACTGATTAGGATGCACAAGACTGTGATGCAGCAATTTGAATGCTACATCAGCATCTTTGTAATTAGAAGGATAACTGTAGACTACTCTGCAAGTTATCCCTCCCATCACGCCCATATTCACCCCGAGGTGTGTTCGCCATCTGTTGTATCCTGTATACTCCGGAGGTCTTATTGACATAAGCACGTCACGGAGCACACGTGTTGTAAGTGTGCTGAAAGGTGTGTGTGGTGGCCTGCTCAGAACGAAAGCATCTTCCAACTTAGTGCCAGGGTCACTGGTCCCAAGTTGGCGAAATCTCTCCCGCGCAGAAGCAGCCAGGTCGTGTAGTTGTGAAGTGTTAGTGTTTATTCGACAGTTTCCAGAGATATCAATAATATCTCCGAGAACCGTCAGTGTATGCGTGTCAGCTTCAAAACCCCGAGCATTACTGAACACTGAATCTATTAATTCAGGATTAAACCTGATTGGAATCGATGCGAATTGCGTGTACCTTAGAGCATTCCACTGAAGGTGAAATGCTGGCCTGATTCTGCCCCAGGTCTGAATCGTTGAGATTAGATCCTGTGGCCAGTCACGAGGATAAGGTGGTCGAACAGAGAGTAGGTAGTAATACTCCCCTATGCCGATCCCTCCCAGTACATTCACCCACAGTTGAGAAATCAAGCTGTCTCTCTGGCAAAACACTCTTTGGAATGCACGCACTTGGAGACACCTTGATTTCACAACCAAGTTAGTGAGACCTAATCCACCTATCTTGACTGGCAGACAGAGCGTGCTTTCAGCAACCCATCGCCTTCCGCACCAAAAGGCGTCTATCGCTTTTGCTTGAAGAAGACCTACGAAGCCTTCATCAAACGTCTCAGACTTTAGCAGATGAACGATGGACGAGGTAATCAAATAGTTTATCACGACTGACCTACCCATTAAGGATAGTGGAAACAGTCGACTACGCCATGAGTTTACAGCTCTAGAGAGTTTCTCAAGAGCGATGCGGCTATTATTTGATTTACTCTCGCGTCCGATATACACACCTAAATACTTCAGGCAAGTATTAGTCCATTGGATGTTCAGTGGAGTATCTGTACGATCTCTCCACCTTCCACACCACAAGCCTTGACTCTTACTAAGGTTGATTTTAGCGCCCGCTATACGTTCGAACTGTTCGAAAACAGCACGAGCGACCGGAAAAGCTTCATCTCTTGTCACGAAAATAGACAGATCATCCGCATACGCCAACATAAGAGGCCTCACATTGGTATACGGCAGACGAACTGCATACTGTCCGAGCATTCGACGAAGATTCACCAGTAGCGGCTCCAACGAAAGATCATAAAGCATACCTGACAATGGACAGCCCTGTCTGATACCTCGATGAAACGAGATAGGAGCCAGAACTTGCCCTTGATGCTTAATCAAAATCGCTGAATCTCTATACAGTTTCCCGACGATATCGAGCCACCTGGGCGGAAACCCAAATGCCTCGAGAGCAGTCAAGAGATACTCGTGCGAGACACTATCAAAAGCCTTTTGCTGGTCAAGTGAGATCATGGCCATTTGTGTACCTGTCTGTTCATGGTAGGCAAACAAATGCTTGGCTACCGCGATGTTGTCGTAGATACTACGACCAGGTACACAATAGGACTGTTCCGGGTGTATTACCGAAGCAATCACTGAGCGGAGTATCGCCCCTAATGCTTTGCAGACGATTTTGTAGTCTACATTGCATAGGGTTACTGGCATCCAGTTCCCCATCCTCTGCAAATCTCCCTTCTTTGGAATCAAGCGCATAACAGATCTCCTCCAACTAGAAGGAAAGTCTGAATGCATCTCAACCGCCGAATTGAAGACTTCCAAAAGGTCAGGAATTAATAAATCCCTGAAACGTATGAAGAATTCTGGAGTCAAGCCGTCATAACCAGGTGAAGTGTGTCGCCTTAGATCCTTTGTCGCAGCAATCATATCCTCCAATGTGATTACTGTATCCAGGAGCTCCTTACTGTCTTCAGAGAAAGTGGGAGTATTCTCAAGGAATTCATGAGTGGTCGAGGATGTTGTCGACGTCGATTCAGAGTAGAGACTACTGTAATAGTCTCGAATATATTCTGATAGCTGTTGTCCGTTGAGGACTTGTCCAGATTCATCAATTATCGATTCGACCTCACAAGAAGCAGTACGACGTCTAGTCGCCTGAAAGAAGTACTCAGTTGGAGAATCGCCTTCTCTCAGCCAGCGCGATTGGCCGCGCAGCACAAACTCCAAGCTGTGCTTGTAAGTCTGTGTCGCCAAGCGTTCCTTTATTCCATTGAAATAAAGAATCAACCCCGGCTGAGTTGGGAGAAGAGCTGCCACCCGAGAGACCTCGGCCGACAAGCTAGAAGCTTGATAGCCACTTCGATTGAAACTCGTCTCGATAAAAGACCGAATCTGGAGCTTTCCAACATCCCACCATTGACTAAGAAAAGGAAAGTTAACTTTCCTCTCTTGCCAATCGTGCCAGAATTCAGTGAACTCATTGATGAACTGCTCGGAATTCAACAAATAGTTGTTGAATATCCAGTATGCAGTTCGTCTTTCAACTAGAGTGCTGGTCGCCACTACAAGAAGATGATCACTAACGGAACACACTTCATGAGTGACACCAACGAAATGTTCTAGTATTCCAGGTGAGACGTAAAGTCTATCAATTCTGGAGCCTGCGAGACTTCCATGGATATTTCGCGAGACCCTCGTGTATGATCTAGTAGATAGATAGATAGATAGATAGATCTTATAGGTCGCAGTGACTAGATGAGAGGCAGAAACCCTGTCTGCATCCCCCGTAATTAATAATAATAATAATAATACTTAGCATTTAAAACATATTCAGCTACACAAAAAGAAATCCTTTCATTGAATTTCTACCAAAAAGAGTTTTCATTCCCCTTGCTATAATAGTTCCAACCAAATTATTTATTTCTATGAAAATGATTGTTATTCCATTACTGAACCTCTATATCCCCACTTATAGGTAGACTCTTTCCTATCTACGAAATTTTTCATTATACACATGCAAAGAAATGTAAACAAAAAAATCTTTTTCCACAAATTGCTGCTTGTACAAAATGTCTTCAACTCAATTGAAAAACGAATTGTGAGGGAAAACTTTCAATGATAGGTAATTGCTGTAAATATTTATCTTTTATCCATACACAAACGCACACACACACACACACACAAATTAGATATCATCAAGCGAAAGGTTATTCCCACAATTATTCGTTATTTAAATTAATGACATAATTCGAGCAACAAACAAAATGATTTACTACTTAACTCGGTGATTGCTTGATGATTGTTTTTGATGTAAGTTCATTTCTGTGGTAAATTATATATTTTTTTTTTAAATGTCTGAAAAGAAATTCATTGTCTTCGATTGCACTGCGCATCACATTTTGAAGTAATTAAGTGTTGTGCGCAGTAAGTAAAAATCACAGCATTCAAATTAAAAATGGTCACTCAATTAAATATTTTGAATTTTTCACATTCAATCTAGGAATGGGGAAATTTTATAAAATAATAATTGTAACTGGGGATCAGCAAATGCGCAAAACTTAACTGTTATATTGTCAGATTTATGACTATAAGATTGTAATGTGTGCAAGTAATGTTTTGAGTAATATTCATGAGCAGGATATAACCACCAGTTCAGCTCTTGAAGAATCCACTTTTATAAAATATCTCAAGAAATTAATTTAGATTAAAAGCAATTGTCTTTATGAGAGTCTTTAAACAATTTAAGTTCCATTCATAAAAATTACTGAATGGCCATCAAAAAGAATTTAAGTTTTTAGTTCAATTTGCTGCGCGTAGTGTAGATGTACTACATTTACACACGATTAGGTATAAAGTAAATAATGAAAAGTAAAAAGGCTAGAATTGGTCTAAGACCAATTCTTAAGATACCCTAGATGAATGCCCGTATTCAATTTCGTATGGTGGTTCTGTGGAAGTTTGATTTTTGAAGTGCTTTTTCGCTTTTATTTCTAGAGTGGTTCATCGGATAGACAGAAAAATGGATTATAATAAATTTCATACGATTTCATATTCTGAAGAAGTTTTCAGTATAGTAAATATGTCTAGGACTGATCGTTTTCACAGTATACGTAAAAAAAATATATATATATATATGGCAACACCAAGAACGGGTTGCCCGATTGAATCCATATCATTTCCTATTGCTATGAAAACACTATTTATTTCAGCTATCTACGTTAACGCGTTCTCAGGTAGGGTCTAAATATGTAAGGAAAAACGAAATTTGTGTATGGCAACCATGCGAAGGAATTACCCGATTTGTCTCATATTTTCGAACTTAATTTTACTTTTTTTTTAAAGGCGATATGCAAAATATCAATCCTCAGGCACACGCGCTCTCAGGCATTGTCAAAATATAATATAGTAAAAAGCGACATTTTTGTATGGCAACCCTACGAAGGTGATGCCCCATTTCTCCGATTTTCGAACTTAAATTTACTTTTTTTTTTTTTTTACAAAAGCCCGTGTACAAAAATTTCAGCTCTCTAAATAAACGCGCTCTCGAGGACGGACAGACAGACAGACATGCAAAAATCAAAATAACTTTTAATATTATTAGAGGAAAATTTGTCGTCTCTAAGACTGAAATTTATTGAAAATAATCTCAATAAATTTTCAAAATGCATTGAAATGCAAAAAAATTGAACTTTTCGAGACCGGTTAGATAGGTTATCTCTGATCGCCTATCGTAAAAGTTCAATAACCATACTGATGAGACTTTTCTGATTGCTGGGTCGTAAAGTTTAATTTTTTTAGCATTTTAATATTATGAGTAGGTGTCCAACTCATTTTTCTCTACTACCATTATTTCTGTGCGTTACAAACGGAATGACCAACTTGGTAGTATACTCTATGATTTCATTTAGGGTATAAAAATATTTAATCGTCAAACCTATTGGAAAGTGCACAGTAGCCTGTTTCCTGGATATCGAGAAAGCCTTCGACTCTATCTGGAAAAACGGCCTCATCTTCAAATTGTTAGAACTACATTTCCCACCACATCTAACAAAAATTATCCACAGCTTTCTATCCTCACAGTGAAACTTGTGAACTGCAACTCAGCTACCCTATCTCTAGAAGCGGGAGTCTGTCAGGGCTCAGTACTCGGCCCGATTACGCCAGATGCACCTCACCTCTTTACGCAGACTACTCTCTCACATATGCACGCTCAATATTGCCAAAATTCGCTGCGAGGAAAGTGGAGCAGCATATTGTCAAACTGGACGCCTACTACAAGAAATGGGGTATCAAAATAAACATTGCCAAATCTGAAATGATTTGCATCCGCAAACCAGCTACTACTAGTCGAGCAAACATAGCCATCTTGTCTAAAAATATTGACATTGAAGTCAATAACCAGAAAATAATACCCTCTACAACAACCAAATACCTCGGTATAAGTTTCTCTAACCTGCACAAGTTTAACCCTCACGCGCAATGTGCTTTGAGACAAGTAAAAGCTGCCTATAGCCTTCATGAGCCCACTACTCAACTCCCCAAATGAGCTGTCCGTCCCGACAAAGCTCCTGCTTTATAAGCAACTAATTCGACCAACCATCACATACTGTTTCCCAATATGGCACACGATCTCGCCAACTTACATGAAAAACCTCGGAAATCTGGAGAGGAAAGTACTCCGTTCTTGCAGTGGCCTGCACACACTCCACTTGCAGAATTCAGGTACATCTCACCTCTTCAGCTTGTTGACACTGAGAGTAGGGGCATTTACTATACTGGCGAAAGATTTACCTTTTTTTGCAGCAAAGGTACCCATCATCGAGGATAGACCTCCGGAACAACCGCCACCGTCATCATAGCAGGATGCCCCATATAGGAACTGCCTAGAGATGGAAGACACCCCCCCCCCCCTGGTCCAAGCTCCAGACATCCTCATTGGATTTACTCTCTCCCTATAATACAAATTTTAGAATAATTCAATGTCACCTGTCAGTGGACACCAGAACTGTAAAGTACTTAAGTACATTCATACTTAAGTACTAGTATCAGTACCAGTACCTGGACTTGTACTTGAAAACTTTTAAAGTACCAGGACCGGGACTTGTACTTGAAGCGTTTTTAAGTATCAGTACCGGGTCTTGCACTTGTGCTTAAAATATTTCAAGTCCAGGTACTGGTACTGTACTGGTACTTGTACTTGGAATTTTACAGGTCTGCTGGACACCCACCCGGTTGGTTACTTTAAATGTCCATTCTGCATCTGGTGAAACCGGGAATAAACTATACGAAAAATTATCCAGTCGCCCAAACTATTCCTTTATAAGGGCTACGGAGGATGCTTCTTTTATGAGCTACGGCAGGCTCTGGTCAAAGAAAGGGGATACTAAAAAAAAAAACTGCATTTAGCTTGCTCCTTGGCATCGAATGGATGTTAAGCATAGAAATCTATATCAAATGCATCACTGCAATCTATTCAATAGATTAGAGGTTATGAAAAGATTACTGGCTTAATACCATTAGAATGATCGTCGTTCATTGGAGTGCTGCCTATTTTGATTGACCTTTAATTTTCTTCTTCCTCAGTTTGTGTTTACAATCGCAAGTTTTACGAAGTCTGAAATTTTGCATAATTATTTTTTTTGTTTTTTTATAACAAAAAGTGCAATATTAACAGTAATTTCCAGCTCTAACGCTTTCCATCATATTAGATCTGAAAAATATATGTTGACAGCTTGTTGGATGTCGGCTGCAAAAACTCCCAGAATTTGTTGGGTAGATTTTTTCATTTCAGTGGAAACGCTCATTTGTTGTGTTGGCTAAACTAGTGGAAGGCAATGTAAGAAGTTAAGCCAACAAGTTCGCGAGAATTTATTTAAATGGAAACACTTTTAAGTTTACGCTAACATGTGGCTCCCAACAAGTACACAGTGGAAACGAGGCTTGACAGTAAGGTGCCAAACACAATTGAGGGAGGGGTTGAAGTCTAAAGGGTATAAGTGCCAAAAAATCAAAAGTCGAGATTTTTACAAAAATACGATCTTAGTGCCTAATAAAATCCAAGTGCAAATTTCTTTTAAAATTTTATCCACGCACAGATAAAGTTTTGGCGGGGCCTAAGTGCCAACGAGCTTTCGCTTATGTTTTTTCGTTATATCTCTAAATAATAAAATTGGCACTTAGACCCTTTAGACTTACAACCCTTCAATTCTGTAGTTTCGATCGGATTCGATCAAACCCATTTCGATCTAATGGATCCGCACAATTGTTCCGTTCGGTTTCAAACACTTAACTTTATAATTTTACCAGATCTTGTCTTTCCGCTTTACCATGAAAACAAATCCTTTCTTTGTCATATAGGTAATTCATGTCTTTTTTTATTTCCTCAACAAAAGCCTTTTCATGCATCTTTTAGTATAAACAAATCTTTACAGATGATTTTTCTAGGTTATGTCATTCATCCGTAAAATTTGAAATTTGCTCAACTTCTCCGTTTCGATTCGATTCTTTTCGATCTATTTCGGTGTAATGTGACCAATTGCACGTATGTCTCATATAAGTAAATTTGACATTTGTACGAATCGGTCAAAACGGTGGAATTGGGTTTCCGCCTTAACTTCGCTTGTGAAAACTATTCTTCAGACACTATATATGCAGATATGTACAGGGGCTTCTATAATACCACAAAAAAAGTAAATATATATGTACAGAATCGAATAGGAAAATTGAAAAGCAGAAATCAGATACATGTTGCGAGTCAATTAAAGAAATTTACAATGTCTCTCTGGAATATAAAAAAAGACCTCAATTCTTTCTTAGAAATTTACTTGAAATTTTTTCTTACAATTTTTACTGGAAATTTGTTCCTTAGAAATTTTATCCATTATTGGTGGCTGACAACGGCAGAAGAAATGAATGCTTATTGGCAATTGGTGGCCGACAAAGGCACAAAATGAAAATTAAGTTCATAAAAATTCTACCGAAACATTTTCTGTAAATTTCTCAAAAAAAAAATTTTTTCATAATGCATATTTACGGATCTCCACACATAAAAATTGTTGTCGGCCACCAAAAATGATTATAAAATGTAAGAAAAAAAATTCCAGTAAATTTCTAACAAAAACTTGAGGGTTTCCTTACATCAGGTCGAGACACCGTTGATTATATATTGGAGCGAGGCACTCGACCAATGCATAAAAATTCCAAGGAAAAAATATCTAGTAAATTTCTAAGAAAAAATTGTAGCCTTCCGTTCATCGGGTTGCTAATTTAGCTCTACTTGCCCAGTCTTTGTAAAGCATTTCTGCCTTGTTCTGGTAAAAATAGAGACTTGGGCTTGAGCTTGTTGTCTCAGTCGAACTACAGTAATGCAGAGCCAAGTCAAAATTAATTTAACAACAAAGTAAGACGCAAACGAGATTTCAGAGTGTTTTATATTTAAAATGCATACGGCAAGAAAAGGAAGAAATCAAAGAAAAAAAAATCAAACTATCTTTAAAACTTTTATGAATAAAGATAAAACAAGTAAAAAAGCTAGAATTGATCTAAGACCAATTCTTATGATACACTAGATGAATGCCCGTATTAAATTTCGTATGGTCACCGATTTATTCAAGTTTGATTTTGAAGTTGTTTTTCGCATATACATATTTCTAGAACGGTTTGTTGCACAGAAAAAATGATTATAATCAATTTTATAGGATTTCGTATTCTGCAGAGGTTTTTAGTACAATAAAAAATGTCTTGGACTTATCGTTTTCAAAGTATACGTAAAAAACCTAAATTTTTATATGACAACACAAAGAAGGAGTTACCCGATTTAGTCCATTTTTAACATTTTATTTGCTAATGTAGTAAAAACATCATGTACGAAATTTCAGCTCTCTACGTCGGCGCGTTCTCAGGCAGTGTCCAAATATATAGCGGAAAACGAAATTTTTATTTGGCAACCCCACGAAGGAGTTACCCGATTTGTCCCATTTTCGAACTTAATTTTACTTTTTTTTTTAAAGTCCGTATACAAAATTTCAGCTCTCTAAGTATACGCGTTCTCGAGTTATCGTGCGCACGGACGGACGGACGGACGGACGGACGGACGGACATGCAAAAATCAAAATAACTTTTAATATTATGAATGAGTGTCCAATCCATTTTGCTCTACCATCATTATTTCGAGGTGTTACAAACGGAATGACAAACTTAGTATACCCCTATAGATTTCATCTAGGGTATAAAAAAGTCAAAGAGCAAATTGCATACAACGAAACAGAATGGCCAAATGTTTCATTTTCATAAATGAGAAATAGGCGGAGTTTTGACGTTTTACTCTAATAAAATGTTCCCGCGCTTTTGTGAAAACTGGTTTTATGAAATATTGACCATATTTGGTCAAATGTTGTTGCTGTAATCCTATGATATTTGAACAGCACGTGTTTCTTTTTACATTCGTTTTGCTATTAAACAGTGTTGGGAGGTGGTTGTGATGAAAATTCCCTACAAAATTGTAATTTCTCGGCACTTTTCCCACAGATTTCATGCAATTTCCGAAATTTTTTTCCCTGGGTTGAAAAGCCATAGAAATACACTAGAAGGAAAAACTAGAGTAATATTTTCAAAACAATTTCAAAAGAACTACATATGGTTCTAACAGTTAAGCAAAAAGCTCACTCATGAGATAGCCTTCTTCCTCTATAAAAGTATGTTCATGTTATTCGTGTTCTTCATTAGATTGTGTTACTTATATGTAGTGGGTATATATTCTGGAGAGTTCCTTTGGGACAAAGAACGCTATAACAAACTTCCTGAAACTTTTTCCTAGAAGCTCGCAGCGATTCCCTTCTCTATCCCAGTTCATTACTATTTTACTATGCAGAAGCAAGCATTTCACTGTTCTAAAGAAGCACTTCAAGTTGTATGCTAAATGATGGGTATGAAGACGATTTTTGGAGATATCTTTTGAAAAACTTTAATGAGCCTTTTGAATAATCTTCGCTGTGCTTCTTCCTTAATCCCATAAGAGCCCTTCAAGACCCGAGAGCAGTAGTAAGTCGATTGCAAAACTGTAGGTATGCCTATGAGGCGAGGACATGGGTATAGAAAAAGGCAGCGGCGCATGCTTCCAAAGAAACGCTTCTACTAATCTTACATAGAACTTCCAAGTGTCGGCTATAGAAGATCCTGAGTACTACCTACTTACTAATTTTTCTGAATAGAGCTTCCAAATTATACCTCGAAAACGCTTTAAATGTCCATCTTTCAGAATCACTGGTTTCTTGTCTCAATGGGATACGCATACACTTGTCATTCAAGTTCTCAAAAACTTTTTATTTCAAAAGTGCTTGATATTTTAATTTCATGGTTTTGAACATGCTATTTCAAGAAATACATACATATGTAGCTATAAATTGTTTCAATTTTTTATATTTTAGTAATATTCCATCATGCTCAATTAATGTTGTCTGATTTATGCAGAAAAATTCAATTTTTTGTGTAAAATTTTCCTACGATTTTCTTCTAGGAGACGCGATTATTCCATTTTACAATTTTTTGAGGATGAAAATCCCCACAATATGGGAGAATTACTTCAATTTTCCAACACTGCTATGAAGAGTGTTTGGAACTTTTCAATCTCGAAAATCCCACATATTGCACACATTTTTCCCACATTCCCACAGTTCGAAAGCTGAAATTACCACAAAAATCCCACCATACCTATATATAAATTTATAATAAAAAATTATACATTTTAATTGTATGTACTTACTACTGTAAAAATGTGCATGAATGTATAAACAGAAGATCTCGCGCACCAAACTATCCATCCGCAAATTGATAAAACTCTTCTAAGAATTTCTAAAAATCCAACGGACCAACTCAGACCTTTTAGTATAAAACTCTTCTAGGAAAATTTTGGTGACGAATTTTCCAACAAATTGTTATACTGTAAAAATGTTTTCCCTTTTTCCCACAGTGATGATTTAGAGGGCAGAAATTCCCACAAAATGGGATTTTCCCATAAGTTCCCAACACTGATTTTGAGGGATTCAATAAGATTTTGTCGTTCGGGTAATTCTATGTACGTTCTCTCGATTTTTGTTTCTATCTCGATGTCTCAGTTGCACTACATACAATAGTGCATAGCCAAGTTTTTTTCCCCCATTTATGCAAAATTACTTGTTTCGTTCTAAAAAACACCAAAAATTTCCAATTTAGTTCGGGGGGGGGGGTGTCCTTTCTTTTGATTAGGTTATCTTTGGTTTTCTGTGAGTTTCTTATGAATTTCTTGTGGTTGCAGTCTATTGAATTTGCATCGTTGAGTGGTGTAGACGTTCGTGCATTTTACAAAATCTGTTTAGAAAGTGGTTTTGTTTTACAAAACTGAAATTGACTAAAAGTGAGACTGACACGTGTACTGATTTTAAAGAAACTTTGAGAATTCGATAACTGTTTGCAATAAAAGAAAGGTAAGAAGCGAAGTAAAATAAAATCTACTAACCAGGTACCTAAATTTTTACTATCTTCCTTAAACAGAATTTTCATTTAAAATGGATACAGCAGGACCATCGAAAAAATCTTTATTGGAGACCTTCAACATGGCTAAGTTAAGGCAACAGAATGAATTTCACAAGGAAAATGAGTTTTGTGATTTGATTCTAAAAAGTGAAGATGGGTTCGAATTTAAAGTGCACAAATTGGTTGTATCCTCGGCAAGTAACTACTTCAAGGATTTACTAACATTTCCAATGAAAGAAAAATTCGAAGAGTCCATTTTACTGCCAGGTATAACTGGAGATGTTTTAGAAAAAATAATCACTTTCATCTACACCAGCGAATTCGAAGATGAAATCGAAGATGTCGAAAAAATCATCAAATATGCAGTGATTTTTCAGATTGAACAATTAATTGAAATCTGTTCACTAGCACTGAGGGAATCAATGGCGGATCATAGTTGCCTGAAATATTGGCGGTTTGCTGAAGATAATCTAATACATAGTTTGAAGGATAAGTGTTTATCGTATATCGCTAGCAAAGCTGATCATCTTTTCGAGAACTCATTAATGAGTGATTTGACTATTGAGGAGATGCGATCTTTACTTGCTGATTACAGATTACATCAACAATGCGACGAAGAGAAGATCTTTGAACATGTCTGGAAATGGGCTAAAGTTAAAGATTCTGAAACCAAAAGCTTCTCTCAAGTATTCTCGGAAGTTGTCGATTTACTTGACTTCTCTAAATTGGAAAAAGAATTTGTTTGTCTAAAATTGTTTGACAATGAAGATGTTTTAGCCAATACAGAACTTTTGAAGAAAGTTTCTAAATTGATTAAGCAAAAGTTTAAGGATGAAGTTTCCACCCGTCATACATTTCATAAACCCACTCAACGTAGGTTATTCGGATTGACATCAAAAAAGATGTTTATAGGACTTGGAGAAGAGAGCATCATAGAAAAGGAAATCGAAGTTCGACATTCTTTTGTTTATACAACATTCGACAATAAATTTTTAATATGTGGAGGACTTTTAAAGGACTACTCTGAGACTAATTCTTGTAAGTTGTTCGAGCCAAGTACACAGGAGTGGAAAAAGTTTCCATCTATGAAAACACCGAGGCGATGTCAGTGTTTATATCTTGACAAAAAAATCTATGCATGCGGTGGACGTGGACCAAATAGCAACACCGTGGAAATATTTAATTTTGACAAAGAAGAATGGGATTACGGTTCGGAAATGCTTTCTAATAATTGGAAGTTTGGATTAACTGGAGTAAATGGAGCATTATATGCCATTGGAGGCGAAATTGATAACGTCGAAATATTAGATCCTCGAACACAGAAATGGAATGTTGTTTGTAGTGATTCTCGTATTCACAGAACTGTACGTTGTGTTTCGATTGGTCCTTGCATCTATTGTTTTACTGAGGAAAAGAGATATATCTTCGACACTCGATCAAACAAATTTACGGAGGAAATTCGTTGTAACGATTTTACTCATCAATATAATTTTTGTGAACTTGACGGTTACATTTATGGCTTCGGATGTCAATGGCATTCTGCTACTAAAAATTTTTCCCTGAATCTCGTTCAATATCATCTTGATGGAAAACAGGGATTTAAAAAAACTTACGGATTAGATCCCATTAATTCAACTGCTATAGTGTCTTTGTATTACTAATTCATTTCTTTAGTTTATGTATTAATAATGGAGAGAAATAAATTTATTCTTCTTTTATTCGTTTCAATAGTTTTGTTCACTTTTCAAGCATATCAGGTACCTACGTACCTACTAAATTTGCTTTTGTGAATTGAGATCAGTCTGAAATGTGGAAACAGCCCGGCGGGGATGTACATACGTATTTACATATAGTAGAAATTTGTCCTAAATAAATGTGGTTTAAAAAAAATCAAGTTAAGTCCTTAAATTAAGTCCTTAGATGATTTATCACATTTCTGTCTAACAGTTGGATAGACAGTAAAAAAAGATTATAATAAATTTTATAGGTTTTCATAATCTAAAAAAAAATGTCTTCAGATATGTGACACTTCTTTAAGGACGATTGAAATTGAGAACGAATTTGTGAAATTTGTCTCCAAATGAAGTAAGCATCCGATTGACAAATGAATTGGCCATATCTTGTTAATCTTTGCTTCTTGCATTGTCTTACTGCAGGAGTTTTTTCATGTAGAACTGACTTTGACACTAACCCAGACACTGTGTTTTCCCATTCTAACAAGTTTTTTTAACTGACTAATCAGTACTGACTAGATTTTTGGTCAGTTAGTACTGACTACTCGATAAATTTTTAAACATTAAAATTAAGATGGCAGAAATTGAAAATAAAAGGTACATTTTCTGAGTTAGAAAGAAACCATATTGGGCTTGCATTTGTTATAACTTCATTTTTCTATTGGAACGATAGTCTTACTAGACGATTACACGAGTCAATAGAGTTGACGGACAGTCCTGATTTTGTCTATCAATTTTACTGACAAAAAACGATTTGCATTTGATCAATTGACTAGTCAGTCCATAATAAAATCTCGTCAAGCAGTGCAGATATTCCTCTGCTATATACATATCTAACGATTTCTTCCATAATCTGTCATTTTTCTCTACAAAATAAAGAATAAAATGTATATTAAACTATTTTCAGTCATTTCCCACTCAAAAGAGTGAGGATTAGAAATATAAACATAAATTTTCACTAGCATCTACCTTTTATTTTCAATTTCCGCCATCTTAATTTTACATTTGACAGTTTATTGACTAGTCTGTACTGACTTGTCAAAAATCTTGTCAGTACCGACTAGTCAGTAAAAAAGAGTAGTCAGTAGGGTCTTACACGAACCTGTGTAAGTGTCAGCTATGTACTAGAACCTTTTTAAGATGAAATCGTAGTTCTTCCTTCATGAGAGTATAAAAGTATAAGACTCCTTATTTCATGGCTTCTACCCGATCCATTACTGACTTTTAATGTGTTGATGTTATCGTCGACTTCATGATGGCTTGTATATTCATAAATCATTCTCCTTGCGACATGCATATGTATGTATGTATATTCGCTCATGTATAAAGCCTGTCTCACACGACTCGCGAATATCGCTGAATATATAGCGAATGAAGACGAGAACATGTCGTGTTCGTGTCGCACGAAAACGATAGACGACGATTGCCAATGATGAATAAATATTCGGTATTCGAATAATGTTCCGGCTGTAGAGTCGGTAATTTTGGTCCGAGTCAAATGGCTACCGTTACCGCCTTAAGCCTAGTATTGTGTTCATTTTGCGGATAAATTTAGCGGTGACATTTTGTTGCGAAATGTTTAGCCAAATCCCTAGGGAAAGTAGTATTATGCTTTACCAGCTAAAAGTTTCTTTAGTTTTGACAAGTAGATGGCAATGATTTCATAATCATATATTTAGCATCAGATTTATCCCCCGGGACACCTGCAAGTAAGTACAGCTTGCATGCAACTTGCACTGCCATACTTCTTGCACGTGTAATCCAACTGCCATACAACTTTCAGCGAACTTGCATGATGAAAATTCATGACAGCTGGGAGATAGTAATTTGACATTTATACAGTTTTCAAAATGGAGGAAAAGAAATGCTTGAGAGAAATTCATAAATTTATACTGGGGAAAAAGAGATTTTCTGGGATCATTTGCATTACATCATTTACCAACACCTTTCTCTTAATTTATTCTTGGGTTTTTATCATTCTGCTTCTTCCTTTATTGCTATAATTTTCCAATATACGCAAGACTCTATGTCTCAATGGCATTTTTTAAATGAACTTGCATGCAAGCTGATAAGACATCAACCGAACTGCCTTATGCTGTCAAGTTTAAAATTCGCGTTGGAAGGGAGGCTTGCATGCAAGCTGTACTTGCAGGTGTGAGCCCCGGGTAAGGTCCGCGCAAAACTAAATTTTAGCGCGTCTGCAATATCGGGCCGTTCTTTAGCAGCTATATTATGACAGCGGCGACTCAGAGAAAAGATATATTAAAAACAAGAAGAAGAAGAATTTTGCAATTTTTTTTTACGGAAATACAACGCGCTGCCATAATATTTCTAAAAACAGGTAGTTAAAATTATTTGGAGATATTAAAAATATAAAAATAATATGCATATAATGTATACAATAAAAAAAAATTTAATTTATTGAAAATACGGCCACGAGAAAAAATCCAATTCATTCGTACTTACAGCAAAGACGTACAAAACTACATTAACTACAAAAATCCGGTCATTAAATTTATCAAATCTCAGAACTCTGACAATAAAATTCTTAGTGTACTACAGAACGGCATGGGCAGATAAATTCAAGCTACGTTTTTTGGAGACTTAAGCCTAGTATGGAGTTCGGGTATTGGTAAAATTTAACGCGGTCTCAAAAAAATAGCATTTTAACGCTGGTAAAAAGTTGACGTAAGTTTTATGTGGAGAAAGCAAAGTGACAGTTGTTGAAATCACAATTAATCGGAAATATTTTTAAAAATGTTAAGTGATTATTACTTATAAAGGGTATAAATCATCATATGGACGACGAATTTGTTGCTGCGGCAGGTCTAAGTGTGTATCGTCGTCAAGGAAATCTACGGGAAAAACTAAAAAAACTCGCCTTGTGAATAATAAAAAAAATGTCACAAGTTTTACCAGCATTTTAATGCTTCGCACATTAAAATGATCAGTACAATGAATGGAGACTAACAAAACGCCATCTATCAAATAATAGAAAATATGGCACTTTTCACCAGTGAACTCCATACTGCTACTAGTAAAGATCTTAGTAAAATTTTTGCTTCGGATTTTACCAGCGATAAAATTTGTATGGAAATGTCACTTTTTACCTGAACTCCGTACTGTTTTACTCGAACTCCGTACTAGGCTTTAATGGTGGTGCATCTCTAATCAAAACCCAAAGGCAAATTTACCGCGTTGACCTTAGTACCACTCTCGCTAAAATTCAGGATAAATTTTCGCCAATATCTTTTAGCTTGCTAAATTTTCATACAAAATTTAGCTTAGCGTAAACCTTAGTACTAGGCTTTAGAATAGCTGAATCGTGTATAAATCATGTACAAGAGGGTAATTATTTTAAGAGCAGGACATTATAAATAGGAGTAAGTGAGATGCCGGAAGGAACAATTGTCAAAGCTGAGTGCATGATTGTTAAATGTGATTTTGTTTTGTGAACAGGATTATGCAATCTAAAATTCTTTTGCGAAATTTAACAAAAGTACCGAATTAATTCTTTTCAAACGTAAATATCTTTGAAGTTTATTTAGTGCAAAGTTTTATAGTGCCACTAGTGCCTGTTAAAATCTTCATATCAATTAAAAAAAATAGAAATGAAGTGTTCGGTCAGTGCTTGCAAATATAAATTGGATTATAAACTAATGAAATCATGTTTCAGGCAATTGCACTATCTAAATTATGTTTTTTGTTAATAGAAGCAAAGATTTATATAAATTAATTATGTGAATTGTTTCAAAATAAAGTATAAAAAGTATATTTTTTATCGCACAAAGCCTTTGTTTACTTTTTACAAATTGACAATCTGTTTAGAATATGGACTTCCAACACAACCAGAATTCATTACGCGAAATCTATGGATTATCATCATTCCTGTTTGCTATATATTCTAAGATTTATCCGCTCAAACCTTTTTTTCACGCTAAAATCTTGACGTTTGATGTTGAATGAAATTGGAATACAAGAGTGGTAGTGTAGTTTTATTATTTTTTTCTGCTAAAAAAAAAAAATCCGTCTTCATTTAGACAATTCTTTTGAAAAGAAATTAAAATAATATGTATAAATATAATTTACCTTACTATTTCAAGATTGGATAATTGCAATAGCAATCCAAAAGAACACGAATAAAATATCATAAATGTACGAGAGCTGATTATATATATCAAAAGCAGCCACCTATAGGTATATAGTTCAAAGCAATGAACAATTTTAACCGTAAAAAAGGTCCCTGTTTCATTGCTGCTAAATATTTAATCGCTAAATGAACACAATAGCGAGCTTTAAAATGAAATTATTGACAGAGATAATCCACAATTGCCTAAAAGTACGTAGGTATGAGGGATACAGAAAGGATTCCAAATATATTAAATTGCCATCTACATAATTTATTTTTATATAGGTAGGTATTTTCCTTTTGGAAATCCATTGAACTATGGTGGATTTTGTACAGAAATTATTATTTCAAGTTTAGAGGAATAAAGTAGACTTAAAAAAAAAGAGAAGACTACTGAAAAGTGATTCCTCCTCATATAGCGTAAAGACAATCTGCAGTGAAATGATTTTTTGCAATACATATTATCGAAAACCTATTGAATATTTTTTTTTTTTCATTTGTATTTTTTCCAATGGAAAATATAATAAATAATAGAAAATAATAAAAAAAAAATTATTATCATATTTTTTTTTGTTTTTAGAAATTGTCAAGTTTGATGACGCTATGGAAGCTAGAAATTTTACTCTTAAAAGCTTTTAATGCTACCTAAGTCGCATTCTAGAACTAAAAACATGTTATAAAAGTGTTCTCGCCATCTGCCTCCGTGGCGCAATTGGTTAGCGCGTTCGGCTGTTAACCGAAAGGTTGGTGGTTCGAGTCCACCCGGGGGCGCATCTTTTTTTTTTTGCATTTTTTGAATTTTTTTTATTTTTAATAAAGGAATTCAATTTAAATTCAGTTTTACATTTTCGTACGGTATTCTGAAAGTTTAAAATTTTTATAGTTTAAGTCCAAGATATGATAAAAAAAAATTATTTCGATTTGCCATTGTTTATCATTATGTCGATATTCCATAAACACCATTGAATATAATCAATATACACTGTAAAAAAACAAAAAGTAAGACTATTCCCTAAATTTAAGACACGTTTTTCCCTAAAAATAAATGTAATTTACCCTGATATAAAGGGAAAATCAGTTTAGTTTTCCCAAATTAATGGAACATTAAATGAATTTAGGTATGTATTTGGCACCAGAAAACTCATAAAGTACGTAAAATTCCCGAAATATAAAGCTCTCTTGCATATAGGGCAGAGAACATTAAATAAATTCGGTATTATTCTACATTTTTTATGGAAATATACTTTCGTTTATATAATTCACACATTGTTTTTGAAAACAAGTCATATTGTTTTTCAATATTTTGTTGTACGTATATAAACTCCGTACTACTTAGTAGTATGGGCCATAAGAAATGAGGTATTCAGTTAATCTTATTTTTTTTTTTCAAGAAGGTGGTGTTCTATCACCTATGGTTGGTGAAGTGTGGTGCGATCACCTATTCCCTACATTTTAGGGAAAAAAAACCAAAAAAAATTTTAAAATTCCCTAGATTTTAGGAAAACAAAAACAAACAAAAATTTGAAATTTACCTACATTTTAGGGAAAAAATCAAATCTGCGTTTTTTAAGGTGGTGCCTGCCTTAATCTTATCATCGACAAATACCTAAGCTTTGTGGCGCAAATTGTTGGCACTCACTTTAGGGAATTATTTTTTACTGTGTATGAAAATGGGTTTCATACTGCATATTATCACGTAAGCGATATATACGCGAAGTTGAATGAAAATGAAAATTACACAAACGTTTTACAATTTAGGTCTTCATTGAATGAATTAGAACGGGGCGAGATATGTTTACATCGGATTCGAAGTAAAATTACACTTTAATGTGTAAAAGTTTTTTTTTCTCTTGCTTTACATGCAGTGTGTCTGCCATTCAATATAAAGATACCAAATAGACAGGAAATAGATGCAAATCTAGAAAACGAGTCCCTAGTCTGGTCTGGTACATTGACGTTTCTAAAACTGAAAAAGCAGTAGAGGCAGGAAGAATATATGGTGTGAATACGAAAACCTTAGCCGCTCTTACACTAACAAAAAAAATATATATCTAAACAGATATCTAAGTGGAACTGAAAGTAATCTCATCACCTGAATCCGAAATGAACTAAATGTGGGAGTGAATCCAGGCATTAACATACCTTGACAGAAAGACCCACCCACCACTTAAGTGGATGCCAGGATATACGGGAATTGATGATAATGCCAATGCAAGCACATTGACAAAAAAAGAAGCACCCATGTTTCTCATCAGACTGGAACCATTTTGCGGTATCTCCTATAATAATGTGAAAGTTACCATACAAAACTGCATCCACAAACAAATGGACCAGAGATGAACATCAATGATAGTTTTCAGAATAGATTCATTAAAGGACCTTCATCAAAGAAGAGCCTAGATCTTTTAAGGCTATCTAGGAATCATTTAAGAATTATGTCTCGAAGAGAATGAAACATCGAAGAACATTTATGCGAATGCGAGGCTGTGCTATCGTCGCAGTTTTACCTCCACATTCCTCAGTTGTCAAGAGTCCTCCTGCTGCACGACTGACATCTGGTTGTCACGAGAGGGAAACTATTCCGCGAGCAGAAGTTAGAGAAAAAAAATTGTGGCAAGGAAATAAAAGAAGAAGAAAAAAGTGAAGTTGGAGGTGTGACAGCGGAGAAATAAGCAAAAAAAAAAGATTGACGAATAATTGAAAATAGTGCGGGATTATATAAGACCCTACAAAGAGGGCAAGCTATCAACTGTGTCCCGCTGGAAAAGCAACAATAAAAGTGGAAAAGGTGGAAGATAACAAGGTTCCGGTCCTGAGTGACATGTGAAACACACATCTCATCCAGTCACCAAGGCGTTAATTATCTCGTAAAATTTCCTTTTGACTTGCCATATGGTAGGCCGTCATGTTTCTTGAATTTTGATGGCATAACTTACAAAACACAATCTTAATGTAAGGTTAATTGGAACTCCAATCGGTGGAGGGATTTTATAGAATATGTATCTTAAAACCATAACAAACGTAGATTTCAGGCATTTGGCTCCAACTTTCTGTAAAGCCTGTCGACTTCGAGGAAATTTCATACAACAAGATATTTCTCTTCTTAGAAAGAGTGGGATTATTGTATGAACTATAAAGGAAAGAGGTACACAATAAGTCCAATGAATGGCTGCAGTGCCAAGGCCTTTCGTACCATTAAAAACTTAAATTTAAATCTACAAAACATTTCGAAAAGTAAAATTTACCAAATTTCAAAAAATTTTACAATTTGTGTTGAATGTTAAGTCATAACGTCCAATTTGGATGAAATTTTTAGCATACGAAAATAGCTCACACGTGTTTTTTTAAATAAAAAGATTACTCTTTTGGACTTTTTACCGGGTTAAACTTAATTTTGTTCAAGAAAGAATTTTTTGGGATTTTCTGGTATATAGCAAAAGCTAAAATGTTCTAATTTGTTATTTCATCACACAACCTATTAATTTTTGGTGACAAGTTTCAAGTTTTGGTTTGACTCATCAACAGGTCCTAAATAGCGAAATTGTGTGACTTGAAAAGCAAAAAAATGAAAAAAGAAGAAAGAAATGAAAAGTTTGAGAAAAATAGAAAAAACAATTTTTTTATTTATTAAAAAAATTTAAAATTTTTTTAAAGAAACAGATTCATTCGAAGCGAATCGAGCCTGTATACGCCACGTAGTGGACTGAAAAATAAAAAAGAAAAAGAAGAAGAAGAAGCGTTTCGTGTCAGGAGAAAACCTTACACTCATCGGTGCAGCTTGGTTTTCTGCCTGCTGCAGACGCTTGAAAATAGATCAAACTGATCTCTTCTCACATAATCTCAGAATAAATTCTGGGTGTGAATTATATGAGGAAAAAACACTCCTATACAAGCCCAGGAGGAAAAATTTCTTTCTTCTTTTTTCATTTGTTTTTCAAATCACCCAATTTCGCTATTTGGGACCTGTTGATGAGTCAAACCAAGACTTGAAACTTGTCACCAAAAATTAATGGGTTGTGTGATGAAATAACAAATTAGAACATTTTTTAGCTTTTGCTATATACCGGAGAATCCCAAAAAATTCTGTCTTGAACAAAAGTATTTTTCTTTCTCTCTACCTTTTTTCAAATCAATTTTTTAGTTCGCAAATTACCTAGGAATGCTAAATAAGGGTAGCTATTTACAACATCTATTTGTCCTAAAAATAATTCTTTTCACTAATGCTCGATCCGATTCTAATTACCGAATCTAAGATGATTTCTGTAACATGATACATTTCATCGGCCATTACATTACTTTCAACGCCATCTTTCTGCTAAATTTTGAAGCCACTTTTTTTCACTTAGAATTAAGAAAAAAACCCAAGTCATTATTCCCAGTCGCTTAGGAATAATTAATAAAATTAGATTGCATTGGTCGCTAAATTACTTTCTAATTAAGTTGCTACTAAAAACCACCACCTTTTATCTCGACCTAATTCCAACTTGTTCCAACAGTGCCGAACACTATCGCAATTTTTTGTACAAAGATAGGTAAGGCTTCTAGCATCAAAATAAAAATACAAAAAAAGTACTAAAGTCCTAAATATTAAAAAATACTACAGGGTTTTCCAATAAGAGGTGTTATTTTGATATTCAAAGAATAATGCCATTTTTTGAGATAAATGATCGGATCTTTATTTCATTATAAAGAGGAAGGTATGCCGTTAATAATGGAAAATAACATCAGCCAAATGATCACCACGACCACGCCTACAGGACCATATCCTTTTCATGAAATTTTCCATAACCAAATCGCAAAGTGACTGACCTATGTCCTCCTCGATAGGCTCACGAATTCCATCTTTGAGGTCTTGAATCGACGCTGGGCTGTTGGCGTAGGCCTTCTCTTTCACGTGGCCCCAAAGGAAGAAGTCGCAAGGTGTTAAGTCACAAGATCTCGGTGGCCAATTGTGATCACCTCTTCGAGAGATAACACGGTCCGGAAACTTTTCCCGTAAAAGATCAATCAATCTGTCGATAGCGCAATCCATTCACCGTAACTGTTGCTCCAGCCTCATTTTCGAAAAAGTAAGGTCCAATTACCCCGCGGGACCATAAACCGCACCAAACAGTCACACGTTGAGGATAGAGAGGCGTTTCAACAATAACTCTTGGGATTTCCGAGCCACAGATGCGACAATTTTGCTTGTTGACGAAGCCATCGAGGTGGAAATGGGCCTCATCACTCAAGATGAGTTTTCGATGGAATTCCAGATCATTTTAATAACTACTTGTCAAATGTCAAAAAATGACAGCTCAAAAAGTGACATCTACCGAAATAGCGGGCTAATTAAAATAACACCTCTTATTGGAAAACCCTGTACTTTTCTATCAAATCAAACGAAAACATATTGAAATTGAAGGATTTTCCAAAAACGCGTAAACGTCTGTGCGTTTTAA
Organism: Dioctria linearis; assembly: GCA_963930735.1. Lineage (NCBI taxonomy): Eukaryota > Metazoa > Arthropoda > Insecta > Diptera > Asilidae > Dioctria > Dioctria linearis. The sequence goes on from OZ005742.1 coordinate 242,998,241, forward strand.
AAAGGCTTTCCATTTAACAATTTACTAAAATGAGAAAATAATTCGTATTTAATACTTTGACGTTCAGTATGATAGCTAAATGCATTTGGATTTTCATTAACCTGTATGTTGTTCGTTTTGAAAGCAAAACGCCTTCACTTTGATCGTCAACAGAGTTAAATTTAGTATTATTTTTGTAGCTTTATTTCAGTTCGTTCACACTTCTGGTCTGGAGTCTGCTTTTCGCAACTTAAGTTTTAGATTTTCTTTTAATTTCGGTATTTCGCCTATGTTCACTCATTTGAATAGCTTTCTATGTAGAAGCTAAATTTGGAATTGAGTACATTAACAGAGCGTACACTGTTGAAATTTTTCCCAGTTATCATAAGAATTATAGCAAAATTTCAGGCAAAATTAAAATTGTGACAGAAACAAAATTTGGTTCAGTGGTTCAATTCTGAGTATGTATGTGATTTTTTGAAACTTAGATATTAAATAATATTTGTATTTGTTCGTCAAAAAATTACAGTCAGATGTTCGAACTGATGATACCGGGTGTGCCTCTACCATTAGATTTAATCAGTTATCATCAACTCCTTCGTCATAAACATATTTTTAGTAAAAGACTTATACAGAAGTATATAATTTCACATAAGTTTAATAAGTGAAATTTTATCATAAATAAACAAGTTTTCAATTAGAACTCGAAAATATTCAATTTTTTTAATGTTGATTGATGTGATTATTTAAAAACGTTTCAATTTTGAACGTGTATGAAATTCAATTTGAGTGAGAAAAATGTTCCATTTCTTGAACATTTTATATGTTTGAAATGAACGCAAGGTTGTTTTATGTGAATATTTTTACAATAAGGATTCATACGTTCAAAACGAACGTTTGCTAATTGTTAAAACAAACGTTAAGCGCCATTGGCGCCGTTTTAAACATGAAATCGTTTGGTTTAAACAATGATTTCGCTCAATTTGACATATCATTTTTCTCCGTGCTGAACCAATGTATCTCAAACGCACCTTGCGCCTTACTTCAAATTTCTGATTCCCTACCTTAAATTTGATTCTAGCTACCGGCCTGCCTGGCCTCCGTGTTTGGGATCTCTCATCCCTCTGTCTTGGGAAAAAAAAAACACAGAAACATGATCCGACTCCCTTCTCTCTATTAATCTAGGGATACATGCGTATATCCGATGCAGTTTCATTATTATAGAATCTCCATCCTAACTATGAGAGCATCATTTTTTTTCTAGAGTCACTATCCAGGCTTTAATAAAAAATTCAATCAAATCAAATTGAAATTAGATAATGAATCATATCCGCCCCACCCTATTCGACTACCAAACCCACAAGTGTTATTTTAACACCAAACTCTCAGCTACATACATATAAACTTTTTAATCTTAAAAACTTTCTAGCTTTCAAGAATTTGATTGTTCATCAAACAAATATGTACAATACCCCCACCCCTTTCATTTAAACTGAGTACTACAAACCGCTTAATTATTCACACCTTTATCAATATACGGAAAACGTGCTTAGAGCAATTTTCCCATGTTCTGTTTACATTATATACGATGCTAAAAGTTCGTCAAATCTTGTTGTGATGATGATTTCAGAGACAACGTCAATCTAAAGAAGCTTTACGTCTTGTTTGTCTCGAAACTTTTCTCCACCTGATGGATGTGTATCCAACAAGTCCTTATGAATTTATACTTTGTTGAAGGTTCTTCTATACCTACTACATACATATATATATATACATAGGTTAGGTACCTATACAAAGTTTCGATCTGTTCTATATTGGATTGGCGCATATAACGGTATTATGTATATTATGATTTTTTACATACATTGAAGCTTTTGATGGCATAAGTATGTATATACAGCATAGTAAAAACATAAAAAAAAAGGAAAAATCGCCAAAGGACCCTTTTAATTTTCCTTATTTACTGATATCTTCCAAATAGAATAGGACAATGATACCGGAAGGCTGACCTACATATATTCAGTGGAATTCTACAAACTGGCAGTATCTCTATGGTTCTCTACATGTATGTAGGTAGGCAAACTTCAATTTATCATCAGTAAAGCACTGTCGAGATTTTATCGTTAAAAAAAGATTATGTCCCCTTCCTCTCTCCCCCAATTTGATTTGACTCTGTTTTTTCCTTCCACTCCAACTTTTTTTTTTGTCATCCGTTATAATATACCAAGCAAAAACTGTTAACATTTGAAGTAGAAGAAGAAGAATAAAAAAAAGGGGATTTTATGGTATTCACTAACAACTATATGTTCAGGCGATATAAAAAGAAGAAGAAGAAAAAACTATTCTGCCATTGAACGGAATTAAAAGTATCAGTTTCATATAGACTTTGCCAACCATCATATGTTTTCTTAACAGTAATCACCTTATCTTGGTGCTAATCTTGTTTGGGTGATAACAAAAAAAATAAATAAAATAAAACAAAAAATACAAACGAAACAAGAAAAAAAGTAAAAAAAAAAAAACTCCGTTAATAATGAGTTATTACCCTCAATGACAACCGAACATATCTCCAGAGCGTCTAAACTTGGAGGGCTCTATAAACTACACATAGGACATAGAGGGATGGTTACCCCCCGAGCCTAGGTTATTGGGGTGCTATATGGGGGCTAGATGGACTCTGTGACAAGTTAATTTGCCATGTGATTGGGTGTGTCGATGTCGACTTCACGCCATCCACCGTCGACCGTCGATGAGTTGGACGAGAGATTTCTATCCCTAGATGTCTTGTTCGGCGTAGTGTATATGCGGGAAATTCTATGCTGTTCTATGCTGTTCTAGACGTACATACATACATCTATGTCTGTACATAGCGATTGTTACTTTGAAAAATAAATTGGAAACCACGTGTACTCTCGTACTAACTCAAGCTAAGCTATATAGGCAACAAATTTTCAATTGTTTCACGCCTATATGAACATATGTACGTGCCCCAGCTGATGATGATGTTGGAGGAGAATAACTGAATTTCCTGGACTGAACGGCAAAGAATGGGAAAGTTGCATCGACAATCGACGAGACCCTTTAGTGTGGATAGACATTTAATGGTCATTGCACTTATGTACATACAACATCCATCCATATGTACATACATACATACAATGTTCTTCAGCATTAGATATGGAATGGTATTTTATACTTTGCGGAAGATACGACATCTGCGATACGTGACTAACCATCAGGTGACATATGTGGAATAAAATTGATTCGTCAGTGTTGGATGATGGAACTTCATATGAATTTTATTACTCTTAATGGACAGAAATTCATATGGGATACACTTCATTTTGTTTGTTTGTTTTTGTGTTATTTTTTATCTTGGACGAAGAGTTTATAGTTGTGTACAGTTGGTGCACACAAAACTTGCCAGTTTTGAACAAATAACAAAAATAATAAAAAATTGCCCAACATTTTGCGACAGTAGCCAAGTAAAAATACGTTTTACAAAATATATTATTTAAGGGGGTATTCTAGTCTAGAAATACGAAAAAATCAATTTTTTTTTGTTTTCATATTTTCAAAGTTTAACCACGTTTAACTATTCAAGAATATGCCTAAAAGAGGATTTTTCAAATTTGTATCTTTATATTTAGTGTTCACTTGCATCCAGCTGCTAACAGTTGAATTCTAACTTCCAAGCCACGTGGACGTATGGACTTTAAGGGGTAACGCCTCTGTAACGGCTAAAAAAAAAAGGTTTTTTCACGAATTTTTTTCTCGCAAAATTAAAGGTGTTTGAAAAAAACCTTTTAAGGGTATTATCGGGCATACATTGAACTTTATTGATAAATTTTTGACAGCGAAAGAAAAACAAAATGGCGGCTCCACAGCCATCTTCCCGGGACATGTTTCGGAGCAAGTTTGACGCGCTTGGTGGCGACCTCCATTTTCAAAGGAAAAAAAAAAATTTCTCGCGCGGGACCTTTTTTTTTTTATTCTAGAGGGTTTAAACTATTTTTTAAGCCAATAAAAAAAACGATTTTTCAAAAAATTTACAGTGGTGTTACACCTTAAACGCGTTTTTCTCGAAACTGCCTTTTTCATGACGATGCCCACGATTTCTCAAGTTCTACTGGACCGATTTACTTGAAATTTTTTTGAGAGTCTTCTTTATAGACTTGTCTATATCCGGAACTAGCCGCATCCCAAAATTACAATTTTTACTATTTTTAAAAAATTCGAAAAAGTCAAAAAAGTGGTACAAAAATTGCTTTTTTTTTTAGGCAGCGGCCATTTTGTGACAAACTTTTTTTTCAACTTTTCCCTAGTTCCGGACATAGCGACATTACTCTAGACTAATAATCTTTTTTTTCGGATTGCTAGGCGGGTTGGAATCGTGGGCATGATCACGCGCCAATTTTTTGAGGCCCCACTTCATCAGCTGCTAATTTTTTGAATTTTTAACTTTTTTAATTTTTTTCTGTATTGTTGCAATATTAACATAACTCATAAAAAAATGGATAGAAAAATATTGATTGCCTTTTTTTTACGGCATTTCAAAAATCACCTAAAATGCGGGCCTCTAGACTAGAATACCCCCTTAAGTTGAATGTGATAGTAGTTGACATTTGGAAGATGGTGGCGAAGGTAGGTGGGGTTATTTTGTTGGACTATCTATCCCAAGCAGCATTTCTCCACTTTTGCAGGTCGAATTTACGTCTATTCGACGTAAATTTGGGCAGCAAGTAATTGTTATTAAGTTGAGATTACCTAATATTTACGTCGCACTTAAGTAAGTGGAGAACGAGAAAATGTCGTATCACCATAAATATTAGGGAGATTGAGGAATATTTTCCAATAGGGCAGAGGAAGGGCACATTATCTTTCGTAAATTTGGTAAATTGAACGTAAATTTCATGTCGACTTTATAATAACTTCGATAAAACCCGATCGGCAATCTCGTAGCGAAACATAAATTCCCCGACCGCCCGGTGTTGGTCTACCTACAATCATCTGGCCGTACTCATATCTGAAGGTTAACTACAATGGAACAATTTTCTGATCAGCTTACCTCAAGGAATCGCGTGGTATACCGGAAGGTATCTTGATCAGAATCACCCTGTATATGCCCATTTAGTCCAATCTGCCTTGATGTTAACTTCCTTGGGAAATCGAATTTTGAGGGCACAAACACAATCGAATCGTTACCATGAGTTTGAGAAAAGATCTAACTTCAGAGTCCATACCTACATTTCCTTAAATTTGGCTAAGAAATTAAGTAAAATTTACGTAAAAGATAAGTTCCTTCTTAATTTACCTCATATAGGAGAGTGGTCTATCAGGCTAAATTCCTAAGTTTAGTTTACGTAATTTTAACCAAAACATGTCGATCAGTCCTCGATGATAGGTAATTCAACCTCCAATGTTACTTGGGGGGTCTCCATCTAACATTGATTTTTTTTTTATTAAAATCGCAATCAGTATTTTCTTGCTTTCATATCATTCATATATTTTCAAACAAGTAAGTTCCCTTTGAAATTGCAAGGCCTGCACAGAAATTTTCCTATTCTTCTGTCTATATGTAGATCCTGACGACAACATCTGGAGTGGCTTTCGAACCAGTCCCATATTTTTCTCCTCTCCGGAGTTATGACGGACTAAAATAAAAGTGTTGGGTTTTCTTACCTTGTTTTTTACATTGACCTGATTAACATGATTTAAAAAACAACTGTAAACTGTTATACCTATGTTCTAACTGTAGCCATTAAAAAAAATATTAGCTTATAACCTATTTCCTTCGGGGAAGGGGGGGGGGGGGGGGCTTGCGATAAATTTTTGTGTTTGCCTAGAAGAATACTACCACCTCGTGCCTTATTGACCTTCATGGCAGAAACACCCTGTATATCCACGTACAACAGTATCAGGAGAAGTTAAGAAGTCATAAAATGGAAAGGGGAAAATATAACCAATTGTAATTACGATAAAAATCATCATTATCTACATGCCACATAATCTACGTGTATAAACTAAACAGTATTGGTCCAAGGCATAGGCCGACGAGGTAGGTATATCAGTGTATCTTAAGCAGTGTTGGGAGTAATCTGATTCCAGTCGTGTATTTTAATTAATAATTCCATTACAGTTTAGTCAAATTACCAAGTAATCTAAATTACATTTCAATCAGATTAATTATGAGAGAATATGTAATCTATCAAATCTGTAATCTGTAATCTGTTACAATATAATTAGATTATTTTTTAATATATAATAATTAAATTGTAACAGATTACTTCGTAGATTACTAAAAAGTAATTATTAATGAAATGAAATGAATTGAAAGAAAATAGTATTGTTCTCGTACGAAATTAGTTTTAGGGAGTTTTAGGAAGAATTATAATACAAATATCTTAAATATCTTAAATTTAATCACATTAATTAGATTAACATGTGGTGGAATTAACATGTAATCGATTAATCTGTAATCAAATTAACTTGTAATCAAACTACACGTGAATCGATTACATTATGTAATTATGGAAATGGATTACATTAGTAATCTGTTACAAAGTAATTTGATTACAGATTACATTGTTAATTGTAATTGTTAATCGTTAATCAGATTACAATTTGCCCAACACTGATCTTAAGTAAGAAAAAGAAAGCGACTCGAGTGATATCTTCGATCACTCATTATAAACTTTTATGAGATTGTTTTATATTAATTTTATTTTTTTCCAAAAAAGAAGTTCACTACAGGAGAAATGAAATTAAAACAAGGGAATGATCCAAAGAGGTACCAATCAGAAAAGCAAGGTTCGAGTTTCGATTGCTCTAATAAATTAAATGTACGTGCACCGATCTTGAATGTGTGTATTTTTTAAGAATATAAATTCATAGTTTACTACGTTCAGAATTTGTATAGAGTATCTCCTTTCTGTGCTACTCTCCCGCTCCTTATTTTTATTTTATTTATTTTTTCCTCTCAATTCTCTCCCTTTCTTTCCCACTCTCTGCCCAAAAGCACGGCACTCCAGGCCCTGAAATGCCTAGTAAAATACTACTTTGTTAGTAATATAAAAGTTTGTATGGAACACTAACATAGATGCAGGGTGTTTCAAATCACGGTAACTTCTTTCATATCACGCTAATTTTTTCGGGTGGCCTGATACAAAAGAAACTAGCCCAGGTACCTGCTCTCCTCTCCCTTTCACATTTAGGACATGTTAGACATCGAAGATTTTTCTTCTAATTTTCTTAATAAGCCCCTTATTATATATAACTGAAAGGACAACAGTCCTTAACTCACAATAGCATCAAGATTATGTTAACTAAAATCAAATTACGGGCTATATTGGAGCAAGCACATGGCTATTATAAAAATTAATGTATTGTGACTTTCTTTTTTTTACAACAGTTTGTTACAGAATTTATCATGTCTAAATTGTCTTTTTTTTTAACTGAGCAATACTATCCTCTTCAAAATCTCAATGAGGTGCGTCTAATGTATATATCTGAGAGGTATGTAACTGAATTTCTAGATATCCATGAATATTTAAGAAACTGAAATAAGGGTGGCCCTAACATTGACTCCTGTGGTACTCCATTTTGCGGGGTTCTAGGAAAAGCAGTGTGTATTTTTTTCTATTAGCTGCTGGTACCGATATATATTTAGTTAAAATTGTACAGTGCTAGGATGAAAGCTTTAAGTCATTCAATTTAATTCTATAAAATTTCGCAGTGATCACTGACAGTGTTAAGAAAATAACTATTGGCTAAAAATCAGCTGTTTATTTAAGAAATCACTTTTATTATATATGTGCTTAAACAAACATTTACTATATCCATACTGTTGGAAATCTGGACGATATTTACAATTCCAAAACAATTACATGGTTAGATTTCCCTTCGAATTTACGCATATGTGTATAAGAATGAATTTATAATATAATAGCTACACTGACGTAATTCTCTCTCTCAAAATTATGCAAAACTATACACAAAACAAAAATGCAACTATTTAATTTGTGCAATTAAGCGTACTTGCTATACGATAGACTAATATATAATAGCGGAACGGACAAAGAAAGAGACTTAGTTTTCAACAACAAGTATTGCGGTTGAAATGCATATTTAGAACCAGACTCCACTAGAACACCATAAGAAAGTAAATTTTCATAATTAAGTATTTATAGTAGCTGGGAATAAAATATCACTTCTAAGAAATCTCTCAAATTGCTTGTTCGGTTTTGGAATTAATTCCGCACTTTATGTCTCCCGCCAGTGATGTGCACTGCAATTAACCAATTCGCAGAGTGTGAGAAGAGGAACTAAAATTTTGATGATCCCCCCCCCACCGTCTTTTATGAATTAATGAAATGCAAAATTATCATTAACAACAAATTGCGAATTAGGTATGGTGAAGTCATTGACTACATACAGGTAGTACATACATACAAGTAGATATATAAGTTCGCTATAGAAAACGAAATTGCATAATTTATCATAATCCAGTGAGGTAATTTACGTATTTACCTAGTCTCCGTAATGTAGGGTAAAATCTAGCATGTGTAACGTCTTTTGTATTTTGAACGTCTGCTAATGACACTCATAATATACACAAAACAGTCTTCAAAATTATTGCAAAATAAATTTCACGGAGAATTTATGCTTGAAACTCAACACTCTTCACAACAACTTACAACTGGATTTTAAGTGCAATCCGGGTGTTGTCATCAAAAACATCGCGTGACGAACACTTTCCAATACATACATACATATACATGCAAGTAAATTGTATAATTACAATTTTATTTCCGTTCATTTTTTTTTAATTCTCCTTGACTTTCTCCTACATATATACATACATATATGTAAATAGGTAGATAAGTATTTGCAACACATTGTCAATGCCAATTAAATCCAATTTGCAAAGTGCCGAAAATAAACGTAACGAAAGAAATTTTTTTTATGCTTTTTATGTTTTTTTTTTCTTTTAATTTCAAATGAAAGTGGCACTTTGGTCTATATCTATTCTATAGTAATGTCTGACATTTAACTTGATACCTGCTGTAAGGTTACGAAAGAATTCTCCGTTAGCATGTGGATTATCACACTTGTGCGGATTCTCTTTACTACCAAATGCTAAACCTCATGTAGAGTTTCTGTGAACTTTTGTATTACATCCAAGTGAATTTTTTCGAAGTTGATACCGTTCAATGGTGGTGTTAAAATGAGCAATGAAATAGGTGGGTGGGATGCATTGATGATTTTTTTAAGATTACAAGTTCAATGCTTTGTGGTTCTTCGATCCAGATAATAAGGAAGAGTTTAAATTTTATTTAAAATCAAAGTGTTTTTTCTGTATTCAAAATAATCTTTTATGGAGAGCTAAGCTTAAATTTTTTTTTAATAGACTCCCTCTATTCTTTATTATCTAAAGATTAACTCTAGATTCAATACCTACATAACATGCCTACAAATTCGAAATAGCTTATACCCTAGAGTAGTAATTTGTAACTAGCAATTCCAATCAGAAATCATTTCTAATTCTATTAACTCAATTTTCTTGGTGTACCTCAGGGGTCCATTCTTGGACCTCTGTTATTTTCAATATTTATTTATATGACATACAACATATGTATTACCTCAAGTTTATCATTCATTGTGCATGTTCATTTATACTATACTATATCAGGTCCTGTGCCTCTCACTAATGACTTTATCTCTCGAATAATTGTTGACAACTGTTGAACAGTTTACATGTGTTGATTCAGAGTCTACAAAAAATGTATCTACAAAATAAATGCATTTTTCCACTAATCTCGAGATACATAATCTAGTTGAGAGTAGTATTAGAAATTAGAAAAAGAATAATAAACAACAAAAAAAGTCTTGAAATCGGATGCTTTTTCTTTTGAGTTGGCTACGTTTATATTACGTTTTCATATAGCCGAGCTGATGTATTCTTTTCTGTTAACTGTTAACTTGTCATAATTTGTTTATTAGATTTATTTATTTCTTGTTGTAAATTATATACCCACCCAGTTCATTCTACATAATACTTTGATGAAACTTGTGTGCGAATACGGATTAATTTACTATCGCATTTGTTTGTTCCCTTAAATTCAATCAACTTAAAAGTATTGCTGAATTGAACATTGAGAATATTTATCTCACCGTTTTTTTTTCTCAATTTGACTGTTTCTATTTTACGTGTGGAGTTTTCATGCGGCTATTTGTATCGACAAAACGTTTTAGCCTTGATCTGGTTGTTAAATAGAGATGCAAACAATTTTAACTGATATCCATTTCAATTGAGAGTTTATTTTCTTGAGAACTTTCGAGGCCTTTTCCTCGTTCCCACAGATGTATACAACTTTCTTTGTTTATTTTTCACTTTTTATTTTCAACTATCATTTTCCGCTTTTATATATGTACATGCTGTTGGCTGGTACTATTATGGACAGGTGTGTCAACAAGTTTAATGACTATTATAGCTAGAATGTAAGGCAATTTATGTACATATAAATATGAAAGTTTTTTTCTTTTCTTTTTCTTTTTTGTTGCAACTAAGTAGATATTTACTAGCTGTTTTTTTTTACGACAGATGTAATGTGTCGGTTTATATGGGACAATATATGTAGCGCAGCGTATTTTTTCCGAAGCTAAATATTTGTGTCAAATTATTAATAAAAAGTTATAGGTAGGTATAGAAAATAACTGTCATCCATATATTGGGAGTAAACAGAAACCTATAAATTTCCGGAAGTAATTTTACCAACCAGAGTAGCTAAGATGCCAAAGGGGTGCTTGCAAAAAAAATAAAATAAAAACAAATTACTTGCCAGAAACACTCAAATTATAAAAAGGTGAAGTATTTTTTGTTTGTTTCGAAACAGCTAAATGGGTTTGCAAGACAAATCAATCAATGCTCGAAATTAGAAAGTAAAAGCTTTCGTAAAAAAAAATCATTTTCAAATATCTGGATCTATGCCAAATGCTAAAAGGAAATAATCAGAAGGAAAAAAAAATGAGCGTAGATGGACTAAATTTTAGAACGTTTTCTAATTGACGGAACACAAAAATAATGTGATAAACCGAATTCCCAGGGAGATACCTACTACTATCCCAGCCATAAAAAATACAGGATTACAAGTCCAGTCAAATAACCGAAAAACAGGGCATTTGTTTCAGGTTACAATAATTTTGAAGGTTGGTGTAGGATAGGGTCCTGGGATTATTGTCGGAAATATTAAACGTTCCAGAAGAAAATCAAAGGGGTGAAAAACAATTATCTATAAAAACATGTCCAGAACGTGAGACAAGACATTCATTAGTTTCTGGATACAGATGAGCTTATAGTGTGACCCCTGTGCCCTCTCGTATGTAACAATTTACGTAGTATTTTCTATATCTTTTTAAAATCCATCAAAATTCATTTTCTGGAGGTCTCTTAATACAGCTAATTTTACAAGACCATCCCACAAGAAGTTTAAATAATTATGAAAAACTGTTGAAGCTTTTAGCGTTTATTATCTGAAGATTAACTTGTCGTCATTAAAAATATGTGAGATAACGACAGAAATGATCCTCTGAGACAATGCTTAGAGCTCTACTTTAAAATACGTTTTTGAGTATATAACTGCGACATTAAATTTTAAAGATTTTCCCAATTTAACGAAACTATCGACAATAGTTTTTTCATCGATAAAAAAAAAATTTATATTTGACGATGCTATGATTTTGTAAAAAGATCTGAAATCTAACTGAGAGTTTTTCGATTAGTTCGGAGGATGATATTCTCCAGTTCGTTTATAAAACGAACTGTGCTCGTATCCTTGTTCCTTGTATTATTTAATTTTTTATTCATTCCTATAAATATTACATGTCGAAGTACATGTCTATATTACACATTTGAACTGTATATCTGTGAGATGTCTTTTAACTAGTCAAGGATATTTTTATTTTCATCTTGTCCCATACGGGAATCGACCTCACAATTTTTTAAAATCGGTCATAAATGGAGAATAGAAGAAATTTTTAAGAATTTTTATTATTAATGAATTAAACTTAAAAAAAAAAATAAATCATAAATGCAAGTGAGAAAAAAAAACCACCTCGCCGGGTTTTGAAGCTGGGACCTTTCGCTATCCGTGCAACCTCTCTTACTTCTGAGCTAACATAATTAAAGCTTTTTCCCTTGTATTATGGCTTCAAGTCCAGTATGGGACAAGATAAAAATAAAAATAAAATTGCAAAAATTGACAATTTATTTGTTCGCTTTCATCGTTACTATGGTTTTTTTCTTTTTTTCTTTTTTTTATATTATTAAGCCAAGCTCAGGAGATACCCTATGATGCAAAGCACAGCATGGTAGGAATGAGATAGGGAAAGGATTAGGGGATATGAGGAGAGCGGTGGAGGTGCCGATGTATATCGCCCTTAAACTTTCGCAGATTGTATGCCGGAGGAAAAAAAGAAGATGGTAAGCTGTTCAACATTCGTACTGGTCGGGATAAAAAAAACATCACGGAATTTTACTGTACGGCCGAAAGTAATTTGAAGGGTTAAAAGGATGTGCGCGGTTTGCAGCGCGAGTATTGCGCGCAGGAATCATTCTACAAGGGATTAGACTAGATATTTCATCAGAACATTGACCATGCATATAGCGATAAAGGAGCGAAAGGCATCCAACATTGCGGCGGTGCTCGAGTGAGTCGATATGACAAGCTCTCTTTTGGACAATATCCAATGAAGCTAAGGCTGTGCGACCAGCCCCGGCCCATATATGGGAGTTGTATTCCATTCTAGGTCTAATATAGGACTTGTAAAGGCGCGCTATATTTGACGGGCTGAAACATTTCTTACACCTGTTCAGAAAACCAAGACTCTTTTCGAAGTTGCTTTGTAAATTTCCAGGAAGTCTAGCCAGCTGATTATTTTCTTCTAAATAGAGGACTCACTTTACTGTCAATTGTATAAAGCCCTGGTCACACCGGGAGCGGCGCGGTGTGGCACTGCCCGGTGGCACACGGCAAAATAGAGTGTTCACACCGAGAGCGGCAGATTTTATCCAAATGTACTCCAATTCCGAGGAAGAAATTCTATTATTAGTAGCTCTGCTTGAAGAAAAACAGAGAAAAGTGATGAGGTTCGATTACAAATATACTTAAGAATGCAAAAAGCCTCATTTAACGAATTGTGCGGATTTATTTCGAATGAAAAGGAATTTTGCCGCCAACGGCAGCGGCAAAATTGTGTTTTTGAGTAATCTCCAAAATCGCCGCGCCGCTCCCTGTGTGACTTATACATTTAATTTTGCAAGAACAATCGTGCAGCGGCAACTAAAAAACGCCGCTCCCGGTGTGACACCACTTAATTCAGTTCGGTCGCCCTTAAAGAAATTCTTTGGAAATGTAAAAAAAATTTATTCGCCAAAGTGACTCATGTGCGTAAATAACAAAAGCCGATTTAAGGTACCTGACAATGAACCTGAAAGTGTACTATCTAAAATACGATCATGTGTAGCATCGCCTACTCCCACGCAAATATTCAGAAAACGTGGGGAAATAGGAAGGGATAGAGCAACATAAAATTCACAATCATATCCAGGCAGCACCAGGCACCTTTAGCATTGTTTTAAGTTATTTGCATTTCTTAAAACTGGTCCTTTTTTCCTTTGTTATATCACCGACAGTTGGTACAGGCGTAGGGATAATAAAAAGGAATGTGACTCATGGCATAGGTAAAGAAAGTTTCAGATTCAGGATCCCTTCTCTTCTATACCTACCTAGCATATACCTCCTTAAATCTAATCTCCTCCAACTTAAAAGTAAGTAAGTTCTTAGTGCCTGGAGTCTATTGAATTTTGCATCGTTGTTGGGTGTAGACATTCGGGCATTTTACACTAATTCCAAAACTAAAATTTACTGAAACTGGGACTGACACGAGTATTGACCATAAAAAATTTTTGACAATTCGATAATTATTTGTAAAATCATAGTCTGCAATAAAAGAAAGGTAAGAAGAGACTTAAAATCTACTCACGAAGCTGTTAACTAAATTTTTACTTCTTATCTTCCTCCTTCAACAGATTTTTCATTAATAATGGATACAGCAGGGTCATCGAAAAAATCTTTAAGGGACAAAGCAGGAACATCGAAAAAAACTTTATTGGAAACCTTCAACATGGTTAAGTTAAGGCAACAGAATGAATTGCACAAGGAAAATGAGTTTTGTGATTTGATTCTAAAAAGTGAAGACGGGTTCGAAATCAAAGTGCACAAATTGGTTGTATCTTCGGCAAGTAACTACTTCAAGGATTTACTAACACTTCCAATGAAAGAGAAGTTCGAAGAGTCCATTTTGCTGCCAGATATAACTGGAGATGTTTTAGAAAAAATAATTTCGTTCATCTACACCAGCGAATTCGAAGAAGAAATCGAAGATGTCGAAAAAATCATCAAATATGCAGTGATTTTTCAGATTGAACAATTAATTGAAATCTGTTCACTAACACTGAGGGAATCAATGGCGGATCATAGTTGCCTGAAATATTGGCGGTTTGCTGAAGATAATCTAATACATAGTTTGAAGGATAAGTGTTTATCGTATATCGCTAGCAAAGCTGATCATATTTTCGAGAACTCATTAATGAGTGATTTGACTATTGAGGAGATGCGATCTTTACTTGCTGATTACAGATTACATCAACAATGCGATGAAAAGAAGATCTTTGAACATATCTGGAAATGGGCTGAAGGGAAAGTTTCTGAAACCAAAAGCTTCTCTCAAGTATTCTCGGAAGTTGTCGATTTACTTGACTTCTCTAAATTGGAAAAAGAATTTGTTTGTCTAAAATTGTTTGACAATGAAGATGTTTTAGCCAATACAGAACTTTTGAAGAAAGTTTCTAAATTGATTAAGCAAAAGTTTAAGGATGAAGTTTCCACCCGTCATACATTTCATAAACCCACTCAACGTAGGTTATTCGGATTGACATCAAAAAAGATGTTTATAGGACTTGGAGAAGAGAGCATCATAGAAAAAGAAATCGAAGTTCGACATTCTTTTGTTTATACAACATTCGACAATAAATTTTTAATATGTGGAGGACTTTTAAAGGACTACTCTGAGACTAATTCTTGTAAGTTGTTCGAGCCAAGTACACAGGAGTGGAAAAAGTTTCCATCTATGAAAACAGAGAGGCGGTGGCATCAGTGTTCATTTCTTGACAATAAAATCTATGCATGCGGTGGATATGGTAACAAAACAGTGGAAATTTTTGATTTTGGCAAAGGAGAATGGAATTACGGTCCAGAAATGCTTACGTGTAATCATTGGTTTGGATTAACTGGAGTAAATGGAACATTATATGCCATTGGAGGCCAAACTGATAACGTCGAAATATTAGATCCTCGAACACAGAATTGGAATGTTGTTTGTAGTGATTCTCGTATTCGCCATTCTGTACGTTGTGTTTCGATTGGTCCTTGCATCTATTGTTTTACTGGCGAAAAGAGATTGATCTTCGACACTCGATCAAACAAATTTACTGAAGAATTTTGTTTTAAAGATTTTGATAGATATTTTAATGTGTGTGAACATAACGGTTACTTCTATGGTTTGGGATATCAAATCGATTCTACTGATAAATGTTCTCTGAATCTCGTTCAATATCATCTCGATGGAAAACAAGGATTTAAGAAATCTTATGGATTATATAATTGGATTGAGGTAACAGAACCTGTTATCGTATCTTTGTGTTACTAATAAGTTTCTGTTTATTTATAATTAATGGAGAGAAATACATTTTTTATTTGGTTTTAATTCGTTTCAATATTGTTTTTCACTTCTCAAGCATTTATTTTTCCAATTTTGGGTGTATTGGTGTAACTTTCAGGTATTTACTTACATAATATAGAAAAATCGTGCAAATTTGCTGTTGTAAATCGAGGTTAGCCTGAAATTGTTTAATCGGTGAGTACCATTCTTCTTGAAAAATGGAGCATAGAAGAAAATTTAAAAGTTTCCAAATTTCTAAATTTTTTAGCATCCGGAATACTTTCTTCTGACTAGTTCGCATTTTCTTCCTTCTCTTCTTAATTCCACTCATTTTCAATAAAACTAAATAAAAATTCTGTCTATTAATGAACAAGTTTGAAAATTCTTCCTTTTGTGAGGTTTATGTCTACGTTTAATACTAATTTTTTAGGCCAATACCGCATCAGATAGCGGATTAAAGTAGGACTAGTTTTCCGTAATGCGGCATGTTTAGACTACTGCATATTAGTTTTACGTAAGTCGACTTAAGTAAAACTAGTCCTTGATGGCACGGTCTTAAACAGGCTCATAGATTCGTTGCAAGTAATCATTATACAGGGTGTCCCGCAAGTGGTGTAATACCCGAAGGCAATGGATAGGTCATACTTAGACGAGCTTGGGGGGGGGGGGGGCAATCATAACGGTTTCCGAGATAACGAAATTTAAATATATTTGGGTAGGGTTTTATTAAGAACCCTGCACATTCTGAACGTTACACGCTATGAGGGTGATTTAAACTTTGGAAGATAGATTAGATTATCATTGGACCTTTCCAATGGTTTATAATTTTTTCTCTCCTCCTCTCCGTTTTGAAGTTTCGTTCAACAAAGTTAAAATTTAGAAATTTTAACTCGACTTTTTTATTTAATTAATATTTTTATAAAAAAAAACACGCCATCAATACCAAATTTTCATATTGGATTTAACAACCCCAAAACCTTAGCTTTAACTCTGTACCGAAAATGTAACCCTTTCTGCGTTTCTTGCACTTTTTTTTAAGCATATCTAGCGAAAATGGCTGAAACTGCACCCAAGCATGTACCATTTGCAAAGAGCAAAACTATCTATTTAAATGTCGGCAATTTTTAAAACTTTACGTATACACTAAATTCAAAGTTGTCGCATCAAATCAATTGTGAAATTCCACATAGCTGTAAGCAACTGTGGCTAAATTGATTAGATAAATTTAAGAAATACAAGAAGAGCAGAATCTGTTTCATTAGCTAAGATGTAAAAGCAGTCGCCCGGTAAACGGAAGATCCCGGTTTCAAAGCCCGAACGAAGCGGTTGTCTATCTATGATTTAATTTAGAATCGTTAAAATAAAAGTTCTTAAAAATTCTTATATTCTCCATAGTCAAGCATAATCATAATCCTGCAATCTTTCTAGAATTAATTACATACTTAACGAACTTTTAAAAATTGTTTGATTTTCTTTTTTTTTTTGTATTTGCTATTGAAGCTGTATTTGCAGTAAAACTTCGGTTATAGTCCTTTAAAATTCGTACTTTCACAAGAAATCCCTCAAAGACAAGTGCCCAAGAGTCATATATCGTTAACCTGAATCAAGTCTGCACGGTAGCAAAAATTTGCATCCTACTAGAGGTATTTCTGCACTGGCATAGTGTTGATATTCAAAGATATGGTGGCAACATTCTAGGGAAAAAACTATAGATAAAATAAAAACCCCCCCAAATCACAAAGGTGGAAATAATGTCAAAAGTTATTTGATTTATATTTGAAGTGGAATTCAATCCAGATTTATGACATATACTCCAACTCTATAGTTATTTAATGGGTTTTGATTTTACATTTATCCTATAGAACTTTAGGAGAGTCTCTTTTCATGCCAGATATTAGATATTCCCTTATTTTTTATCCTTTCAAATTAATTAAGTTTGCACAAATTGAAAAAAATAAAAATATTTATAATCAGCGGGCGATAACTCAGATAAAAAAAAAATATCTAATTCCTACAAACATTAGCGTTTCAAGGTGGAATATTAGAAAAACTGTCCCATAACTCGTGAAAACAAAGTTTTTTTTTATCAGTCCCCAGCCCCCGTATTAGCCATCCCACCATATATACCTACTAGATAACTAAGGCGACAATTTTCACTATATACGCTCAGTTGCACATATTAAATGGTTACACTTGTTTTTAAACCCATACCATCTAGCTAGAAGGTGTACATATAAACTTACATAAAACTTATAATTACCTCTCTGTACATACGTAGATAATTGCATAATTACAAGACATCAAGATAAAACCGGCATTAGCATTGAAGCGAAAATCATCAACGGTCTAGTGACCGATAAGAAAAATTTAATTATAGTAACCAGGAAGTTTATACAGAGTGAATACATACATACAAGATAGGTATACAACACACAATTCAATTAGACCAGGAACAACCTCGTGAAAATATATTGAGAGAATCCCCAAAGTCATCATCATGTTATCTCGATGAGGTATAATGCCCTATGTACTACTTCAACCATACTGTACAGATGTATGTCCAAAAATAACACCATCATCATAGAATAGACTAAACAAAAAAACAAGGAGTCACATCAACCAAATGTGTTGTATTATAGGCATCCTAAACAAAACCAAGCCGGCTGCTGGGTTATTCTATGGTTTATGACTAATATAGGGTTACACACCACATAGATATATATGTAGATATGTACGTACATATGTATGTACAAGTAATCCTATTTTAAAATTATCTTTAAAATTTAAAGTATACCCACATGGCTACACACATAAATATTATTGTGTGTGCGATGGCATCCCTCTTCAAAATAAAATAGAACATAAAAAAAAAAAACATACAAATTTTATGTAGATAAAAGAAAAAATACATACGTTTTATGTTGAAAGGCAACAACAATGTGATACAAAACAGTAGTACCAGCAGCAGCAGCAACGTTAGCAGAAATCCTTGATTTAGTGCAATAAATTCCAACTATAGTGGGGGTGGATGATGGTGGTAAAAAAAAACAAAAGTAGACAATAAGAACAGCAACAAAAAATCACATACACAGCACAAACCAGGGCGATATTAAAAAAAAAAAAATTAATTTTTTTTCGTCTGTGCAATATGTGACGAATAATAACCCGCTTTTTATTTTGTCTATGTTTACGTAGTATTGCACTTAAGTTTTTGATTTACTTTTATTATTATTATTATTTTTATTATTCTATGACTAATAAAAGAGGAAAATCACACAAAACATAGATAAAATAGAAAAAAACGAAAAATAAAAAAAAGAAAATTCAAATTTTATTTGCAGAGATAAGTATTTACGAGAGCGGCGGGCGTAGTAATTCACTTCGGCACTTAACACTTTTCTTCCTTTTTTTTTCTTTTTTTTTTTTTAATTGGATAAAATTTTATTAACTATACACTTTTATTCACTGAATTCGATGTTTTTTCTATGTTTTTTTCTTCTTCCCAAAATCACTTTAAATATACATCTTTATACATTCACAGCATAAATGTTTTTTTTTTCAACTAAAATCAGTTAATTTAATGAAAACATAGAAAATATAGAAAACATAGAAAACTTAAAAAATACGTCTATTTAAAAAAAAAAATTTAAATAGAATTTTTCCGATTTTCTTTTTCTTATTTAATATGTACATACATAAAAAAATGAAAAATAAAAACAGAATTCAAATATCATACATGTAGAAAAGTAGTTGGTTGGTTGGGTAGTAACATGATCAAATTTCTTTCAGTTAAAATTACAAGAGTGTTTACATGAGACTGAAATAGCACAGGGCATGCAAAATAACAGCAATACGAAAAAAAAGAAAAAAATGTAAATAATAAAAATATAAATAAAAGAACGACGACAACGCGGACACAACAACAGTGGCAACAGCAGCAAACCAAAACTTCAATTTCAACTTCGATAAACACCAACAGAAAGACAAGTTTTCCCTTCACTTTTATTCAGATTTCATCGATATTATAAATTTCGTTTGCGAAACGAAAGCGAAAACCTCGCTTTAATTTATTTGTGAAAAAAAAAAAAATTATCTGAGGTTGAAACAATTTATGATTTTTGTATGAGAAAAAATTTTTTTTTTTTTATATTTTTATATATATGCAAAACTTAAAGGAACAAGAAAATTAAATTAATTTTTAAACAAAACGGTATTTAACTCACGACACACAACCTATGTACGTAGGTACATGGTATTTTAATAAATTATAAACTAATGCTGGTTTTGTTTAAGTAAATGATCATGATACCCACCCAATTGTTACATGCACTATAATAAAATTTAAAGTAAATTGGTATCGGCAATAAAATTTACCACTTAGACAGAGATATAGATTTAGCATAGAGCACGAATTATCGTAATTTTTTTTTTTGTGTTTTTACTTTATTTTATTACAGATAAACTGCAGATTATTAAATATAAGACAGACAAGAGGAATTAGATTAAAAAAAAAATAATGCTGCAGGCTGAATTACAAAAAAAAAAAAAAATCAATTCAAATGTACATTTAGAGTTCCGTTCAATTTGGAGGCACGACTGCAACTTTCAACAGACTTGGCGATATGAGATGATAATAAAAAAAAATTGTTTAAAGAAATTTTTTTGTTTTTTTTTTTTATTATTTTATTATTAGAGATGAAAAGACAAAATTTTTAATCTTTTTAATAAGACTACACCGATAATGATGATGCTGATAATGACGACGACGACGACGACGACAAAGAGACAAAAGCGACGGCGAGCGGCGACCACGATTTTGATTAGTTATACTACAAACGACGGCGGGCGGCGATTTATTGGCGGGGGATATTATGATGAGAAAAGAAAATTAAAACAAGAAAGTATAAAAAATAAAACCGGAGTTTTTTCAATCAATCGATTTGGAGTAGAAAAAAAAAGAAGATTTTTAATATTCACTCCACCGAGAGCGTGAAGAGTTTTATATCAGCACGACCGACTATCAACACGCTCCGACTAAAACTGACTGACTGTGACTTGGTTTGGTTTGGTTTGTTGGTTGTGGGATAAGTATAGTAAGTGCTGCTCTGTTTGAGCTCTGCTGCTGCTCTGTGGTGTACTATGCTAGCTAGTTACTTGCTGCTATAGCCTGTAGTGCTTTTTGTGCTGTGCTGCTACTCCTGCTATGCTAGAGCATCATCAATTCAGTAAAGTCTACTTGGTCGTCGTCGTCGTCGTTGTTTATCCCCCGCATGGAGAAGTCTTCATTATTGTCGTCATCATATTATTAAAAGTTCAGCAGTTTGGTTATTGGTGGCTGTGCTGTAGTAATACTTTTTACAAAATACTTGTTTTTTTTTTTTTGGTAGAGTCTATAGAGAGTTTTACTGCCGTAGTATTAATGTAAAAAAAATAAATAAATAAAAATAATAAAATAAATAAAAAATGTTACCTATATCAAAGGGGCATACAAGAGTGTGATAGTAGCAATATTATAGAGAGCGCTTTTTGATAGCGCGCATCAGAGTAACTTATTATGAGCTTTTATTTCTCTCCCCTTAAAATGATGACGACTATATTTCTATACTCTTCTCAACATTCATCCATCCGCAACGCAACATATTCATTCAAAACGAAAAAAAAAAAAATCAACTAAAGCTTTTTGTAGTATCATGGTAGTCCAAGTTGTTGTCGAATGTCAACTACCTACATATATATGAACAAGTTAATTTGTGACGACAGTAATTTAGGCGCAATATTCAGCTACACTATTCAATGGTAGAAGAGGATTTTCCTAAATCCCCGCTTGTTTTTTTTAATCGCATCGATGACATTTTCTTAATTATCACGCATCGAATATAATAGTCACCCTATACTTTACCACAAATATGGGACTATACTCCCCCCCCCCCCTCCTACACACTATCAACCCAATAACAGTATAATTGTTGATAGAAATTTGAAAGAGAGCAAAGCGCCCCTCAACTGATACCGACTGATAGTAAAATGATAAGAAAACACATTTTTCTGTAATGATATTGCGCAGTAGTTTGACGATGATAACACATTTTGTTGAGAAAGAAATTAAGAGAAATTTCAATTCAAAAATCCTCCCTCCCTCCACCTTATCAGCACACAAATACAAAATTGAAATTGTACTACAACTCAATAGAAGAGAAAAATTATTTTGATATTGTGCGCATAATCCAGAAATTTTATCATCATAGCCGATAGCCGCCCCACAACCGCTATTTTGTTGAGATATTCTTCTTCTTCTTCTTCTTCTTGGTGTAAACAGCGCAATTCGGTTTACCATCAAAATAAACAGTTTTGCGCTTATTAGAGCGAAAAGAGAGTGATTATAGAGAATGTTTTGAAAGTTATAAGTACTTTCATCATATGTGCAATTAGCTAAGTAACTTGAGAAGAAAGAGTAAACTCTTTAGTAGTAGCCTGCTCTGCATGTATCTCACTCACTACCAGTCTAGTCTAGAGAGAGTATAAGAGAAATCTGATTATTCTCAATCCTTTTTATCCTTCCTAGTTGTAATATTACTGTTTTTTTTCCTTCTTCTTTCAAATTAATAAAATTTCCAAGAAAACGGTAACACTATCCCTATACTCTAGTACACAAATATTCCTCTCTCTGCTGAGGTATACGATACCATACCACCACAGTTCCATATGGAAGTTTATCCATCCATCTCCATCCACCATCAAGCTTTATGAAGCCTTCTACGATAAAAATGTAAAAGCTACGAGAGCTGCTCCTCTATATAGGAAGTGGTTAGAAAACCTTCTAAACTAGCTATAGACTGGCAATAAGAATGACTCATGATGAGAATGGCGATGAAAACGGCTTTGAATGGCGATGGAATCACCATTGTAACCTTTTTATTTCCCGGGGGGACTTCTTCTCTTCGAAGATTTTCTGTTCTATGATGGCACTTCAATCGTATCCAATCCAACAATTGGCGCAAATTTTGATGGAAGAGGAATAATTTTTGAAAATGCTGTGAAATTGATACTAAAGGAAGAATTTGGATGACTCCTTTTCTAGGCGTATTTATTTTTTTTTATTTAATTTTGTATCAATTATCATTCAATTTTTTTTTATGTATGGTTGATTTTTTGTTGCTAATAGGAAATTATTATTTTTGTTTTTTTTTTGTTTTTTTATAGAGTTTTTTACTGCAATCAATCGGTCCAAATAACGAAATGATTTGGACAGCAACAGATGGACTTGGTTGAGGAGACTAACGATTATTAATGTTGATGTTAATGTTAAGAGTAGGGGCGACTAGGCCTCCAGGACCTTGCGAACACCGCGACCATAGTTGATCTATTGTGCCTTCTCCTAGAGTGGTTAGGCAAACTCGAGCCTTTTAACGAGCTCGATTATTGCTTTTAGGGTTAGATTTCAGACATTATCCGGAGAGACAAGTGCTCCTCCAGTGATTTTCAGCCTTAGACCTGCAAGTGCTGGGCATTCACATATAACATGATTCGAGGTTTCATCTTCCTTTTCGCACAGTCGACACAGTTCACTGTCGAATTTGCCTATCTTCTTCAGGAAATGACGGAGTCGGAGCGACTGTCTGCTAAGTCCAATAAGTTGGCGCGTCTGGAGATGAGAAGGGTTGAAGAATTTCTTCGCCTGCCTCAAGATATATAGAATACAATTTATTTCCATTACGAACCATGTTCCAAACCATTAGGTGACGTATTATCGTGATTGTAATTGTATAGGAAAGTACGGTATAAAAATGTATATTCCTACATTAGTCACAGAATTACGTCACAAGTCTATCAGCTGCAATATGTCAAAATTTAATGGGAACACCTCGTCTTCTAAAGGGTTTTCCAATAAGAGGTGTTATTTTGATATTTTCCCGAAAAGATCAATGGTTTCGTTGCTTGTATGGCACGTAGCGCCGTCTTGTTGAAAGTAAACGTTGTCCAGATCAAAACCATCCAATTCCGGCCATAAAAAATCATTAATCATCTGT
This sequence comes from Dioctria linearis, assembly GCA_963930735.1. Lineage (NCBI taxonomy): Eukaryota > Metazoa > Arthropoda > Insecta > Diptera > Asilidae > Dioctria > Dioctria linearis. The sequence goes on from OZ005742.1 coordinate 243,022,027, forward strand.
CGATAGCGCAATCCATTCGCCGTAACTGTTGCTCCACCTCATTTTCGAAAAAGTAACGTCCAATGACCCCGCGGGACCATAAACCGCACCAAACAGTCCCACGTTGAGGATAGAGAGGCTTTTCAACAATAACTCTTGGGTTTTCCGAGCCCCAAATGCGACAATTTTGCTTGTTGACGAAGCCATCGAGGTGGAAATGGGCCTCATCACTCCAGATGAGTTTTCGATGGAATTCCGGATCATTTTCATGCATTTCAAGGACCCAATCAGCAAAGACTCGACGTTGTTGATGATCGGCCGGCTTGAGTTCTTGTGTTAACTGAACTTTATAAGCTTTAAGACCCAAATCTTTATGCAAAATACGGTGTAATGACGTTTGTGGAATGCCTAATTCCAAAGAACGACGAGGAATGGACAAACCTGGGTTTTCTTCAACACTTTCGGCTACAGCAGCAATATTCTCGGCTGTTCTTGAGCGACGCGCACGGGTTTTATTCTTCACATCACTAACTTGTCCCGACAGCTCGAATTTTTCTACCAATTTCTGTATTGCGGTCCGACAAGGTGCTTCACGACGACCCAAAAATGTTCGAGTTTTACGAACCGTCTCTGCCACATTTTCACCATTTTTATAGTGAATTTTAATAATTTCAATGCGTTGTTGAATCGTGTATCGTTCCATTTTTATTAATGGCGTAGTTTCTACTTGTCAAATGTCAAAAAATGACAGCTCCAAAAGTGACATCTACCGAAATAGCGGGCTAATTAAAATAACACCTCTTATTGGAAATCCCTTTATTATCGTGATTGTATAGGAAAGTACAGTACAAAGAACACAATACTCTCTCTCCTCTCTCTGTCTTTCCTATAAAAATGTATATACCTACATTAGTCACAGAATTACGTCACAGGTTATCAGCTGCAATATGTCAAAATTTTAACGGGAATACCTTGTCTTCTATATACTTTGGCCTGCCTGTTTTCCCACTTAAGCAGTTCCCCTTTAAAGTGGCTTTTTGGTAGACCAAATGTAAGGGTAAGGACCAGTATACGGGGACATTCAGCTCCGGTTTTGGCCAGTTCGTCCGCTTTTTCATTACCGTCCACTCCTTCGTGTCCAGGGACCCAAACCAAGGTAACTTGGTTGAGACTAACGATTAGATCAGACTTTGATGTAAAAATTCATTATTTTAGGTGTGTTAGAGCATTTTTTTTTTAAAAACACCATGTCTAGTAAAAATGATATTGAATCACTTCCAAATTGGTTGTTCGACAATAAATTCATGAATGAGCATTCCAGTAGGAAGAATTCGTTTCCCTCCTTACCTGGTAATTGATGGTTTCGCCCCTGAAAATAATCCGATTTGTAAGTATTTACCAAATTAAGGTTTGGTAAAAGTGAATTGGTAATAGCTGACATGTTCCAGGCTCAATTGTTCCAGAAAAAGCATTGAAAAATGTAACAAATTACAAAAGTAATTTTTTGTAAGTGAATGGGTAATAGCTGACGTGTTCAGATTTAAGGCATTTCGTAGAAGGCCATGTCGAGTCATGATAGTGAGGAAATTTTGTTTTACTGTTGGAAAAATATATGTATACAGGAGGACAATGAAGATGAAATCGTAAGCAAAAATAGAAATAAATAATTTTGTGTTGTGCTCATTTTCGATGTTTATATAGGTAGATAGGTGACTCTAATGAGGAGAATACTTCTGCCGGGGGGTTTAAAAAAACAAATGTACATCACTTATTTGTCACCGAAGTAATTTTTACCTACAACTATGATGGGGTACAAGGGAAAAATTCTTTTAAAGACTTAAAAAAAATGTATAATAATACCAAAAAGTCTCCAATTATGTAAGAGCTTACTGGTAAATGGTTGATTCAAGCATTACTTGTAATGAATAAAATAAAGTATTACTTGTAATGAACGAAGTAACAGGTTTCCGGCAACTGCTTCACTCGGGTATTACTTGTAATGAGCAAAACAGCACGTTACCGGAATGGAGACGAGTAAGCACTTACCCTGCTATGACATCAAAATGTAAAAGTAATTAATTCGGTAATTTGGATAGTAAGGGGTAGACCTTGCAAAATGTCATTACAGAATCAATTCGGTAAACGTTACATTTCCTACTGGGATAGAACGTTATATACTGTTTTCTATGAAATTGTAAAAACTGGTTAGAAATGCAGTCACCCACTAACTGTTCACGTACTTCTCGAGTGAATTGGTTCTTGGGCTTTTTATACCCTAAATGAAATCTAAAGGGTATACATATGTACTAAGTTTGTCAATCCGTTTGTAACACCTTGAAATAATGATGGTAGAGCAAAATGGATTATGGACACCCACGCATAATATTAGAAATTATTTTGATTATTGCTTATTCGTCTGTCCGTCCCTACCATGCGCACGATAACTCGAGAACGCGTTCACTTAGAAAACTAAAAAATAAAAGTTCGAAAATGATACAAATCGGGCAACTCTTTCGTGGGGTTGCCATAAAAGAATTTAATTTTCCACTATATATTTGGACACTGCCTAATAACGCGACAACATAGAGAGCTGCAATTTGGTACATGGTGTTTTCATAGTAATAGCAAAAAAATTCAAAAATGGACTAAATCGGGCAACGCCTTCTTGGTGTTGCCATATAAAAATTTAGGATTTTTACGTATACTGTGAAATCGAATCAAAATTGCACAGATGGATACCATACGAAATGACATACGGGCAGTCATCTAGGATATCATAAGAATTGGTCTTACACCAATGCTAGCTATTTTACTTATTTGTGTTAAGAATATTACTGTCAAATTTCGAAAGTACATGAACAACTTGTGTGTTCTTGCACAAAAAACGAAAGTGACAAGAACAAACTGTCAAGCTAACATAATTATACTTGAAATAAAAATATGAAAATTTGATAAATTTCACTATTGTAATACTAATTTTATTTAATTAGTAGAAATGGAGCCACAAATTGGTGTCTAAAATTGGTGGCAAAATTTGGTAGCAAAATCTGATGCCAATATCACTTTGACAATTCTCAAATTTCCTTGTGTGGATCTGGACTAAAACTTTATGAAAGGAGAAGTCTGATGTCTACATATTTTCTCTTATTTTCTGAGTACACTGTAAAAAGGAACAAATTTTTGCCACAAAGTTTAGGGAAAAAACCCCTATAAATGTAGGGAGTCTTCCCTACATTTTATGGCATATTCCATACATTTCTAGAGAATTTTTCCCAAAACTTTGTAGCAACAATTTGTGCCTTTTTAATAACTTTCTATCAACTTGCAGCCCCTGACTCAGAAAATTTGTGTCTGCGCGCCTGAGAATGCCGTTCGTGACGAAAGAGTTTTAAGGTAGTAAACGTGGATGGATTTAGATTGGGTTTTTTTATTTAGAATGCGTGTGAATGGGGAGCTTTCCGATGCGGTAAAATTTTCGTACGTGTTGGGTGGAATTCGGGTGGGGGTCGTAACCACGACCCTTCGAGAGTCAGGTTGCCAGAGTCGATTTTCGGAAGTTGAATTTCGAGAGTCGAGTTTCGAGAGTTTAGTTTCAAGAGTCAAGTTTCAAGAGTCGAGTTTCTACAGTCGAGTTTCGAGAGTCGACTTCGCAGAGACGATTTTCGAGAGGTGAGATTCGAGAGTCGAGATTCGAGTGTCGAGATTCGAGTGTCGACTTTCGAGATTCGAGAGTATGACTAAAAAGTAGAAAATAAAATCTATTAAAAAAACTTTTAAAAGAAATAATTTTTGTAAATAAAATGGACTAAAAAGTAAAAAATATTTTTTTGGGCTTGGGTGCTTTTGTGTGAAATTTTTAGAGTCCATTCACCCTACGTGAACAGACCTACTGTCTTTTCACTACAATATGTAAAATTGATTGACAACGTTGTTTGTAGGTTGCCTGCCAAAATGTCAATTTGATGTTATCTGTAAAAAAAAAACACACCGAAGATGTTCACTTCTTCGAGAGGAAATAAAAATGAATAGAAAATCTTATAAATAACAAAAAGCTATCTTCGAACTTTATTTATTTTATTTCTGTCCATTGTTTTGACATTTGAATGATGACAAAAAAGAAACATTAGACAGTGGTTGTCGCTTAGTTTTTTCACCAGCCTTAACATGTTTTCTACTATAAAAATCATAGAAAAGATCAATAAGTCACAAGAACTAGATGTCACATTCAATATCAGAGTAGAGTATATAAATTTTATATGGCTGGGTGATCCTCCATTCCGGAATGGAACACTCCATTTGAAATGATAGATAACATCGAATGTATAAAAAACTGCTGTTAAAGCAATATTTGCTTTCGGCATGCTCTAACTAAAGCATGTTGTGGTTCATTTCCATATCACAATCTGCTTACCCTGCTCTGGTATACCATACGATATCTAATTTTTGCGTCATCTATGGTAATAGACATATCACGAAGGACTATTACAAAAACAAGAAATCAGTCGAATTGAGAACTTCCTTCTTTTGAAGTCGGTTAAAAAATAAACATTTCTACCAGCCATGCAAAATCAACAATCTTCGCATTGTTATAAAAATAATGATTGCTGTTGGTTGGTTTTTAGACATAGAGGGAATATTTCATTGACATCTCTTACCATCTCCTCTCAAGCTTGAGGAATTGACTAAACGGTACAAAATGACCCTGTGCTGGGTACCGGGCCAGAAGGATATCCCAGGTAATGAAATGGCTGATGAGTTGACCAAAATGGACTCTGAAATGGATAGCTCCGCAGCGGTAGATTATGTGAGGATCCCAATCGGAGCTCCAAAAGTGGAGATCAATAGGGGCACCAATCGAAAGGTGTATGCATCCGGTAAATTAGCAGGGAAATTGCCGTATTGCGAGGCAATTGTGGCCTGCATGACAGGAAGAAGATAAGAGAACCCCTTAATGGCAGTAGAACAAATACCAAGAATCTAGTAGGGGTCATTGCGGGTCACTGGGCTATAGGAGACCATGCTAGAAGACTGGGAATAGTGGTGAACGATTTCTGCTGGAGCTGTAAGGATTCGGAGTCGAATTCGTCCAATACGTACTTTGTGAGTGCCCCTCTCTGATGAATAAAAGAGGTAGACTACATATTATGGATAGCTACTTCTTTTCAAGTCTGGAGGAGCTGCATAGCAAATAGCACAGATGTATCCTGAGATTCCATAGAGAATTAGTATGGATCTAGAGCGGTTTTAAAGGGTATCTCATTAAATCAAGGGCACAATGGACTTACTGGAGTTCTAATTGATAAAGGCTAGTCTTCTAGAGGCACACACCTCTTACTTTCCTAACCTAACCTAACCTACCATCTTCTCTACCAATATAAAATATTGATGACAAAAGGTGCAATCAAATGAAGTTCATGCTAGAAGGAAGAAAACTAACCTCTACAATAGCAAACGAAACCATCCATGATGATGATCTACGTGGCTTCTAATGAGGTCCTGCTGGATATATTTAATATAGTAAGGAGTTGGTGGGAATAAAGTTGAATTATAAAATAGTAATAATAAAAAAATTTCCAGGATACAGGATATACTACATATTACATAAGGAATTATAATGAATTCGTAGAAAATCTATGAAATCAGTTCCAGCGCTAGAGAGAGATGAGTGCAATAATGTGTCTAGTGTTGTCCTTGAGTGAGATCAAGTTTTTTGGTAGATTATATCCCGCTCTAACAACTATTCTAGTATAAATGAAATGTCCATATAAATTCAAAAAAACGCGATGTCCATAATAGAAAAGGTTTCATTACGTTTGGACAACCAAAAAGTGATTGGAAATCAATTTTCTGCCAATTCGGTGCACGTGCACTTTGCAGCTAAATTTCACCCATTCCAGTAAATTGATATTGTCGGAAAATGATTTCCGAGTTTTTCACATAGAGACGAATGATTTGAGCAAAATATCGTACAATTTTTACGAATTTTATTTATTTTTATTTTTTGAAATTCTTTCAAAATTGCCACGATTGACCAGAATTGTCAGAAATTGGTTTCCAATCAATTGTACTATGGGGACATGACGTTTTTTGAATTTTTATGATTTTCAAATCCGATGCCATCCATCTCACCCTCAACACTTCATTTACAAGAACAATTTTTATAGTCAGTGTATAATCTACAAAAACAGCCTTGTTTCATCAATGGACAACACCAGACCCATTATTATTGCACTCATCTCTCTGCCCAGTGAAGGAAATGTCTGCAAAGTGCCTTCAATGAGACATTTGCGTAGAATGCATATATGTATGCAATACAGAGAAAACAATTTCTGACTTGGCGACATCTCTTAGTCAATTCAGTAAAAATAGTCTAATATGTAAAATATTGAAGAGACGTCCTTAGTTGTGTCTTGTTTACATGAATTTTTTTTCTGACTGTTTCAAGAGAAACTTCTACAGTTGCGTTTTATATGTGTTTTATATTAAAAAAGTAAGTAGGCCTGTGCATCCTTTTGCAGCTACACGTGATGGTTAATATTCTATAAGGGCAGAACAAGGATTTACAATAAGTGCTGATGAATGCCTTCCGTCGTCTAATGAAAAATTGTTTAGAGCTTGCGATCGTTGCATATTATACAACACGGTTATACCAACAGTGTGTGGGCCGCTTTAAGGAATTACACCGAATGCGACGAATTCATCCTTTGCTATGTTTCTGTTGTTATTAGTAGAACATAAAAATAACATGAGAACGAACCTACACCGATCCTGCGTTGAATTCACTGTAATTCTAATTTTAAATACGCATTTCAAGCCTTGTCTTATACACACATATGGAGAAAGGCTTGTCTTAAATCCATTTATAAAGACAAATATTTAGTACAAAGTTATTCAGCGCCATCTAGTTTTGAAAGAAAATAACACAAGACAGAATTAAGACATGTTTTAAAGACAGAAACCATGCCATATGAGTGTGGGCAAATCGTCTTTATTACTAGTCTTCAAAACTGTATCGGTAAGTCTTTGGGTAGCTATAATTCTGACAGCAATTTAACCTTATGCCAAAATTTCACTTGCCTACCCTATATGCCCACAAAAAAAATTGTTGCACTCGAATTTTATCAAAACGTTTTGACAACAGATAACAATTAACGACGTTACGGGAACACAATATTGGTATGCCAATTTATGCTAGAGCCAACGAATTCGGTCAAGGAATTTTACCACTTATTTCGTGAAGAAAATTTGACATTAGGTCAAGACATTTTTTGGCAATTTGGATTTGACAATTCTGTGATATTTCAGACAATAAAGAAATAATAAAGAAAGAAAAGAAATAATTCCTAATGAAGTATCGGTGTATCGGTACTTATGATTTTAAGAAATATTGACAGAAATGGATTTTTTGAAAAAGAACGACATCTTTCTGTCAATCGAGAAGTAGAATTTTTTTTGTTCGAATTTCTTTTCTAACATACTACTTGAAGAAATCAGTACAGAAAATATTTGCTTGAGCAGTCCATATGACCTTTTTTTACATAATTTTTGTGTAGGAACAAAAATTCGTTGGTTCTAGCATACCGGTCTCAACCAAAAAGGGTTTTTGTTTTTGCTGTCAGAACGTGACGGCTGGAATTGAGACATCCGGAGACATGTCAGAACACTGTCAAAAAGCTGTTAATTCCGAAAACTCGTGTTTTTCTTTAGCAAAGGAACCTATTCTTTGCTTAAACCTAGTACTGAGGTCCGCGTTACGCTAAACCATTGATTATAAAGGGCATGTTTGTTGATGGCTCATCCCGCTAGATGGACATAGTTGTACCATTTTGAGCATATTGTCTTACAGTTACACAACTATTATACGTAGTACAAACTTTTTTATTACAATGGAAAGTTGGATATGAGCAAGAGACTCAAGAATGAGGGAATAGCTCTGCATTCATTTCATACTTATTCACGTTACTTGTTTTCTAAGATATTATTCTTAATTTGGAATTGCTTGGGCTGCCTTTCTACTGCCTGACCTGGCAAGGCAGGGCTAGAAGAGATAAGATACGAGAATTTCTTCTTTAGAATTTTTAGAATACTTAATAATCTAAATCTAATAGCTAAACTAAATTTTAGCGAATCTCCATTAGCGGGCCGTTCTTTGCCAGCTAATATGACAGTGGAGACTCAGAAATGATAGATAAGTACTAAAAAGAATTATTTTATACTTTTTTTTCCGGTATGTTGATGTTAGTTATAAATTTGTTGTTTTATTTTTTTTTTAGTTGACATTTCTCACAACACTGAAAAAAAATTATTTTAGCGGGCTAAAGAATGGCCCGAGGGGATAAATTCAAACTAAATTGTTTGAAGACTTACTGGCGGTGCCCACCTCTAATCAAGAGCAACAAGCCGAATTTAGCGGTTTGACCTTAGTACTTACCACTGACATGTATGTATATAAATGGACTGACTGATCTCCCGTTTCATGTGGCACCAGTTTCGATTTCAGAAAGTATGCTCTCACTTTCAATGCTACCAACTGTCTGAAACTGGCGCTATATTAAAATTTATTTACGAATTTACTTATATATATATATTTGGAACTATTTTTCTTGTTAAATTTTAATTATGAGCCGAAGGAAGTTTTTTTTACAAGGCTGTTTTGGTTGGAAATACCGCTGAACCTCAAGCAATTTCTCATTCCCAATCGTTACAGTTCAGTGGGAAAGTATGCTCTGACGGAGAGACACAGGAATATGAAAGCGGTGCCATTTGCTTTCATGCATTTTTGGTTCAACGAGCAGTCAATTTATATACATGTCAGTGCTACTTACTGATCTGGCAAAAATTCATGATAAAGTTTTGCCAATAGCTCTAAGCGCGCTAAGTTTTATATAAAAATTTAGATTAGCGTGGACCTCAGTACTAGGATTTAATATGTAAATAAAGGCGTTCTTCTTCTTTCTTGGACATTTAAAAACAAGAAACACGGTGCTCCTTGTCAAGAGCCAGGAGTAGCTAGGATTAACTCGAGATTAACCTTAGCAGCAAGCAAAAGCGGAAAGTGACAGCTTTGAGTGTCACGACTGCCATGCCTCTGACAAATCGAACATAAAATGGACTGACTTGAGGGGTAACACCGGAGCAAAAACAAAACCACACAAAGAGGATGTTAGTGACGCCATTTTGAATTTTACGAAACGTTAAATTTTTGTCCTCATCAATGAGCCACCGAACATGATGCGATATGCTTCACTTTTCGGATTTTTCCTTCCGCGAAATGTCTGTCAACAACAGAAATCAAGTATACTGTAACGTGTAAGCCCTAGCATTGTACGCATTGAAATCATTGTCATGCCAATAAGATTTCTGATCTTCATAGCAGACAAAATTGAAACACAAGCCAACAACCAACAACAACTTTCTGTCTACAGTACCAGAACCGATGTAGGTATCCTCTAATTTCAAAATATAAAATCCCAAAATAATCAACTTTTTGATTCCAATTAATTGCAGAAATATTGGCATAATCAAACGTAATCATAAATTCACAAAAATTTTCTTATCAGTGTTTTCCAAAATCTTTTTTAATCTACAAAAGCCAAATAAAGGTCGTTCACTAACTTCTACGAATTATGCCCAAATCAGTCGCGACCAAGAAGATAATAAATAAAAATAAATAAATAAATAAATAAATGATTTCACATAAATAAAAACAAAAACAATTTTTATGAAAGTGATTGAAAATTGAGAAAACTTCCTTAACTGCATGAAAAATGCTATAACAAAGAAAAACAACAAATTCTCCGCCAAGCAACTGTCACATCATCTAGCGCGGCGGCGGCGGCGGCATAAGAAGCGCCCTACAGACAACGGCGGCCGCACACGTGCATTGAATTGAATTGCATCCGACGGATGACGACAGAGTTGTTTACAAAATGAAAGCATCGAAAGCGCATGTTCCTCCTACAAAGCTCCAATTCATACTCAATCATGAAAGCTTTTCCCTCCAAAAAGATCCTTCTAATCTCTTCTAAGGCAAATGAAGCTCTCGCAGAGGTAATAAAAATTCGCATTTACAAAGCTAAAAAAAAACAACAACCAATACATGTGCAAAATACCTTTGAAAATCTGCGAATACATCCGCTTAAAGCTCTTTACTTGTTCTCTCCTCCTCCTCCTTCACCCACAACAGCAGCTGGATGAAATCCACTTGATTCCTCCTGTTTCCTTTCACAACGCCATCAACACTTTGTCGAACATTAAACAAAAAAAAAAAAAACACAGAAATAAATGCACTAAAAATGGACAACACACTTCACTTCACCGCAACCAAACTGCAGCAGGTAATTTTTGTAAAGAAAACTTTTCGCACAGCCTCAAACTTTCGCACTTTTCTTTTAAGACGAATTTTTATTGCACACACACGCCCGACACTTCACCTTTTAGCGGAAAAAGTCGCTTTTCTTTATATTGAAATTTCCCTGACACTTTAGCTGTCATATGCATGTCACACACCGCCAGCGAACACTACAGCGTCTGTTTTCTGTCGGTCGGTCGGCGTCGACTTGCTGCTGTTCTTGTTGTGTGGCGAATTCCGTTCTGGAGATGAAGTAATAAAATTTGACGTTTTCCTGAATTCTCTTTTCTCTTCCACGAAAAGAAAAGCTTTCAACAGAGAACTGAGCTCCTCCAGCTGAGCACAGACACAACTGTCGCCGCCCGGTCGTGGTGAACTACGATTGCGCGCTTTATTGAAGGGGAATTTTGTTGGAAATTATCGTAGAAAAGTTCGATAGGCGCTAGTATAACAGTTTTTACAGATGTTTTTAGTATGGAGTCTGAAAATTAGAAAGAAACAACTCGTTAGAAAATTTTAAGGTATTTGCATACTTTTGGGCGCAAAGTTTTACAAAGCGAAAATAGACAAAATTAAAAGAAAATTTTATAATTTTTAAATTTAAATTTAAAACTATTGAAAACGATAATTTGGAAAATATTACCTACATTTCCGCTTCCCTGCAATTGCCTGATATAATCCCAATGTTGATTTCTGTATACAATAAATGTTTTGAACGGGGAATGGGTTGAAATGTCCGTGGCTTAAGAACGAATTTGAGAGATTGCAATAATTATTTCTAATAGTGAAATTATTGATAAGAGCTGCTATATAATCTATAGGAATGATCGTTGCCCTCTTGCATCTGGACTTTCACGTGAAGGCGGTGTTCTGATTGCTGCACGTAGGTAGTTCTATTATAAGCGAACAAATTCACTTATCTAATAAATCGGGAATCATTGAACAACTTTGTGTTCGTGTAAGAAACTTCAATATGGGATTCTAATTTTGTGGATATCTGCATCCTCCATTCTTTCCACTTGAGGTTTATAAGAGCACATACTCAGTATTACAAGTTTGTCCGAGAATATCAAGGACCATCTCATTGTGAGTGACTTGTTATGTTTGTTGTATAAACAAGTAAAAAAGCTAGAATTGGTTTAAGACCAATTCTTATGATACCCTAGAGGAATGCCCGTATTAAATTTCGTATGGTCACCGATCTATTCAAGTTTGATTTTGAAGTTGTTTTTCGCATATATTTCTAGAACGGTTTATCGCACAGAAAAAATGATTATAATCAATTTTATAGGATTTCGTATTCTGCAGAGGTTTTTAGTACAATAAAAATGTCTTGGACTTATCGTTTTCAAAGTATACGTAAAAAACCTAAATTTTTATATGGCAACACCAAGAAAGAGTTGCCCGATTTAGTCCATTTCAGACATTTTAATTGCTAATGTAGTAAAAACATCATGTACGAAATTTCAGCTCTCTACGTCGACGTGTTCTCAGGCAGTGTCCAAATATATAGCGGAAAACGAAATTTTTATATGGCAACCCTACGAAGGTGTTGCCCGATTTGTCTCATTTTCGAACTTAATTTTACTTTTTTTTTTAAAGTCCATGTACAAAATTGCAGCTCTCTAAGTATACGCGTTCTCGAGTTATCGTGCGCACGGACGGACGGACAGACGGACATGCAAAAATCATAATAACTTTTAATATTATGAATGGGTGTCCAATCCATTTTGCTCTACCATCATTATTTCGAGGTGTTACAAACGGAATGACCAACTTAGTATACCCCTTAGATTTCATCTAGGGTATAAAAATAGAGTGAGGAATGGAGGATGTAAAGTCCGACTACCAGCAATAGCTGACAGCCCACTCAGTGACAGTTTGGCCCGGCCGGCACGCTAGCTCCTTGGTCTATATTCGGAGGGTGCAGGATGGATTTACCACAAAAACCGGCCTGTCACTTCACCATAATCAAAAATTCATCGTGCCTAGCGAAAAAAAAAACCGACGAACATCGAAGATCTATGACAAAAAAAACCACATGCTGGCCCTGAAGGGACCGCTACACCACTCAGCTGAAAAGTATCCTAGGGATCGGGTGGTAGGATCATCGTGGCATGTAGTTTACGATGTCCCTATTTTCATTTCGTGGCCTATGGAAGAGAGAAAAATCTCAGGAAGGGGAGAAAAGAGAAACGAACTAAGGTTTGCTCCGTACTAAATTTTATTCGACATATATTTTGAGGACGACATGATTTATAATTAATTTTTTTTTATGATCACCCCCGAAGCTCTAAGATGGGATCGGAATCCTTCTATGATGTCAAATCCTCTTGGGATCGACCCAAGGGGACTTCCATTTTCTTCTTTTTGTGGCTTAACCGTCGCATCGCATTTGAGCGAAAAGACTTCCCTTTCGTTTTCTTTACCCTTGTCATAACAGATAAAATTCTCAAGAAGGCCTTCTGGAGAACTGCTATTCTTATCTCTCATGATCCGCGCCCGAGGTAGATTTAGAAAAAGAAAGATCACCGTGATATATCCCCTATCTCGAACGTGAGAAAGAATCAAAATTGCGTAAAGTTGATTTTCTTTTAGGTCAGAGATATAGAGAATAGTACTAGAAAAAATAGGAGGCTGAGAGGGGAGAGCTCTACGCTTTTAGTACAAAAGAATAAGGTTTAAAGAGTTGAAAAATACTCATGAACTTGAATAAGCATGCAAGTCGCATATAGTTAGGTATAACGAAGGCCAAAATCATATATCGATCAATACAAAATGAAACAATGCCCATAGCTCATTAAACTGCTTCAATACGTGAATGGATGCCGGCAGTGAGCTCTATATGCCCTTACCAGACACGATTTGAATATTTCATCGATGACATGAAGTCTTAAATGAAGGTAAAAGATGAAATTTGTTCTGGACCGGGGACTAAACTTGTTATATACTTTTCTTCAACATATTGAGCTTTTCCATGATTACTGAATTAGCTGTGTGATGAGTTGTTACATTATTTTCATTTTGATATAATGAAAAATACTCACTGGATACATTTGTCAGTCAAATCATGATGAAATAATAGAAATGCTCATTGATATTATTATCAATAAATTCATAATGATGATATTGATATCGCACAAAAGAATATACTAAAAAGAGCACCTATTTCTACTCTTTATTTCACAAGGGATTAGATGAGCTAGAAGATAATAGCAATGCACTTCACAGCACTTTACACAACTTTCTGTAAATGAATGCTCGTCATAATTAAAAACAAAAGCAAAATACGCTCATCAAATGCTCATCGAAAGGTTCATTGGAACTTATCAGAAAACTTCATCCGCCCCGCATTCAAAGTGAAGAAATTTACACTCACCTTCCAGATACAATAGTACTACCCCCCCCGTGGTGTAAAGGATTTTCGAAATTGATGAGCATTTTCTACTAGAGTGGAAATAAGTTTATTGCTCGTTTGAACATATCTTAACCATGCGCATAGACCCTGCATAGACGGGTGGGTCAGTATATAAGGTGCAATTTGAGGTACCTCAATATGCCCATCATGATTATACTACTTGCTGCCCTTGCTCCCGGGTAGCGAACGCTCATCAGTTTACAAAATGTTAGTACCGGGGGAGACAGGGGCTTTTATGTTAAGTAACATAACCTTTTAGTAAAGTGAGTATTTTTACTGAGTGCGTCGATGAGTTTCTTCGCCAACTCATCTATCAGCTCATCAATAAATTGGTATGGATACTGATCTGCACGTCTAGTGCATCTAATGTACGAGTGAAAGGGAGATAAATGGTGTTGAGCAATCATTGAACTCTGAAGTATGTATATAAATGAGGTAAGTCCCGGTGCTAGAACAAAAATTAGCATTACATTCATCCAACCAATCATCATCAGCTCATCAGTCCGCTCATTATGATTGGGTTACCAGATGCTGCCTTTTAGTTGGTGGAACAAATACATCGACAAATTATGTAAAGTAAATACTTCACCCTGTAATGCTTGAAACTGAAATGATCACGTCACTCTAAATTCGTTAGAAAAAAAAATAATACTCTTTTTCGGTGCTTTTGAATTGATCGATATTGATTGATTATGAAAAAGTATAGCCCTAGCCACACCTGCATCACTCCAGTTCTAATTTTGTGAGTATTTCAGTATGGTAATAATTCCATTTATTTCAATATATTGTAAAAAGGAGGTGTCATCCGGTGGCACACCTTCTCCTAATTTTTTCTTACTAATTTTTTACTGGGATTATTTTTTCATCAATTAGAATCATTTCCAGGGTTGGGAGAGCAAAATTTTTGAATTCGAAAAACATGGACCATACTAGACATAGACACACTTTGAGGTTAGACAAAAACCCTGTTACTAAAAATAGATTTTCTAAGTACCTACTAATTTAGAACAAAAGTGTAGAATCATGTTAAAAGGGCGACAACGGAAGTCGAGTTTAGCTCCTCAACACAAGCTTGGCTTTGGATGAAATCTCGATTTCTGACTGCATTTACACACAATTTTATGGAGCGAATAAGATTTTTCGAAAGTCAGCGGAGTGATTTGGGTTTATAATAAGACAAAATATACAAAATGCTCTTGTTAAATATTTTATCTAATAAGTTAGCACAACAGTGGCGAAAATGAGATACCTTTTTCTTATAGTTACAGCCAAACCATCAACAGGTAGCACCCATTGATGCATTGTATGGACCTTGGATGGAATGAAAGTACAGTGGAGAACCCAGGGGGTCACGGGGTCATGACCCGGCCCCACGCTAAAAAATTAAAGTAAAAAATATTTAATTAATTGAGTTATTTGAAAAATACATTTTTTATTTTGTATTTTTTTTTTTTATTTAAATAATTCAACTTGAAAAAAATGTACAAAATTTTGTTATTGCAAAACTTAAAAAAATAAAAATTTATTTCAATAAATATTATTTTATGCATGTGATGTATGTGTATGGGGCTTTCTCAAAATTTGAGTTTAGGACCCCAAATTTGGGTGATCCAAAACCTTCGACAAAAAGTTCGCAAGCCACGAAACAGACTACCTTACCACCACATCAGAGCCCTAACTTAGTTCTATTCTAAAATATTTCCAGCGTTCTTGTTCTGACATGTATAATATGGACTGACTGCGTCCATACAAATACATACCATTGAAATATACTGCAAAAAGTGGGCTCACATCTATATAGCGTTCTCTTTCGGTCTAAGCACCAACTGAGTGGGTTTGTCGAAATAAATGTTTTTAAATTAATTATTTGGGTTAATTAGTGATAAAAATTGTTTTACCAAAGGCAATATATTCATAGATGCTCAAAAGAAATTCGAAAGGTTTTATTAAAATCACTTTTCAACCTCCCGCCAATAGTTTTTTCAATGTTGGCACCGACGTGAGAACTATTTTTGATACAAAAAATTGTACCCACATGAAATAGCATATCGAGCAGTCCATATTAAATATGGCAGTGTGTAAAACTAAGAAAAGTTTGATTTGAATGACTCCTGCAGTTTCCACCCTGAGCTACTATTCTATTAAAAAATTACTTTTTGTAATAAAAGTATACTAAAAAATGACACACCATCCGCACCGTTTAATGCGGAAACCTTCCTAGTACCTCAGTACAGTACAGCGGTGGCTAAACGAAGCGACTAACGGCGCTGGATGTTTTTTTTTCTTTTTTTTTCTCAATTTAATTTGTAAAATGACCCCTCGCCTAATTTCAATGCTAGATCCGCCACTGGGAAAACAGAGTCAGGGAATGAGAAAACAGCCATTCGCAACTCAGACAGAGTGAGTTACTTTTTACAAAACACCGAGATCCGACCCAATAGTAAAAGCAATTGTGGTATGGCTACGTGCTACCAATGGATTAAGAGTCTCACCCGCCCATTTTTAATTAGATTATTTTCGTCATGAATCAAACTCACGTTGCACCGAAGGGTGAGGGGGATAGCTCCTCTTTATCCCAACTCTTATTATGGTCGACATTTTGGGATATTAAACTCCCCGAAGTGCACAGCGTCAAACATTTTTACAATGTGCGTACATTTTTGTACCTATTTAATTTAGAATAAACAAATAAAATGTATTAGCTGACCTCTAGAGAGACCCTATCTAACATGAGCCCTATATAGCGTGCTTCGAACAATGAAATTTAAAAAACAACCCTCCCTCCCTCCCTCCTCCAACCTTAGTGGCATTGTGAAAAATTACACGTTTGACTCTCGAGGGTAAAGGGTTAAACCGAAAGAAGAAAAAAAAAAAACCAAACCTGTAACACATGGTAATTTGGGGCAGGAGTAAACGCCAATTTTCCGGCAATAATCAATTTTAACGGCTCATTAATTTGTTAGGAACACAAGCCAATAAATTGCAGTTATTAACTCAATTGGGTGAGAATTTTTTTTTTTTAATTGTTGTCATCATCGACATTATGTCAACATGTTGCCGACGCAATTCCACCCCCCCCCTTTCCACAATCTCTACGGCAATGATATTTTTTTTTTATAAAAACATTTTTGAACTCCTCTCGTAATTTTAAAATTAATTTGCGTAATAAACCGTTGCAATGTTGACAGTACTCTCTCTCGATTGGTACACACAATGCGTGAAAATATGCGACGAGGAGGAGGTGGTGCTCGCAGTCCATAAATAATTTCATATTTCGGTGAGAGACAAAAGTGTGCGTCCCATAACGACCCTTATATTACGTGTCAGATCAGAAATGTTTTCAAGGGAAATTCAGATTTAATTTGGCACCACCTCCACCCACCCCAGGCCATCATATCACATCCTTCCCAAAAACTCCTTACTTCTTCTTAGCATTGGCTGGCTTCGTGTTAACTTCTTGGAAATATGTCCTACGCCTGATTTGGGGGAGTCAGAGTCAACTACTAGGAAGAACGAAGAAGAAGAAGAAGAAGAAGAAAGAAATAACACAGGTGTCCTTGATTTGCAGTGAAAATGTGCGTCGATGGGATTTTAATTAAATCTGAAGTTTTCTCTACACACACTGACGCATCCGAAGCTACTCTATATATGTATATGTATGTATGAATATGGTGAAATGAATGAACCTAATTAGTTTGGATATAGTACACCTTTCGGATGGAATTAGCAGCTTTGGGGGTGACATCCCAGCATTAGGAAGGCGGCATGCAGGCAGGCAGGCAGGCAGGCACAAGTATAGAATATTCAGGCCACAAACTATAGGGTCCGCAATTTAATTAGTCAGTATAGGAGGAGGAAAATGGAATATCACAGCTATTTGTTGTGTAGGTTATGGAGTTGAAGAGAGAAGAGATTCTCCATCCCACGCACGCAGTAGCTCCATCTATTTATGCTCTCTATATATGTTTACTACTACATTGTACAACATACATCCATCTATGGCCGACCGTTTAGGGCCTTTGTTAGTTCAAATGAATACAACAATTTATTAGAGGACGTTGCCTGATTATATGGTTAGACGTTGATAATTTAGCATCCCCGATTTTATTAACACGTTCCTTTGCAATTTATCGTCATTGCGGTCGGTTGGTTGGTCGGTTTGTGCCCTGTTTTATTCTGGGCGCATTTACCAGTTTATGTAGGATGAAAGAAGGGAGCATAGAGAAAGATAGGGAGCTATGGAGAATCATCAGAAATCTCTTATGCCCCCCCACCCCCTCCCTCCGCTCTTCCCTAAAACACTTATGGCGAATGTGCATGTCTGTATCAAAGTTCCCATTCGGAAAGGATAAAATTGGGAATCTGTTGCTTCCCATATTATCCCCAGTGATAAATTGTGCCTCCTTGGATGGATTTTGTTTCTGTTATAAAAGGCTGAAGCTATTCTTTGTATACAAAATCGCAGGATTATCTATCTCGGATACATGACGGCGGGCGCTTGGAAGCAGGTGGTGTTCACATACTCTCTGTTTTGTATTTAAATATGCACACAAACACATACTACATGGAGGTTTCAGGGATTTTTGTATAAAAAAAAAAAAAACATGTCCACAAATGGATTCTAGA
Source organism: Dioctria linearis (assembly GCA_963930735.1). NCBI lineage: Eukaryota > Metazoa > Arthropoda > Insecta > Diptera > Asilidae > Dioctria > Dioctria linearis. Next base: position 243,040,401 of record OZ005742.1, read on the forward strand.
AATGTCTTTGCAAAGCATACTTGGATTATACTGTGCTCAGTGTTTTCTATAATTGCACCGGTATCGGTCTATTTGTGGCCATTTTTGGCTACACGCAGCCAGTTAAATATTAAAAGGATTCACGTTTTGCAGCACTATCATGCTCCTTTTCCACACTGTAAATGCAGAAACTGAATTTTGGAGAAAATTAACAACTCCATGTGGATTTGACAGGGAAGGAGGATGCCTTCATTTTGGAATTTAAATAATTTTGTTTGAAGTTTCTCTGAGCTTAGACGACGACGACCGACGGTTCTGGGTGGGTTTTTGGTTGGTTGGTCAATGTAAAATTTATGGTCATTCATAACTTTGAAGAAGGAAAATTTATTTTCATAGTTAAGGGGAGGGGTGGAGGTATTTTGAAAGAGTTAGAATTATTTAAAAATATTTTTTGAGCTTGGGCAGTTTGTTAAAGACAATATACTGTGATGTGATACTGACTTGTCGATCTGGTATAAGTTTAAGCACTTAAATATCTCAATGCTGAGGAAAAATTCAGAAAATTATAAGTCAGGTCTTATGAAAATTGATGAAATCCATGAAAACGTTTATGAATCATCCTATATAACGGTGATTTATCATTGATAAGTCAGAAGACGTTTTTTGTTTTTATTAAATTACACTCTAAAAAATAATGAAGTAATTTTACTACAAACAAGCGTAGGTATATTACAAGAAAATAGGTTTTCTAATTTAATGAATGTAAATTTACACACTTGTGTAATATCATCTTTTTACTTAATTATTCGTATATGTATAAGGCGTATGATTGATGGGCACCTTGATAAAATATCGGATCACAGCCAGCTGTCTTGTGTGACGTAGCTGACTTGTTGGAGGTACATTTGAATTAGTCATGTTCTATCAAAGTAGGTACTTTGGTACTCTCGAAATTTTGTTTGTTAACTTTAGTATCTTGAATTACTTTAAGTTTATTTTTTTATATTTTTTTCTTTTTCTCACTCTTCTCCTTTAATTTCTTTATTTTGTTTTCTTCTATGATTATGTTTTATTCTGAGTATGTACTAGTGATTGAGCATAGTTCAACGGGATGTATTCGGCATTTACCTGCACTCTTGTGTCTCGGAATGGATGCATTGATGGTTGCCCCTGTGGCCGATGATGAGTGTAAATTTGGATTATCATAACAATGGTGCTATACGTGCAATGTGAGAGTCCTTCTGAACATTATGTGTAAACATTTTAGTGGTCTGAAGATCTGTGTAATAAATGCTAGAAGTATTCGGAATAAAGTTGATGAATTGCGGCTGATCTTCGGAGGCTCTGATGTACATGTTCTACTAGTTAGTGAGACTTGGCTTCATGATTTAATTCCTTCTTCTACCGTGAGAATCCCCGATTACAGCCTGTTTAGAAATGATCGTGATGATAGAGTGGGTGGCGGTGTTGCTATATTCGTCAAAGACTGTATTAGTTTCAAGTTAGTACACTTTTTTACTACCGGATCTATTGAATTTTTATGTTTGGAACTTAATACAGGGGTAGATAAATGCATTATATGCCCTGCATACTGTCCTCCTAATGCATTCAACCTTAGTGATGCTGAAGAATTTGGAAATACTCTCACAGAACTGTCACATCGGTACCCCAACGGGGTTTCCTCTCATTCCTGTCATCCCTTCACTTGAATTTAGTCAACTCTGAACCAACTTATTTCTTCACATCTAATCCATCTCAATTTGATTGTTTACTAACATCGGACCTCAGCCGTGCTCTATTTCATAACCAACTCAATCCCATAAGCACTATGGATCACGATATCCTGTTCTTGTGCTTTGATATGAAATTTGCGCAGTCTGCAAATGAGCATAATTCTGTGTTTCGTGACTTCAGGAACATACCGCTGGAAGCCTTGGCTGAAGAGGCTGTAGTTCACCCGTGGACAGAGATCTTTGAGACAGCAACGCCTGATGAGCAATTGGAGCTATTTTACAGGTGAACAAATTAACTTTTCGACAAATATGTTCCGCTTCGTATTAGAAAGGTGAGCAATAGCGTCTACCCCTGGCACTCAGGAAGGATTAGAACTCTGATGAACGAGCGTGATTTCCTCTTACGTCAATACAAAAGACTGAAAACAATTCAATCCCTTACATTGTATAAAAAGGCTCGTAATAATGTTACCTGTGCCATTCGTAATGCTAAGCGACACGATTATCGGTCAAAGTTAAATCCTAATCTACCATCTAAGATCTTGTGAAAAAATCTGAAAGACGCCAGAGTCTATGAAAATAGCAACAGTGAATGCCACTTTGGCGCAGATGAGCTCAAAAACTTCTTTAGTTCTAATCCAGGTAACTCAGTTATTTCTTCTGATGATGCCATGGTCCCAACCCATCATGCTCGCGACCTATCTATCCTGTCTCGTTAAACTCTGAGACACAGTATTTTGCATTGCGCTCAGTTAGCATGAATGAAATGACACTTGCTAAGATAAAATCAGAGGCAGTCGGTCCAGACAAGTTGTATCCTCGTTTTATTAAACATCTTCTACCAAGCGTCTGCCCGTATCTTCTGCATATTTTTAACACATGTCTCATGTCCTCTTGCTTTCCCCAGTCATGGAAACGTGCTAATGTTTTGGCTTTTGTGAAGAATTCTAGACTGAATGATGTTTCGGACTACAGACCCATTAGTATTTTGAGCTATCTTGCCAAAGTGCTCGAAAGACTAATGTATATGCAGATACTTGAACATCTAGAGAGTAATCATATGCTTAGTTCGTTTCAGTCTGGTTTCCGTGCACAGCATAGCTGTGAAACCGCACTGTTGAAGATTACTACGGATATTAGGGCTCAAGAAACTCTCTTCGCTTTTTCGGTTCTCCTCCCCTGCCGTACGACTAGTGGAAAGCTTCCTAACAAATCGGCTACAATGTGTAAAGATCGGCAATGATCTTTCGGACACTTTTATAGTTAATCGTGGTGTGCCCCAGGGCTCTGTTCTGGGTCCACTACTGTTTAGCTTATACATTAACGATCTACTTTGCTATGTTGAGGATGTGAGTGTCCATTTATATGCTGATGATGTGCAGCTGTACTTTGGGAGACCTATTGGATTAATGGATGACTGTGTTGAACGTAATAACCTAAGTGTCTAGCCTTTACTCTGAGCTCTATGAATGCTTGTGAATTTCCGCCCGTGTTACTGAACGGTGTTACCTTACGGTATGAGGCCAAAGCCTCAATTTTGGGAGTGATGCTTGAAACACGAATGAGATGTTGTGAATATGTCAATGTCATTCTTAGGAGGATCTATGCTGGACTTTGCACACTTTGGTTGTCTGCTGGTAATCTGGATACCAAAATTCGCTTAAAGCTGGTGCGTAGTTTACTAGTGCCTCATTTTACGTATGGTAGTGTAATCTTTCCCTCGTTGGATAGTAATTGTCTGAGGAGGTTAGAGGTTGCCTTTAACGACTGCATCCGATTTGTGTACAAATTAAGAAGATTTGATCATGTCACACTGCATAGAGACGCGCTGGTCGGGGGTTCACTTCGTGTTCTTTTATTAAAAACTGCGCTAATTCCATTCTACAAGCTGAGATGTTATAATAAGCCTGAATACTTAAGCTGTCACTTGCAGCCATTATACTCTTCACGGTCCCACGGTTTCCTGGTCCCGGGTTTTGTGCACTTAGTCATGAAGAACTCTTATTTTGTACGAATTATTCGTGCTTGGAACTCACTTCCTCGGTCAGTTCAGGGTGCGCACTCCGTCAATGCATTCACAGGAAGGCTTTGAATACCAATTTGCACAATATTAATGTGTGATGAAAAGCTCCGTTTGTATGCTCAATCATCTTTGCTTTACCTTCATTGTAATTTTTCACGTCTTACTGTTTGCTATCATTACTTTTAATCTAATTGTTTTATATTAGCTTATACCTTTTATATTCACATACAATTTTCTTATTAAGTTTAGATATACATATGTATTTGTAATTAACTATTAAAATTGTTCTCTCTCCCGTAAATTTATAGTACTTAAAAGATTTGTAATCTTATGTACGGATACTGGCAATAAACTTTTGTATTTGTATTTGTATTTGTATTTATTACGTAAGCAATATAAACAATTCTGAACTTAAATTTAAATCACGTACCAAATAGACGATATAAAACGAGTAATTTTCCGCTCAAGACAACCATTTAAAAAGACAATTACTTAAAAACAAAAAAATGTAAAAAAATCACTAGAATTAGTAATTACACGACCCACACAAGAGTAATTTTGGAATTATAATTTTAATTTGTAATTTCTTATGTTTTTTTTTTCTTAAGTATGTACATTTAAGAATTTTCTGTATTAATTACACACATTTTAAATGTAAAATTACACCATATTTGTGGGAAATTTCATAATTGAATTTGATTTTGAATATTTTTAGAGCAACGACGGAAATTACAATTCGAAGCTTTAAAATTACACTTGAAACTAAATTGAGACTAAATTTATACAACTACAAAGTGTAATTTTACACTAACTTCCTACGGTGTATCTATAACACTCTGTAAAGAAAATGTAATCACTTTTGCGTTTTTATTTTCATCATTTCTTATAAACATTCAGGGTATACCGTGTTGTGTGATCTTTCATCCGAAGGCTATGAATAGGTCATGGCAAAACATTGTATGGGTGAGGCGGGAGGGTCGGTTCTTGAGAAAACAGTACTTTAAGATATTTGGGTTTGTTTTTATAAATTATCACTTAACTTCTGAACGTTTCTTAAGAAAAAGTGCAAAAAATGTAGAAAGGGTTACATTTTGGATACCAGTGTGTGATAGCACGTATGAAGAATTGGTGTTGAAAACGTGTTTTCTTTATAAACATAGTAGTTGAATAAAAAATTAAAATTTCGAAATCTTAAGTTTGTTGAGCCCAATCTCAAAACGGAGAGGAGGAGGGAAAAAATTTATAGGCCATTGGAAAGTTCCAACGATTATCTATCCACCAATGTTTAAATCATCCTCATAGGGTGTAACGTTCGGAAATTATAGGGTGATCTATAAAAATATACCCAAATATCTATAAGTTATCTCCGAAACCTTTAGGACCCCCCCCCCACACCCTTACGATTTTTTATTTGCTCGCCTAAATATGACCTATCCATAGCCTTGGGGAGGGCCTATACAAGTTTTTTTATTACATTTATACAACTCACATAAAAATAATAAGGATGGGGAAATTGTATTGCGCATAAACGCATTAGAAAGAATGTAAATTTTCGCATGTCTGTCTGTTCTGAAAAAAGTAAACTAAAACCCTTTACGCCTACAATTTTGATTAGTAAATGTAAAGATTTTCTTTAAGAATCACCTTTGTATTTTCTCCTTTAATACACAACAAAGTCGCCCCCCGCCCCACCCCTTTCCTTTATTTTATTCAAAAAATACAAATAGTACTTTTACCTCAGTGAACTTTATCAAACTTTATATAAAAGAAGAAAAAATTGCAATGTGTAACAAAGATTCGTTGTGAAATCAATTAACAACTTGAAGCTGACAACCTACCAAACACACCCACACTAGTCTCCTTTTAAAGGTAAAGTTGAGACTTAATCTGGCAAAGGATTTAATACTGTCAGGTGCCATCGATTGCAGCTATTGTGTACAGAAATAGTTTTTAATTGACTTGGTTGTTGCTCCAAGACAGACATTACAATGTTTGTGAATGCATGGACTTTACAAAGGCGAGTATGTATTTTATGAACACAGTTTGTTACATAATATTACGGTTAGGTATACCATAAAACGAAGCGACAGTAAGCGAAACACTATCATCATTATGCTCTATGAAAACTTCCAAATATGTATCTCGTAATTTGATTTTTCAAAAAAAAAAAAAAAACATTTTGCGTGACTCTTTGAATGCAATTTGTATAGTCCTTAAAATTCCATTCAAAACCAAACGATGAAGGACAAATAAGTGAAGAGCTCTTCTAAAATGAATTCAGGCTATAAAATTTGTAATCTGTGGTATGGAAGCAATTTTCAATCATTCCTTTAGTGCTCCTTGAGGAATATTTACGTTTTTGTCTTTCAAAATACAAAGCTGTCGCGTGCAAAGTGGTCAGTTTCAAGTGAATTTTTTCTCATCGCACTTGGTATTGAAAAAGTGTTTCAAAACCTACGATAGACATGCTTTTATAGTACAAATGAATTCAACCTAATCAGTAGATGGTGCTAAAGGTTTGTTGGAAGATTAAGAGAACAACTGAGCGTCTGTATAGTGGCTATTGGCTGTCATCATCTCATTTTAATGAATGCAAAATGTTCTGATGATAGATAATTTATGAGAAATTAGAAAAGAAGTGGTGTAAGGACTGAACCTTGAGGGACACCCTATCAAATTCGTAATAAGCAAAAATTCGATTATTTTGCTACTGCCGGCCGGTCCGAACAAAAAAAGTAAAGTAGTTTTCATCCTACATCTTAACATATAAAAATCCAGTGTCACTGTGTTTGTACATGCTAATCTCCGAAACCGCCCAAACCGATTTCAATGCAATTTTGTGAATGTGTTTGGTTGGTTCCAGCTTGAAAGATAGGATAGTTTTAGACACGATAGAGGCGCTGTTGTCGAGACGTAAAAAACTGCCTGACAACGCGTAGATGTGGAAAGCTGAAATTTTGTACACAGCGTTTTGATAAAAATTGGAAATACCTGTTCAAAAATGGACTAAATCGGGCAATTCATTCGTAGGGTTGCCATACAAATTCTTCGTTTTTTAGTATATATTGGGACACTGTCTGACAACGACTGCACGTAGAGAGCTGAAATTTGGTACGCGATGTTTTCATAGCAATAGAAAATAAAATTTAAAAAACAGACTAAATCGGACAACCCCTTCTTTGTATTGCCATACCAAATTTTGGTTTTTCGCTATATATTTGGAAACTGTCTGAGAACGCGTCGACGTGGATAGCTCAAACTGCATACACGGCGTTTTTAAAAAAAAAAAAAAATTTATGTTCAAAAATGAGACAAATGGGGCAACTATTTCGTAGGGTTGGCAGACAAATATTTCTTTTTATACTCTAAATGAAATGTATAGGGTATACTAAGTTTGTCAATCCGTTTGTAACACCTCGATATAATCGTGGTAGAGCAAAATGGATTGCACATCCAAGCATAATATGAAAAGTTATTTCGATTTTTGCATGTCCGTCCGTCTGTCCGTCTGTCTGTCAGTGCGCACGATAACTCGAGAACGCATATACTTAGAGATCTGAAATTTTGTACACGGACTTTAAAAAAAAAAGCAAAATTAAGTTCGAAAATGAGACAAATCGGGCAACTCCTTCGTGGGGTTGCCATACAAAACTTTCGTTTTCCACTATATATTTTGACACTGCTTGAGAACGTATCGACATAGAGAGCTGAAATTTGGTACATGGTGTTTGCATAATAATAGCAAAAAAAATTTTAGAATGGACTAAATCGGGCAACCCCTTCTTTGTGTTGCCATATAAAAATTTAGGTTTTTTACATATACTGTGAGAACGATCAGTCCTAGACACTTTTATTGTACTAAAAACTTCTTCAGATTACGAAATCCTATAAAATCGCTGAGAATCATTTTTTCTGTCCGATGAACCGTTCTAGAAATATATGCGAAAAACCACTTCAAAAATCAAACTTGGATAGATCGGTGATCATACGAAATTTTATGCGGGCATTCATCTAGGGTATCATAAGAATTGGTCGTAGACTAATTCTTGCTTTTTTACTTGTTTAACTACATTTTGGGTACTGTCTGGGAACGGATGGACGTGGAGAACTAAAATTTTGTACATGGTGTTTTCATAGCAATAGTAACTAAAATTACAAAAATTGTCGAAATCGTTGACAACTCTTGGTGTTGTCATACAAAGCTTTAGATTTTCACTATATATTTGGACACAACTTCACGCATCGAAGTAGAGAGCTAAAATTTTGTACGCGGGCCTTTTTTAAAAAAGTGTATATTAAGTTCAAATATGGGATCAATAAATTGGGCAACTCGTTCGTATGGTTGCCATACAAAAAACTTAGTACGTGGTGTTTCTATAGCAATGGTAAATAAAATTTTAAAAATGGGCTAAATCGGGTCAACCTTCTTGGTGTTGCCCGACAAAACATTGGTTTTTCACTATATAAGGCTGAACTACAATAGACGTATACGTAAGTACATTTACTTACGTAAAGCGAACGCGCCATTTAATTTAACAGGCGTACGCAAATTAACTTAAACTCGTGTGAGGGGAACTTTCGTTAAGTTTAAATATCCAATTTTCAGTAAGTATAGAGCGGTAAGAATCGCACATTCCGTAAGAACGCAATGTGTCAAACAATTAAATTAATACTAAATGATTAAAAGTGCAATGTAAAAATTAAAATGGAATAAAATTGGTACTGTGAATTAATAGAAAGCACAAATCTTCAATTAAATCAATTTCCATTTGTCAATTTTTTAACTTTTACCACTTTTCAAAATTGAAAACATTAAATATCAAGATAATAACTCTTACGGTATGTGATATATATTTAGGCTAAAAATATAAATTTTTTGTAAGTAAACCTCAGTTTTGTTCAATTTCGTAAAGTTATTTCCGTCTAGTTCAGCGTATACTTGGAAGCTGCCTGAGAAGGCGTCGAGGTGAAGAGCTCATATTTTGTATACGGCGTTTTCATAAAATTTGCAAATACAGGTTCAAAAAAGGGAACAAATCGGTCAACTATTTCTTGGTGTTGCTATACAAAACTTTAGTTTTTCACTATATATTTGGACACTGCCTACCGCGTTGTACATAGGCCTTTTATAAAAAAGCGGAAATTTAAGTTCGACGTAGAGAGCAACACTCTCCCACACATATGAATATATGCACGCACCCATACACACAGAGTGAAACCCTAGAGTACGGAATTGCGCGATCAGATAACATCTTAGATATTAGGTCTGTTCGATGAAAACCCCGGGTAAACCTATCTTGTTTTTAAAAAACCTGGCCTACCCCGAGCTTACACTAAAATTTTCTTGGGGAATGGTTTGACATTTGTCACTTGATAACTGTCACTTCTAATATGTTGCTGATTGGGGCATATAAATTAGTTCTTGAGCAAAAATTAGCAAAAATTAGAAGAAAAGAAATAGATAAATAGCTAGAGCACATTTTATTTGTATTCACTCATTTTATAAATAACTTTTTACAAATTATTATACTCAGGAGAACTGTCAGAGAAATGTCATTATACTAGACTTACACGGTGTTTTAAAAACTTGTTCGATGAGTGCACAAAACCCCGGGAAAATTGTAGGGGAAATTTTACACGGTGTTTTCATCGAACAAATCTATTATGCATCTATGATCAGCCCACCCCCACCCCCACCCATCTAGGTATCTATATTATCACCGAGCAACGCCGACGGGTTCCTTCTAGTATATGTATATAAAAACAACAAAAAAGCTAGAATTGATCTAAGACCAATTTTTACGATATCCCATATGAATGCCCATTTTTGTATCGTGTCTGTCTCTGGGAACGTTTGAGAAGAGAACCTTCAACCTCATTGGCGAACTGGCAATGACTTGCCATTTTTGTATCGTGTCTGTCTCTGGGAACGTTTGAGAAGAGAACCTTCAACCTCATTGGCGAACTGGCAATGACTTGCCATTTTTGTATCGTGTCTGTCTCTGGGAACGTTTGAGAAGAGAACCTTCAACCTCATTGGCGAACTGGCAATGACTTGTCATATCAGCTCACTACTGCACAGCCGCAATGTTGGATGTCTTTCGCTCCTTTATCACTACACGCATGGTTAATGCTTCGATGAAATATCTAGTCTGATCTCTTGTAAAATGATTTCTGCACGCAATACTCGCGCTACAAACCGCGCAAATCCTGTTTCCCTTCAAATAACTGTCGGCCGTACACGTACAATAAAATTCTGTGATGCCTTTTTATCCCGAAATGTGCGAATATGGAATAGTCTTCCATCTTCTGTTTTTCCTCAGGCTTACAATCTGCGAAGATTCAAAATTGACATACATCAGCATCTCCGGCACTTTTCTCATTTCCCCTAATCCTTTCTCGTATCTCCTTCTTGCTGTGATTTGAGTCACAGGACAACCTCTGAGCTTGGCTTAATAATGTATACAAAAAAAAAAAAGGAAATCTTTGTATGGCAATCCTATGAAGGACTTATCCGATTCGGTTCATTTTCGAACTTAAATTTAATAATCTCTAAATGAACGCGTTGTTGAGTTAGCGCGAGGAAGGACAGGTGGACAGGGACGGACATTCCAAAACCAAAATAACATGTTATTATTATGCATGGGTGTCCAATCTAACCCTACAGACTTCACGTAGGATATAAAAAGGATGCTTACGTTGATGCCAACATTGAAAAAACCATTGGCGGTAAGTTGAAAAAGTCAGCGCGCTGTTCGAGAAGGGATTTTAATAAAGCCTTTCGAATTTCTGCTGAGTTAGTGGAAAACCTCAAATAGAATAGAAATAGCAGGCAATACAACATTTGTAATTTTTACTTTGTCCCTCATACGTTATTAGGGAATTGTGCAATATCTCCGTCAATTATTGCATGATACATATGCATATATGTATGTGACACCTGTCGAAAGGGTGATGATTTATAATGACACAATTTGCGCATTTTGTTTCAAAATGAATCAGTCACAGCTCTTCATGGATACTAAATAATTCGATTGTAAGAATTTGGATTGTAAAAACCCATAAAATTAATTATAACCCTTTTACATACTTTTTGTTCATCAAACTGTTCTAGACAAAAATGTGACAACTACTCTTAACGATTTAACTTTCTTTTTATAGGAATTTAGGAGTGACTTTATTTTCCACGCATTTATTTATAGGACCGACCACCAAAATTTCTACTACACCAATTACCTATATATTCTTAGATATGTCCATAGTTCACTTGAAAATTTTACATATGTACTCCTAGAAACATTTTGATCGAAATGAAGTTTTGGGCCCCTCCACGCGCCGCTTCAACAATTTCAGGCTTATCTTGATTCAAAACAGCAAATTTATGATACTTTCCATAATTATGTATATAGGCAAGTTTCTGAAAGTTACACCATCCATTTAGAATTAGAAAAATGAAATGCCTAACAAGTGATCAACAATATTGAAAAAAAGAGTTTAAAATTAAAACAAACAAACAAAATATATATTTCTCCATTAATTAATTATACAAAAACAAAATAAGTTATTAGTAAAACAAAGATACTATAGCAGTTGAATTAACTTCACCCCAAGGATATAATCCGTAAGATTTCTTAAATCCTTGTTTTCCATCGAGATGATATTGAACGAGATTCAGGGAACATTTCTTAGTAGGACGATCTTTCTTATATCCCAACCCATAAATATAACCGTCAAGTTCACAAAAATTAAAAAATTCAACAAAATCTGTACTACAACAAATCTCTTCGGTAAATTTGTTTGATCGAGTGTCGAAGATCAATCTCTTTTCGGTAGTAAAACAATAGATGCAAGGGCCAATGGAAACACAACGTACATATTCATGAATACGAGAATCACTGCAAACAACACTCCATTTCTGGGATCGAGGGTCTAGAATTGTGACGTTATCAGTTTGACCCCCAATGGCATATAATGCACCATTTACTCCAGTTAATCCAAAACACCAATTATTCGCAAGCATTTCGGGACCGTGGTTCCATTCTCCTTTCCCAAAATCAAATAATTCCACGGTTTTGTTACCATATCCACCGCATGCATAGATTTTATTGTCAAGAAATGAACACTGATGCCAAATCCTCTCTGTTTCCATAGGTGGAAACTTTTTCCATTCCTGTGTACTTGGCTCGAAGAACTCACAAGAATTAGTACTAGAGCCCTCAACTTTTCCCCCACATATTAACAATTTATTGTCGAATGCTGTATAACCAAAAGCGATTGGAAGTTTCGTTTCTTTTTCTATGGTGCTATCTTCTCCAAGGCCGATAAACATCTTATTTGATGCCAATCCGATTAACCTTCGTTTAGTGGGTCTATGAAATAAATGATGGCTGGGAGCTTCATCTTCAAACTTTTGCTTAGTTAATTCAGCAACTTTGTTCAACAATTCTACATTGGCTAATACATTTTTATTGTCAAACATTCTTGAACGAACAAATTCTCTTTCCAATTTAGTGAAGTCCAGTAAATCGACAACTTCCGAAAATACTTGCGAGAAGCTTTTGATTTCAGAAACTTTCCCCTCAGCCCATTTCCAGACTTGTTCAAAGATCGTTTTTTCGTCACATTGTAGATGCAATCTGTTATCAGCAAGTAAAGATCTCATCTCTTCGATAGTCAAGTCACTCAATAATGAGCTTTCGAAAAGATGATCAGCTTTTCTAACGATATACGACAAGCACTTATCTTCCAAACAATAGATTAGATTATTTTTAGCAAGCCGCCAATATTTCACGCAGGTGCCATCGTTCATAGATTCACTTAGTGCTAGTAAACAGATTTCAACTAATTGCTCAAGCTGAAAAATCACTGCATATTTAACAATTTTTTCAATATCTTCGATTTCTTCGTCAAATTCACTGGTGTAGATGAACGTAATTATTTTTTCTAAAACAACTCCAGTTATATCTAGCAGCAAAATAGACTCTTCGAATTTTTCTTTCATTGGAAGAGTTAGTAAATCTTTGAAGTAGTTACTTGCCGAGGATACAACCAATTTGTGCACTTTGATTTCGAACCCATCTTCACTTTTTAGAATCAAATCACAAAACTCATTTTCCTTGTGCAATTCATTCTGTTGCCTTAACTTAACCATGTTAAAAGTCTCCAATAAAGTTTTTTTCGATGTTCCCACTGTATCCATTATTAATGTAAAATCTGTTGAAGGAAGATACAAAGGTACAAAGTTCGTGAGTAGATTTTAAGTCTCTTCTTACCTTTCTTTTATTGCAGACTATGATTTTACAAACAATTATCGAATTGTCAAAAATTTTTTATGATCAGTACTTGTGTCAGTCCCACTATCAGTAAATTTTAGTTTTGGAAAAAGTGTAAAATGCGCGAATGTCTACACCTCAAAACGATTCAAATTCAATAGACTCCACGCACACAAGAACTTAAAATTTATTTACTTAATCAAGGCAGATTTACTTTTAAGTTTGACGAGATTAGATTAAGGAGGTATGTATTACCACTAAGCAAGCATACAACAGATAGAGAACTCAAATGAGTGAAAAACTCAAGATATACAGAAAACATTCTGTATATCTTGGCAAAAACCCACTGACTTATGTATAACAATGGACTGAGCGATTTGCTGTTTCATGTGGCACAAAGAATGTTGTGTTTCTGTATATCACCGTTAGAGCACCCTTTAAAACGATTACATAAAAAACATGTAAAACTCAACCAATCAGATGAAATTTTACACCCGTAAATCGAATTTAATTAAAAAAATTTATTTTCTTGTGCCCAAGTGATATTTTAATCGCTTATAAGGAATTAAACTCATTCCGACTTTAATTTTCAAAAATTATTCTTAACTGAATCCTGCTTATGGGCAAGAGAGACGGAGCATGGTAAACACTATCTTTACCTTATTCCTTCTGAGGTGATTGGATCTGTAGCCAACATAAAAACATCAAATGGCATAAGCAAACGTTCCAGAATGCAATATTTTGTGTTGGTAGCTCCAACTCTGCCATAGGGCGAAAGAGATAACTATAAAACTTGTGCCATTCTTTCCTATAGGAAAATGACAATATGCTCAGTCCATTGTTATAAGTCAGTGGAAAAACCTGACCATGCACCAGCGATGCCAGATGTGAAGTAATTACTTCATTTTGAAGTATTTTTAACGTTGATAAGTATTGAAGTATTTTAAATATTTTTCTCTATATTAATGAAGTATTTTAGTTTACTTTAATTTTGTCATCGCTG